>CM034147.1:867063183-867085142 GCA_019776745.2 Taxus chinensis | reverse complement strand
TCAACATAATGAGGGGATAACCCTATAGATTTCAAGATTCTAACTACATGAGTAATATGTGTAATGCCATAATAAATAAGAGTGTGTTCATTAGGTGTAGCTAGAATATGTAGGACATTGAGACTGTAGGTAATAGTGGCAAGAGGATATGATAACATAAGGATCAAGGTGTGAGCAAAGTGATGTGCAATAGATGTAGTGCTAGGAGTCTCATCGATATAAACCTCAAACAATCAAGTGAGACACACACAAATCATCATAAGAAATAGGCTCAATTTGGGAAGATTTAGAAGCATTCACGTTTGTGTACTAGCCTCTATGACCATATGCATAAATGTGGAAAGAGGGAAATTTATTTCCCCTATGGTCACAACAAGATTAGGGTATTTATAATATATGAGTCATGTATATAAGTTTTTGAAAGTGAGCGAGGGAAGAGCATTAGGAATCATATCAAATAGTCATAGTATGTTCTTACTTGTGGTGGGGAAGCTACAGGAAATGGTGTTAGTTTGTTGGTTCTTTTTGGTAACATTTAATTCAATAAGCATAGGGTCACTATCATTGCAACGAGAGTTTTTCCAAGTAACACATTTGACATCCATGGTCATGGTGACATTGTTAATGGGGATCTGTGAGTGTCTCAATATCTTAGGCATTAGATGTAGAAATCACATATGTGACAAAGTTCTTAATATAGGTAGTGTGTAATAGTATGCATATGGGTCGACACCCATTTGGATGAAAGTAGCGATAGTGGGAGGAGCATCATGGTTACGCTAGAAAGTTCCTCATGTAAACCGGGTTAGCCTGCACTATATTACATCACATGAGAAGAAGGAGTGTGGAATGCAAGTAATAACTTCATTATCATGTATGAGAGGGATATCAAAAGAGTAACAACATGAGGTGTGAAATATATGGTAGATTATCATGGAAGAATGCGGGGAAAGGTCCTTAGTGCTATGACATGGGTAGAAGAGATTACATGCATAATATGTAACCAAGGCATGACTTAGAAGGATATTAATTGATATTATTAGGCGTAACATGACATAGAAAATTAATAGTGCATGGTCTTATAGTAATAGGTAGAAAGATTTCTCCTAATTCTTGTTTAGGCATGTTATCACAACCATAGATACATAGAGTAGATGGAGTTAGATCAACAACTTAAAGTACTATTTGACGGAAAGAGGAAATGTTACATATATTAAGACCAGATCCATTATCAACTAAAGCATGCTTAACAAACACATTATGAATGCAAACCTAAATATATAATGGAGGAGAATTGTCAACAATTATCTAGGAAGGAACAATAGATTCAAGACCCTGTGTGCTAGATGAAGATGCATGGGAGCTATGATAGGTGGGAGATGTGGGAAATCTATCTAGATATCGATAATGATCCCTACAATTTTACATGATAAATGAAATATATTGAAATCCACAACCAAAAAAGAAACCCTAAGGTTACTAGGGTTAGGGCTACGAAGAAAAAAATAAAATGAAGGATATTATAGAAATCTAGGATTTTCTCAAGTAATGGGGTGAACAAATGTAACAAAAATTTTAATATTTATCAAAGATGAGATCACATAGATCATGCCCATACATTCAAAATAGCTAACATGAAATGGAGAACAAGTGACAAAAGTAACAAGGGATGAGAGGGATTAGGCTTATAAAACTGTTGTCTATGTTGGACTGGGATGGAATACTGATGGATGGAATAGGATGGATCGGTCGTATGTGCTTCACTTAACAAATAAAATGGATGTAAGTGTAATCTAAATAAAAGTTCACAAATGAGGACAGGACCACCACATGCTCGTAGTGTCGGAAACTGGGCGACTGTGTTTTTCTTGAAATAGTTTGGAATATGCTCTTTTCAGGGTTTTGATCAGTATATTATTAATTTCATTTTTTTTTCACTCTATCTGTATTTATTTAGGGTTCAATGTTGACACTCTAACCGTACAAAACAACCCTAGCACCTGAAAAAATTCATGACAACATAGATGGAATAAAATATGCATATGCTTGGAGTGGATTAACATTCATGGTCAAAACCATGTGATTGGGCCACCGAGCATTGCACTATATTTAGAATCAATGTATATGTTAGGTGGTGTGTCGTGTGTGTGTGTGTGTGTGTGGGTGTGGGTGTGATAGAATTGTGTCCCTTTAAAGCTAGGTTTCCCCTTGTTCCAATCACACCAAGATAACATGATACAACTACTTTTACCCCAATATGAATGTGATGTGATGGAACTCATAAATTTCCCTCTCTATACAGTGAAAGGATGCATCCCCCAAATGTAGTCTTGACTATTTTCTTGTTCCAAGTAGTAGATAGGATAGTATAGCCAAAAAATCCTATCCCACTGAGAATATTAATTCCTGTATGTATAATATAATTATATAAGATTATATATGATAATATATATAATATATATAATTATTAGATATATATATGGATTATATATACATCACTATATATATATATATATATATAGGACTCCTTTGTTGAGGGTTCTCATTAAAAAACTAAACACACCGACCCAAAGTGCTAATAGGTGTAAAAAAATATTAGAAAAGGGTGTGTTTGACGTGGATTTTAAAACATAAAGAGCGAGGAAAAGAGGAAACTGTCCCAAAGGGATAATAGTACCTGGGAAATCTTCTGTCCCTATGGGCACAGTGTCTAGAGGATCCAAAGATGAAAAAAAGGGCACTGGTGGGGTCACCACACGTTCTGTAGAACATCCACCAAAGTAAATGGAAGTAGTGCTAAAAAATCAAAGACAAAAAGAGATAAAAAGATAGAATCAAATGTAAAATGTAAATTAAAACAAGTCTGTATAATTTGTTTGGGATATTTGTGTTTCATAGGAAATCATGATATATGTATGACATAGTAGAGGGTGATTTAAATAGTAGCTAAGTGAATGTGATTCATTTCTAACATGGAGCAAAAGAATGAGAAGAACAGAGCCGTGTTGCAATGATGATGAGCATACGAACGACATAAAACGAATATGGAGAAAGCTGCAGTATGGAATAAACCCTAAATCAATGATGGTTTTTTTTTTAAAGATCAGATAAATCCCAATAACAAACGGAATTGAAAGAAGATCACTACTAGACTTAGACGTTTATGGGATTATTGATCACAGAAAGATCCAGAGTTTAGGTAGCCAACCACAATAATCTACACCTAATTCAAACCTTTCTATGTCAGCTTTAATTAAGTGGAGGTAGGTAGTATTGAATTTAAAAATTATATAGCAGAAAAGGATGAACAATTACAAGAATTGAATAACAGTACAAAAACTAATTTAGATTCAAACTCAACCTTGGGATAAGAATAAACTGCCACAGCACACGAACCCATGTAGCTGCATAACCATAGTAATCAAAAGAACAAACACAAAGAGTATTGAAGAACATGAGCTAAATTCGTGATGAGTTTAGGTGGAGAGATAAAACTGGGTGTGTGTAAAATTGAAAATTGGGGCTGTAAACCTAAGAAACTAACCATTGTAACTAGACTCCAAACTATGAATTAGGTTAGAACCATACCATCATGTTAGTACGTACCATACACCCCCAACTCCTTTTTTAGTATTAGACATGCTCTGAATTTTTTCATATGTAACTTGGGTTGCCAACCTTTTTGGATTATTGGCACTATCAGCCCTAGTTGTCACAAATGTAATGAAGCAATTTAAATGGGATGATCTATCCTCACAACCCTAGCCACAGATTGAAAATTCCACAAATAAACATTAGATGGTTTTGGTAACCTGTGCACCATTAGCTTGGAATAATTCAAATAGGCCTCAAACCACACATTTTTTTCTACCTGCATGTGAACATTCTAGATAGAATCAATCATATTGTAAATTACTTTGACTCATTCGTGCTTTCCATTGGCACTTGATGATATGTTTGAAACACAATTTGGGAGAGAGAGGATGTTTGGCATGCTTTTGAAATAGAAGGTATAGGTTCCTTGACCTAGTGAGAGCTTCAGAGCATGTGAAACTGTGCTCGCGTAACTGTACTAATTCCTCTTAAATGTGTGGACTTCGGAAGATTTGGAGTTTGAATCCTTTTGCAAGTTTTAGAAGATGAAATGCTCTAATGTGAGTGATGACTTAAGGAATTTAGGTTAGAAAACACCATAGAGTAGGTTAAATTGACTATATTGGGTTTCCAGATGATTTATATAAGAAAAGGATTTGAGCCGTTAGATGGACAGTATTAAGACCCAAAGGTAATTTCAAATTTAAAGAATGTGTACAAGAAGACATGTTGGTGCAAGGACTGATTTGACAAAGAGGTCACGAGACAGTCACTTGCACAAAAAACCTTTCACCCACCCCAAATGGGGACTAGATTCAGTGACCTTCGAAAGCCATTAGAAACAGGAGCACAGTGTTGGTATCCAATCCACCGCCACTAAAGGCGCCCAGCAGCCCACGCCCAATAAGTCACATGTGAAACGATATTGGAGATCTGGCACTTGTGTCTAAGGGAGGGTTGATATCAAAATATCAGATGGTGCTGGTTTGTTGTGTAGTTCGTGAGATTGCCCTCTACTATAATTGCAGTTCTTACATTAACCATCCAGATAAGTTGCATCTCTTGACACCCCATGTCATGACATATGAGCGAGCAACGCAGTATAAACACCAGCATGTACAAGTCAATGTGCTGATTGGAATGGTGGTCTATGGTCCTGCACGCGCAAAAAGGAGGAGACAGTAAAAATGTGACGAGTCGGATCCAGAAAAGAGGTGTAAGGACGTTTAGGGATATTGTTACAAAGGAAGGCATTATAAACAAATGAGTAATTGGTGTAACAAAAGTGTAACATATACTGACTTGGGAGAGAGTTAAAACAATACGACGCATGCCATTGCACCAAGTCACAAAAAGATCTTAAATTTCTTGGGAAAATAAATTTGTCCACAGGTTTGTTCTAAACTTTACTACCCTTGTTAAGCCAATAATTTTGATGCCGAAGAAGAGCTTAACATTTAGGTGGATAGATAAGGAAAAAAAAGTTGTGAGGCTATCAAAAAATACATATCTTAAGCCCCAAATCTTGTGAACCCAGATTTTTCCAAAGACTTCATACTACAATGCCTTTTGTGGCAGTGACACAATTTCCACAATATTTGTGCAGCAGAACAAAGAAAGTACAGAACATCCAATTGCTTTCTTCAGCCAGATTCTGGTAGATTATGAGGTGAGGTACTCCTTCATTGAGAGGTAGGTCCTGGTGGTAATCAGAGGATTGAAGAAGTGTAAGCATTTGATTTAAACAAAAAAATCCAACTATTGGTCTCCCATGCGGGAGTTATAGAATTTCTTCACATAAAGGACCTAAATGAGAAGTGTGTAGGATGGATCACTCGTGTCATGGAATATGAAATTGAGATCAAGGTCACCAAGCTGGTCCATGGGAAGGGGTTATGTGAACAACTAGCCTTAGTTCAATAGATGAAACAACTAGTGAAAAGGAGGGTGTTTTGATCTATAAGATAATCAAGAAGAAGGGGAGAGATGATGTACCTATTCCTTGTTGGACCCAAGACATGGTGCAAGAGGAGTATATAGTTAAAGAGAATAGGAAGAAATGGGCTACAAAACTTAACATGAAGTAGACTTTGTTCCTGACTAAACCTTCTGCACATGTTGAGACTCAAGAACAAGTGGAACAAACTAGTTTTTTTACTAGAAACAATCTAGAGTTTAATGAGGTGGACCAACAGTCTACTTATTCAGAATGCAGTATTCATATTGGCTCAATCCATCATAGGAGTTTGAATCAAAAAGGTGGTAGAGTCTGTTGGAGAAGATAATGTGCAAGTTGAAGAAGAAAGACTCTCAAGTGTACAAGTTCATTTTATGAGTGTAATGATCCTACCTGTCAAGCATGTCAAGAAACTACATCACTTTCGAATACAATAACTGATCATAGTGAAATTCTTTCCATGATGGGCTCGAAAGTTCAAGTATAGATTATACCATGCATGAAGTTTCAGATTCTTCCCGTTCTTTGTCTTTTCAAAACTCTATTTTCTTAGATGAATTTGATCTTAAAAATTTTATGTTGAAGATGAGGAAGGTCATGGGGAATCATTTGCTAATTCAGGAAACACCATAAGGGAGGTTGAACCCTTTGCACATTTGGAGAATAAGGAAGTAAATTTTCTGTCAGAATTGGAGGAGTATTTAGATGTAGAAGGGCTTATAGAAATACCCATTTTTGGAATACCTGTAGTTTCAAGTTTTCCCCTCAAACTGGAAGACTTGGATCATATACAATATTCATTAAATGAATAAAGGGAGGAGAACACGGGAAAAAGTAAGTCAACTTTAAAGGTTTTGGGTGAAAATGACATCATTGAAAGTTTCTTTCTTTCAATTGTGGAGCCATATTTGTTTGATGAACAAGTGATGGTAGAAGAAAACCAAGGAGATATTGTTTCCCTTAATTATCCTGAAAAAAAACTGGTAAAAGGACTTAATCTTGCAACGTTTATGTGGGTTGAAGAGGCTAGAGTTGCTGAACAACTTTTCCTTTCGATGAAAGTGGAACTCCTATATGATCAGTATGCTTCAAACACTTGCAGTGACTTTCTAGTAACTCCATTTGAGGGTTGTAAGTGGTCCAAAGTGGTTGCATGTCATGGAGGAACTCCTCATTTTCAAGAAAGGAAAAGGAAATGGAGGAGACATCAAATTAGTACCATTCATTTATATGGGAGAATATTTTTTTATAAATGGGAAACAAGAGAAGAGTTAGCTCATGGATCATCATTCTTATCAAGCAAGTCTCTTGGTAGAAATTCTTGTCAAAATTGAAGTACAGACAAGAAGGAATATTCAACAGGTTATACCATGTCCTATCAGGTATTTGGCTTAATTGAAGCCAAAGGAGAAGAAAAAACTAGTCACATTCACTTCAGAATCTGAGGATGATTTTCAAAGTTACGAGGATCAATTGCAATGCTTCTGCAAGACAAATGTAGAGCAACTAAAAGAGGAATTATTTCTCTTTCTAGTTGACGTCTAAATAAATCAAGTGGAGAAATGGGCCTGTTTCAGTTTCTCACTCTCATTCTTAGCCATGACCATTGTCACATCATTTGTACGGAAATCTATTGTGAGAAAAGGGAGATATTTTCCACAACCAGTTACAGGGGATTTTTAGTTCACCTGTGCTTCCAGTTAGTGTAGGGTGGTCTAGGTTTGCTTCAGCAGCATAAGTGCAATGCACACCCTACATGTTCCACTTGGGGTATGTATGGTTTTTAGTTCTTTTAGTGGGTTTTGTTTTTTGTTTCCATTCTTTTGTTGTTCTTCACATTATTACATCATTGGTAGGTGTCAAGGAGAAATAAATTTCAAAGTTTCCGTAAGAGTCTCATGATGTGCTTCATTAAAAAAATTTCAATGTTCCATAGATGCCAAGTCTTAATCAGATTCAGTATACTTCATGCTTAGCATTCCAAGGAGGACCAAGATTGCCTATACCAAGGATATTTTAGGATGTATCACAAAGGATAAAATTGATTTTAGGATAAAAATATAGACTCCATGCCCAATGGATAACTTAAGGCAACTGGAATTATTCTTACCAGGAAATCATCCCTGAAAGGTCACCAAAAATGTTATCCATTTTTCACCTCCTGCAGAAAAATGGACAACGGGGATCTATAGGTTAAAATGGTCAAAGTTGGTGTGTACAATTTTGTGGAAATTTATTAGAAATTCCATGGTGTTCACAAGAAGGTTGAAAGTATTAGGAAAATATTTGTGTTATATAAGGGGATTGGAGGTGAGCTTGCAAAATGAATATGGAGAGCAACATTCAATATGGCTCAGTCGAGCTTGGAATATGTGAGGATAATTATTTTTTCATCTTGCGAGCTCATGGAAGCCAAAAAAATCCCATCTTGGTGTTACCTCTTTACATGCAATGTTGGCATGTATGTGAGGGAATACTGAGTTCGAAACCGAGCTTGGGTAAATCCAAATTGGCGGAGTCAATGAGTAACTCAATGAGTCGAGTTTAAGGATACTCAGATGAGCCACAATGATCAGTTTGTAGTTATATAGTAGAGCAGGAATAGCTTGAGCTCGCATGAGTTATTTTCGATGTAAGTAAGTAGCTTGCCAATGTGACATTACAGGTAACGAGTTGAAAGTGGAACGTGTAACTCGGTCAATGCGAAGGAGCTTGGAAAACTCAACTCGGTGTATTCATGAAGATGTTGACTCACATTAGGTCATGACATCAAATTCAAGGAAATGGTTCATGGAAGCAAGTGGGTTGTGCTTGTTTTCATAAGAGAAGAGCTTTGTCAAATGTTGGAACGAAGTCAAGACACCTTGGCCAAGCCATCAGAGAAGGTGTTCAAGCATGTAAAAAAGGAATATGTAGGGCGGTAGCTCAGTCAACTTACTACGGAACGTTGTCGTGAGTCACAAAAGGGTCCAACCTGAGTCAAGTTGGAGAATAGCCCGTAGGATTCAATACGAGCACAAACATGTAGGTGAGTTGATCAATGTATCCATGAAGGAACAGATGAATGATGAGCCCCTCATCGGTTTGGAGGGGGCAATGTAGTCAGTGTGAGTTGACATTAGGGTTCAGGTGATGAGCTCGATGCCAAGGCCAATGTTGATGTAACTCTGTCGTGACAGGGTCATTTGGGCTCATGTCAGGTAAGGCCAAGCATCCATCAAGACAAGAACACGGTGAAATTGGAAAACCCGCTGGCATAATTCATATACAACTTTTCATTCGAAGTAATGAAATATCTCAAAGCATTTGAGTTTCTCGCACAGGTTGAATTTAGCTTGGAAGATACCACGAGGTTGGCACATTTCAAATAGGTGGTTCAACTTGGCAACGAAAACTAGAGGGAAGGCTCACCAAGAGACTTGATTAGGAAAGAGCTCACCATGGATCAGATAAGTTGGTAGTGTGAAGTCATCGTAGGACCAAGAGCTTGAACGAGGTTGTTCGAGGTCTAGTTTTTTGGGTTTAATTTTGGAAAATATTTTTGAACAATTCCATTTCAGAATTTCAGAGACTTTAGGGTCAGAAACATTGAACGAGTTGAATATCTCCGAAGCCCGAAACTCCGAAACTCTAAAATTTAGAGTTACGGGTTTTTGGGATTTGGAGTTTATGTCTTTCAGGGTTCAGAGAAATTAAGGATCAGATTTTTGAGATCCGAGTTGATCGTTGTGTCAAGAGGGGTTCTGAGTCTTTCACCGAGTCAGAAGTTATCCCGAATCAATCGGAAAAAATAAGGACTCGTGGTTTAAATGTAATATGTGGTGAGGCCAAGTTGTAGAGAAGGGAGGAAATTAAGGAATGCATCTTGAGTTATCCCAAGTCTTTTCCAAACCAGGAGGAGTTAGTGGGGAGTGTTGGTGCTCAAAATATTTTCGACCCATTTTACCATTGAAAATCCATCAATTTGTTGTCTCTGTCATATTTTATCTCTATGTGTTATGCCTAAGAAGTCTTTGCCTTCCTTTTTTTCCATAATCAATCCTTCCTAGCCAAGGATTATGTGTAGATCCAAGATTGTTTCCTCATTTCTCTGATCATCTGAAAAGGTTTGTATTTGGGTGTAAAAAATCAGGCTCTCCCGTTCTTTTCATTTTCGACAGTAGGGATTTTCTATCCTTGTCATTTTTTCCCTAAATACTTGTAGAAAAATGAATGGATGTAGCTTGGAGGGATGTATTTGAGCCTTGTAAAATTTCTAATTTCTCTGCCCTTGGAGAAAATTTCATCTCTGGGCTCAAATGATCATTTTTCTACATTTTACGGTTTGACGGGTGTTTCTCCTGATCAAATTTACATCCTTGCATTGACAAGAAACGTGGCCTCTTTTTGTTGGATGTGGCTCAACGGGGCACTCTAAAAATCTATGGACCCAAAACTGGTCCACGTGGAAGAACGACTCTCATTTGAATATTTGGTTTTTGATTTGGCCTTGGAATAGTGCCGGGAGGACACGTGGAGGCTTTCGTCATGTCTTCCCATACTTAGTAATTTTTCAAAAAGTTTTGAAATACCTGGGACACATGGAGGGAATGCACATGTTTGAGGGCTAGCCCATGAGGTTTATTTCAAAGAAGTGCCAGGAGGACACTTGGAGGCATCCACCCACTTTGCATTTTGCTTGGACTTTTCAATGGCCAAATGAGATTACCGCGGACCCTGACACATGGTGCCTTCCGCTGACCTTTAAGCCTTCAAAAAAAAATTCAGGCCAAGACACGTGGTGAGGCCATGCTCATTCAAGGTCTCAATGTTTGGGGATTATCTTAAGATGCGCCATTGTGGCGTGTGGCAATTTGAAAAGTCAAAGAGGTGGGGAAGCAAACCATCAGAGGCAGATTGGATTTTTTGCCTCTTGATATTCAAAATACTAAAATCATCAAAATGACCCACAAGCCCAATAGAGAAAAGTCAAAACTTTCTCCAGTCAACGGCGGAGGTGCAGATTTTCGGGGGTAATTTGGAAATTTTTCCTTTAGTTGAAAAAAGAGTTAAAAGTGAAAAAGGAAGCGTGGTTCCACTGGGACCCACATCAGAGACTAGAAGCGGAAGTGCAGAGCTACAAGGGAAACTTGGAAAATGTTCCCTTTTCCAAAAAAGAGGTGAAATAGTAGAATTTGGCTACGGTTCCTTTGGGACCCAGATTAGGACATGTGTCAGGTTCATTTCTCAAGGGCAGAGGTGAGGAGAAAAATGTGAAAAATTTACATTTTTTCAAAAATTTGTAAAAGGGAAAGGGAACCCGCAGGCCCATTTTAAAATGGATCCCCCATGTTGATGGTCTAAATTCAAAATAGAAATCAACGGCAGTTGTGCATCTGTATCTAATTTTTCTACCATTTTCACTCTAGAGCTCTTGGGGATGCATATTATTATGGTTTTTTATCATTTCTTGGAGTATCCTGCATGCTAAATGAAGAGGAACATTAATATGGTAGCTTGGTTTGGTGGGGAAGGTCTATAAGTGTCTCTCACCATTAAATATACAATCTGACTGTCAAATTCAGCTCTAGTTTTCTTTCCTTAGCATGTGAAAGACATATTGATGTCTTGGTTTGGTGAGAAAAATTTGGGGACGTCTTTTACCATTAATATGAGATATGACCTTTGGGCTTGATGTGATCTTCCATTTCTTCTTCCCAAGATCACAAAGAACTAGATTTGATAGATTAGGGGTGGAAGTTGTTGGCAAGTAGAAGGAAAAGTGATTTACCATAGGAAGGATTTGAATGTAGGGGATGTTCGAAGAGATTTGCCCCTTGAGCACTTGATAAATTTTTACATATCTGATTATGGGAATCACGATCAAAATCATGGCAAGCACTGGTGCATTCAATGTTTAGGTTTTTGGGGGAAAAAATATGTTGTAAAATGTTATAAATTGCACGAATTTATCATGCAAATGGTTGTAGGTTAGAAGGTTGGAGTTTTAAGGGTAAGATACTGATTTCCTAAGGGAAAAGCTTGATAGAGCGCATCTTTCTTAGAAACTATCTGAAGAATCTTGTTTATCTCCTTCGTGTTAAATTTGATCATGTCAAGATGGTTACGAGTGTACAACCATTGAAAAGATTTGAGATTGTTCTAGAAACTTTCCCCTACTGATAAATTTAATCAAACTTGAGTTAATATGTGTTATCTTTGTTCAATATTTGTGTTTGCTTCATTTATGAATGTCTGTAAGTAGTTTTTCTTGTTCCCATTGCATTCTTACACTAAAGTCTGTGTGAATCACACAAGATATTATCCTTGTGATAGTTTGGTGTCATTTGTAATTTCATTTATTGGAAGAGGTTTCATTTGAAAGTGAAATAAAAAAATTTAAAATCACTGTGACTCTTAGCATGACTATAAGATTTTTTTTTAGCCTTTGAGGGTATCTTAGGCATGATGAAACAGAGATTGATAATGTTCAATTAAGTTTTCTAATTTGAGCCTTCATTTTGGATCCTTGAAGTTTGTGTGAAAAGTGTTGATCTGGTCCTCCATTGAAGCACATATTCTAGTTAAAGGAACATCATAGCTACTTTGAAGCATTCTACTGATTTTATCTCTCCATTTTTGTGAAAGTTCTCAAATATATGGTTTAATCAACTTTATCTTGCTTCACCTCCTGCCAAATTCATTTATAAAACAATGAGCCATACCCATACTACCCTTATTTTTCACGTGTTTACAAAAATGCATAATTCTTACCACCAAAACATGTTGAAACAATCAAGTTTTCATTTTCATTAGTGGCCTGAACCTTACTTAGAAAATATCTCCATTATCTAGAGTGATAGCTCATGAGAGTTATATTTTGTTGCATTGATCATATTTTCTCTAAGGTCTTCTTAACAACTTCACTAGGAAGGATATCTCCATCTCCATATCCTCCACAAACAACATGCTATAAAAAAATGTCCTCTCACCCTGGTTAAAAGGAACAACCATAAAGTAGTGAGGATAGGTCAAATCCTCTTGAGGGTGCTACCCATTTCTCCACATCTAAGTGACAAAGAGCAAGTTGCATTTCATCCCTGACTACAAAATGACACAATATATGCTTTGCTTATCTTTGAGCTTCCTTCTAAACTTGTGATGCTACTCAACTTCTGAAGGAGAATCAATTTGGGTACCAACACCCAATTGGCACCGTTCCTAGGGAATTGGTTCAATTTGATCCATGTGCATACATATTTGAGGTATTTGAGCATGTACACTGTTAACACACCGATTGGCGCCACTACTAGGGACATTGTGATTGCATTTCATATTCAGACCCTGGTAAACACTTATTATATGCTCAAAGTGCTAATACATTTTTTAAACATCATCTTGTGTTCGAGGCCTATAACAATTTTCAAGGTTACAAGTGTCGTGTGTAGTTTTTCTAGTTTCTACACCTATTGAACTAGCTTTCATATATAAATCTGGATAAAGAAGAGTCAAGTATTTCCATTTCCAGTTTCTACTATTGATAGACATTTTCTAGATCATATTTTAAGGCATTTGCACAACTAAGGTGGAAATTTTTAGTGGTGACTCCCTGTTGATCCGATTCTTGATGAGTACTAGTGTCTTAACCTCTGTCAATTGATATTTGTTACTAATCTTTGCAAATATGGAAGGAAGAAGATATTTCCTTGCTAGAGATCTTGCTAGGACATTATTTCTAGAGCTAGGAAAAACAAAGTCAGAAGGAAGAAAATCCTAGAGAGTTGTTGGAGATCTGGAGAAGAGAAAAGGGATCTCCATTGATGAAATTGATTGGCCTATCATTGAATATTTTCATTCAAGTGCTTCTGAATTAGGTAGCCTCTTTTTGGAATTGAATTCTCTAACTGGAGAAGGGCCTTCATTTTATTTTGAAAAGTTTTCTTCTCATTCTTCCCCTATCTTTTTAGAAGTTGATAGGGTTTTCCAAGAAACAAGGCCTTTAGGGGATATCCATTTTGAAATTTATAATCATGTGTTTCAAAGACCCTCTACCCCTTATAAACTTGTTTCTCCTCCAGGGTCACCTCCTCAAAACAACACAGCCCATCCCTCACCCAGACCTCCATTTTTTGTAAATACCTTTGGACCTATAAAGCTTGAGGGAATGGATGGTTATCCAAATGCAGTTCCTCAAGATGTAAGAAATAGATTACCAAAGTTCCAAGGAAATAACGCTATAACTGGTGATCAACATATAAATCTTTTTATCAATATGATGGAAGACTTTGAGATTGAACATGAAGATGTATATATATTAAATTTTTTATCCATACTTTGGAAGAAGATGTCAGGGATTGGTATAAAGCTTTGCCAGATAACTCAATTGATTCTTGGACTAAGATGAATAATGCATTTAGATTGCAGTATGGTGATAGATATGACCCTAGGTTTCTTCTATCATAATTTGAAAACATCAAGAAGAATCTTAATGAATCAGTACATGATTTCAACACAAGGTTTAACAAGACCTTGAGGAGATTTCCTGTTGGATTGAGGCCTTGTGATGAATAAGGTTTGATCAAATATTTAGATGCATTTGATAAAAAGGTTGCTTACTACATGAGGGAAAAAAACCCTACTAATTTGAGGCAGACCTTCACCATGGCTCTGCAAATAGAGAATAACATCAAGGCAATTGGAAAGCCTCCAAAAAGGGAGGGTGTGAAACTAATTAATACAGAAAAGCCTCAGGAAAGTAAGGCTGCTAATTTAGAAGAAGTTGTGAAAACTTTGGTAGGGGTTGTCAAAGAAATACCATACAAATTAGCTCGGGTAGAAAAAGAGATTGGGCAGAATTCACAAGGTCAATACAAGCAACAAGACCAAGATAGGTTTACAAATCACCAAAGATCTTATGTGGTGAGGCCAAGCCATAGAGTGGGGTGGAAATTTAGGAATGCGTCATGTGTTATCCCGAGTCTTTTCCAAGTTAGGAGGAGTTAGTGGGGAGGAGAAAAGATTTAATCGATTTGTAGGCAATAACAAAGTTTGGGCTCACCATGAATGGAGTGAAGATGGAATATTAGTTTAGAGCTAGGCGGTCGGGTCTTTCATGGGAAATCGCTTGATGTGTTTGAGAGACATTACTTGCACAGTGAGTGAGGTAGACCAGGAAGAGAATGTGACATGCTTGAGTCGGGGATGAGTCATGGTGAGTGGCTCTTTCACAAGAGCTCAGCTTGGGTCATAGTGATGGTGCCAGGTTTGGAGATGAATCTCACAAGAAAAGGATCTTGCTTCTATAGAAATTTTAGTTTGAAGATAGGGAGGTGCTCACCAAGTTTAGAATCCTCTATGAAGGGAGAGTTTAGTACAAAATCTGCATCATCAATGAAGGGTTGGTGAATTTTGCACAAAGCTCGGTGACTTTGTGAAGGAGCTCGATGTGGAACATAAGGAACATGACTCAACATGTACGGTGGAAGAAGGATTAAAGGGAGTGACTTAGCAGTAATGAATCTTGGTGTGATTCGTGAATTGAGGGGTGGCTTGGTGAAGGGTGTCAAGCCAAACACTAAGGGCACCGGAATGAAAGTGAGGGGAGATTGGTTATGTGGGGAGCTCAGTCACATGAATGTAGGAGCTCGAAGTTTGTGGTGGTGTAACATCCTCACTTTAGACAATAGAACAAGTCAATTTTTTTTTAATTTTTTTTTATAATTGCATCATGGTTCTAAATACATAATTTAGAACTCACAATTCAAATAACCATTCATATAACAGATAACCATATGCAGCTGTAATGACTCGGAGTACCTCCGATCTATTCATTCCATGACTCGGTAATCTACCGATCTATTCATGAGTAATAAGAGTTGGCGTTTTTATTTAACACTTCACTCTTGCGGTTCTCTTCCCTATTCTGGGATTCAGAATGCTCTGTCCAAGGAACCTAACTGAATAATTGTTACCATTATTCATCGACATCTCATCCCTTAGACTAGGTGAATTAGGACAACGCAATCAGCAGCTTGCGATACTTTGACCAAAGATTTGAAACATACTGCTTATGTCTCATATTCCTTAACGGCACACTCGTCAATCTGGAATACGTCCTTCACCCTATTCCCATGTTATGTAGAATGTCTTATACCGACTTCTGTCAGTCCCTTTTATCCCAGTTAATCACTCGGGAATGGATTAGTAAGGTAACCACGTTATATGGATGCTCCCGAAGACTAGGGATAAGATGACACACTGGGTCAATCCTAATTAAACCAGTGTGTCAAGATACCCCAAGTCTCCTAGGCAGCCATATAATGTGACCACATACCTAATCGGTCCAAAAGTAACTTGTACGAGATCAAAGTGTAAATCTTAGCAATCAATGTAAAGGGTTTCGTCATAAGTCACCTGCATTTTTGTAACTTCGAGAAGATCCTAATCTTCTCAGAGGTACAACCCTGCAGTTAACTTGTGCCGTCAACCTTTAAATCCACCTCGAAAAGATCTACTTAATAAAATGCGTTACGCACGTTGAGTTTAAATTACAATAAAGACGTTCCCTTAAGGTTAGCCTTTCCCAATCCTGGGATTCCTCATCCAAGTATGACCTTTCTCAATAAAACCCACTACACAGATGAGTTATTAAGACAAAGGTCTCATCACGGAGCTCTTAGAATATATATGATTCTAAAACAATGGAATTGATCGATATCTCATAAATTTCACATGAGATAGCCATCTGAACCCCATTAGATTTATATCAGTTCTCATAACTAAATTTATATCATACTTATTAGCATCAAATATAAATGATTCAGAATCCAATTAAATGTTGTCCTGTCATAATCAGGACTAGGGATTAATAATTTAATTTAGTTTGTTTAGCGTTCTGTTTAGGTATATTTTAACCCTATCTTCCAAAAAGACAGTTACCTAAATTTCAATTTAGCTTATGATAGAACATACCAGAACTGCTAAACAATCATAAGAATTCAGTCTTATATTCTTGCAAAGCTTATGATGATAATCACAAAAGTCTCCAAATTATATAATAATAACAATGCTCTTTAGATCATTTGAACCGAAGAAGGTCAAACTATCAAGATAAGAATACAGACACATAAGTAACAATATCAATTTCCATTCCTTAAGAACTAATCAAATACATTGTATGCATTCCGCATACTTGATACATTACTCAACTGAAAAAGGAACATCTTTCCTTATATGGTACATTTAGAAAATCAAGATGTAATTCATGTATAAATCAAATTTAATCAATCTGATTATCCTATCAGATCTGCATGCTTTTACCACTTACGGCAACCATCTGCAAAAATAGTCAACATGAGTCAGTTCGATGAACTGAGCATGATAAGCACTAACTTTTAAAACAATTGCAATCCATCAATTTTTTTCATTAAACACCTTGTTTAAATGATATAAATCACCAAACAAGTAAACATGAATCAGACTATACGTTAGGAATATATCATGTCTATAACGTGTAGTAATAATTTTCGTTACAGATTAGTGCTATATACTTCTCCAATATTTCATCAAAATATTAGGGATCAAGAAGAACAAAGTGTCCTAAGCAATTATTCATTGTAAATCCCAAGTTGAACAAACATCAGACAATCATTATATTCAACTTATAAAGAGGAATATCATATCAATCCAGTTACCGTCATTATGTAAAATCAATTACAGATGTTAGTTAAACAATTATATCAACTTATAATTTACAACAGAAGAGAAATAAACAAATTGTACATGTTTCCCTCTGAACTAGCTCATGTCTATACCATCTTTCCAAAACCAAGGCATTCACTTAATACACATGCAAATAAACCATTCGAGTCCATCAACAGCACTCTGTTCTGTTAAAACTTAAAGTAAAGCAACTACAGTACAGTAGCCTTCTTGCCAAACAATGGTGTCTATCTACCAAGCAGACTCAGTATGACCTTACGCAAAAGCGAAAGATAAGAAGATTAGCACTAAAAGGCTTTTAGACACAAGGTCGAAATCAAAATAACTCCTTTGTTATCGCAGTCAACCAAAGACTCATGATCATTTAAGCAATGACATTTCCCTATGACTATGCGAAGGGATTTTTATTTAAACGAAATCCAAGCAGCATGCACAGCCACATCAAACTGGAATGTAATCAGAAGGAAAACATACACAGAATATCGTAATCACCCCTGAACACAATCAGAGTTGAAGGTATGGTATTCACGACCTACTTAAAAGGCCATAATCCATGTTATCAAGCTTAATTAAAGAAAACCAACAAAGCCAAGAACATTACATGTTCATACTCAGGCTTATACGGAAAACAGTGACATAGATTACCATTCAAGGAAAAACTAAGTCCATAAATAGTATTCACAGTTTAGCTTATCCAGAAGCTGACATACAAGATATCTTCCCATACTCACAGAACCCAACAAGTCAAAAACAAAGTAAACCCAACAGTTATAATCTGAAGCAGTTAGACTGTTTACTATCAAGAATTCACTGAGTCCCAACAACAGTAAACAAAATACATAGAAGATAATGACTCCATCCGTGCCAACATTGGTAAGCCTTTAAAATCAGGTTTATACAAAAGCTATATAATGATTTTGTAACAAGAAATCCAACGGAGCCCTATAACAATATTTGCTCCAAGCTTACATAGAGTGGAATACATATTTAAATGCCCAACTGAGTCTGAACCACAATTCCTTGTAAAACAAAAGTATTCATTACCAAATAACAGAAGTCGCCTTACCTGTTACTCCAACAAGACTCAGACAAAGCAATTTCCAACATTCAAATATATATATATATATATATATAGCTTCCACAGTGGCCCAATTTATACGAATCATTCAAAGGACTCTACAGAGTCATTCAAATAAAATACATATATCCATATTGTATACTGTCAACGGGTTGAATCCCATTACCACAATAAAAAGGAAAACAACTTCCACAGGGTCGTAATGACTACTGTAACACAATAGTTACCTCTTCCCAAACAACTTTAAAAGACAAAACGAAACCCAACAATTATCAATAACCAATCCATCAATAACCACGACAGAGCTTACAAGGTTCTTTTAAAACTGAATAATCAAACAAATGTCCAGCAGTTTCCCCTCCAACAAGTATTCACAACATGCATCGACGACAAAATCGACAAGCATAACAGTGACTTGTAGCCATCACAAGAATAATTTATGGGCTCTCGCCGAGCAGGCCGAGCATACATTTCTTTCATAAATTTCGCATATTTAAGCCAGAATGCAAAACACAAAGAAATAAAGCCACAGTTCGAATTTAATAAACACCCATCAAGGGATAAATGGAAAAAATCAAACCAGCATGAAGATACAGTGCCAAAATCACACAAGACATCCAAAGAAAATCCTCTATTACCATAAATCATTTGAACAGAGTTGTTCTAATGAAATCACTTGAAAGACAACAGGATTTTTAAAGGTTAGGGCCTAACATGCCTGGATTTTTGCTCAAAATTCCAAAGCAGACCACTGAAAGAGCTTGGACTTCCTTTTCCTTTTCCAAGTTAGAGCGACCAACCAAATTTTGCTATCTCCATGACATATATATTTTCCTTGCCAGAGAAAACAGCTAGATACACTCATACTCGCCATGCAACACAAAGAAGACTGCTGCGAAGAACCAAGTGAATAGGCAGAAGGAAAACCGAAATTCACGATAAGACAACAAAACAACAACTTTCCCAATTTATATGCCTTCTTGTGAATTCCGAGCTCGACTACCGAGCTCATTAATTGCATTTACTCCAAATTTCCCGGTCAAACTCCACTGCCACCCGACCGCCAAAGTTGGCGATAGACAAATAGAATTTCAAGACCATTTTCAGTTTTGGCGACCTGCCACGTCGGCTCAGTTAGCCGCTTCTAAAACTTCTACCAATACCTGTCCTTCATACTTATCCTTTGCATTAAATAACATAGAAACTTCCGCCCATGGTTCGCATCCCCTCCATAGGTCCCCATAATCCTTGCCCAATAGTTAGGTTAGTAACTTAGGTTAGAATTTAGGATAACACCTAGTCTAACTTCATAGAACATAGATACTAACTTAGGACATTAGTTCTTAGCCTAGGTCTAGGTTAGATTAACACTAACCCCTAGGTTAAGTTTAGTTTTAGGTTACTAACATTAATAATTCCAGTTAGGTCTACATTCCGTACACTCAGAAAAAGACCTACAACATGCATTCTTGAACAGGGTTAGCTCCTGTTCTACTTTTAGGCTTACAAAATTGTATGAAACCGAATTATTACCTGGTCCACGATCGAGACCTTCCAGATATACTTCGATATCGGGAACCAATCCATTTCACATGATCAACCTGACTTATATTCCGGACTAGCTTATTCAATGCTTCTAGACCTTGCAAACCTGTTCAAGGTCTGTAATTTTAACTCATCACGAACAAACTTAAAGCAATACTTGGATCAATTCCACTGATCCAAGGCTAGGTCTTATAGATGGATAACTCTATGATTCATTCCGAGATCAGATTAAACTCAGATACAAAATGAAATAAATAAAAGAGTCTAATCATATTCTGACTCAGTCAAAGATCTGTAATCTGCAAAGAAGATACAATACATATCAAGCATGATTTCTCAATCAAGGAACACATCCTTTTTACTAAAGAAATCACATATCAACACTTGTATGCTTAGGAGGAAGTAACAACAGTTCAGGGTGTTACATGCTTCCCTCCTAAAAATATTCATCGTCCCGATGATTACATATTCGATTAACCTTCAGGTCAATCATTTTATTAGTTCACAAATCAATGCGACTATTTTCCAACTTGAATAGTTCCAGAAATCAATGTCACAACACATTTTATTCAACCTGAATAATGTTTTCCTTCATCTGGCTTTCATAAATACTTATAAAAAATAAGTTCATTAAAGAATGTTTTGTCAACATATTTCATTCTGTTGAAAAAGAGAAGGAAAAGCAGTTTTCATCTCTTCCCAGATTTTCCCAAGTTGCACTTTCTTCTTCGTTAAACTGGTCCCACTGGACCTTACATTGTTGTATTACATGATTTCTTAAATGCAATTGGCGAGTTTCTAGCACTCGTGTGGGTTTAACCACGATTATTCCTGGGTCTTGGACCTGCAAGGAATTCCAATTTAAAACATGTGACAGATCTGAAACGTATTTCTTAAGCAAAGAAATATGGAAAACATCATGCATGCGAGATAAAGCAGGTGGTAATGCTAAACGATAAGCTACAGGATTGATTATTTCGACAATTTCGAAATGTCCCACGAATTAAGGTGACAACTTGGCAGCCTTGCCAAAAGTTATAGAACTCTTTCTGGATTTAACACATAGAAAAACCTTCTCACCAAGCTCAAACCTTCTATCAACCGCTTAAGGTCAGCATAGCTCTTCTACCTATCCGGTGCTTCCTTTAATCTTTCACGAATCAGCTTAACTTGCTGTTCCATTTCTGTGAGAATCTCTGGTCCAATTACCACTCTATCCTCAACACTGTCCCAACTAACAGGAGTTCTGCACTTTCTTCCATAAAGTGCTTCAAAGGGTGCCATTTTGAGAGATGAATGATAAGTGTTGTTGTATACGAACTCAAATAATGGAAGATACTCTTCCCATTTATACTGTTGATCCATGCAATACATCCGCAACATGTCCTCCAACACTTGATTTACCCTTTCAGTTTGTCCATTCCGTTTCTGGATGATATGCAAAACTGAAGTTTAGTTTTGTTCCAAGAGTTGTATTAAGTGTTTGCCAAAACCTTGACGTCATTCTTGGATCCCTGTCAGATATAATCAATTCAGGTACACCATGCACTCTGAAAATTTCATGTACGAATCTTTTGGCCAGCACTGGTGAATCATCCTTAGATTTCCAGCGATGAAATGAGCTACCTTAGTCAGTTTATCTACAACTACCAGGATAACATCATGTTTATTCCTAGACATGGGTAGTCCTTGTACAAAATCCATGGTTATTACTTTCCATTTGTACTACGGTATGCTATGAGGATATAACAGTCCAGCAGGGTGCATATGTTCTGCCTTAACCCGCTGACCCACTCCAAACAATGGGTCATAAAATTTATGACATCCTTTTTCATACCTTTCCAAAAGTATTGTTGTTTTCAGATCAACAAGCATCTTTGTGATACCCAGGTGTCCAGAGAAAGGTGAATTATGAAATTCCACTAACAACTTCCTCCTCAAGTCGTTCAACATAGGTACATATACCCTGTTTCATAACGCAAGATTCCTTCATTATCAAAATGAAAACCGTTATAACGCTTTCAATCATGAGTTCTTCAGCAAATCACTGCCCTTACCTAGCAAAAGTGGATTATCAGCATTCTG
>CM034147.1:865332981-865717981 GCA_019776745.2 Taxus chinensis | reverse complement strand
AATGGGAAAAATTAATGGTTAGGGTAAGTTGAAACTTTATCCTTAGAATGTTAAGTGAATAAATGCCATTGGAATTGCAAGGGTTTATTAAATTAAATAATTATAAAAAGGGTAACTTGGTTAATGAATTACAAGGGTTAATTATTGAAATTTAAATATAAAGTTAGATGAACTCATGAGCGGCATTATGCTAATTTGTTATGAGAATAAATAATAAAACTAACCTAGAAAATGTTGACCCAAGTGATATTTTAAACAAGATGAATTAACGAAAACCCTAGAACGATGATGTGAATCTAGATGCACAAGGTTGAAATACCTCCAAAACACACATAAAAAACTTTGAAAATAAAAACCATTAGTTTCAAAGTATCTTTCTTCTCATTTTGGAATCCAAACTAATCTTTTACATCATTACAATCCACCCTTTATTTCACATCTATTCTAAAAACCCTAAAATACCAAAGAACCTAAATTGCCAAAAAACCGTAAAATGCCAAAAAATACCTACTAGTAAAATAATTTGGATGGGCCCCAAATTTTGCGTGTAAAATATGCATTCCTAAATTAAGGCTCACGTGAAACTTTGGCTTATTATTACAAGCGTAAAAAAAGTTATTTAAGTTTTAAGACCTAGTCAAAAGAGAGAAAAGCGTTAGAAGCCAATTTTAGGCCACTAGATGAAGGAATATGGGCCTAACAATGTCCCAAAATGGCCACAACCTTACATAAAAATTGGACCTTAGAATAGTAACAATGTATATCTACCATCGTGTAAAATTTCAAGACGACCCAACGGTTAGATCAAAAGTTCTGGTCTCCACAAGTTATGTTCCGACATCATTCTCCCCTAGTTGAAAGGAATTCATCTCCTATGAATTTAGTTGACTGAATTCATATAATTTTTCACTGGAAATCATCTTCAACTCCAACTCAGGAATCTAAGTATTTTCTTATTGCTACAAACCTTCCCATTGTACCAAATATTTTTCATAGCTCCCATGTCTAGTAGTGATAGTGTTTTTGTCCAAGACACGCATTACCCTTTCCTTTTTCTAGTTTGGCATCTACTGCTCCTAGTTTATTTCTTCCTCTTCCACAACGTTTTCATTAGGATGTGGAAATTTATATAAGTTAGAAACATTAAAATTTGGTGAGATAGAAATTTTTTTAGGTAGCTCCACCTTGTAGGTGTTATCACTCAATTTCTTCAAAATCCTACACGACCCAATCTTCTTATACTTGAGTTTATTAAATGTCCCTTGTGGAAACCTCTCCTTTCTAAGATGAACATGTTGATGCATAATCACAACACCCCTAAAATTCTGCAATTCGATGGGTTGAAACTATTAGTGTGATTGCATAACTTGGAGATTTTCCCAAAGTGTGAGAATTTGCAATTGGGAAATCTCTCCAAGTGAAGGTCAGTTCCTATTATTTTGGTTAGATGCACATATACAAATTGTAGAGGATATACTATTAAAACCTACTTTATGTTGCCAAGGATACAAGGTTAAGAATATTACAAAAATAAACCTAAACTAACAGAGGTGATGCACGAAAGGAATGCTGAACATCTTCTTTGCCATTAAACACAAACCATATAAATGTAATACAACCACTATGCACAAATAACCAGGATTACAATGAGAGATTAGGGAGATGCCATGAACATAAGAGAGGGTTGAAGATCATCCACAAGCTTTTATTATTGCTCCATAGATTTGATAAAGTTCATTAAAATGGCCAAGAGGCACAAAATTTCATTACAACTTGAATGGGAGGTTTAAATTCCACAAATCCACTTGCAGACAAGAGAAAACGGGAGGGTGGAAAGCAAAACTATCATTTTTTTTTTTAAATGCCCCTCGTTACAATATATAGGAAGAAAATGAGAGAAAGAGATGACAAGAATTTAAATTATTGATTCAACCACCCTAGAATGCATTGAATTCACCTGCAACAATGATGGGTGCCACTGCAAAACCCATGCCTACATGTATTGTGCCTTGTTGGAAAAGAAAGGAACTCATACCTCATTATTGTGGTAGGTGAGGAACCTGGGACACCCTAAAAATGGAGAACTGTATTTTTTTATTTTGAAGAACTTAGTCCTACTCAAATTAAGATAACTAGTCACAGTTTCATAGAGGAGACTGTAAGCTTTCCAAAAGGTCCTTTCCTATGTAAATATGAGCTCCTAGTCAAAAGTTATGTCCATTTGAAGATTGGGGGGTCATTCTACAAAAACGTGAACTGTTGATCTTCCCTTTCAGAGTCTAAAATGCATGTAACCTCCAAAATCCTGAAATTGAGACTTTCTGACATTTTCATTTTAGAGATTAAAAAATTGTTCATCCACCAATTTTTCTTGAGAGTCCCGAAAATTTGAAACTCGAAAGTCTGAAATTTTAGACTTTTAGAATTTGGAATTTCAGACATTTTGACTTCAGACCCATGACACTGTTCATCTACTTGAGCACCTTGAGAGTTCCGAAAGTCTAAAATTTTGGAATTTTAGAGTTTGGAATTTCAAACTTTGCCCATCCTTTTTTTGTTCCCTCTCACCAAGATCCCCAAAACTCAGAAACCTGAAAGTCCAAAATTTCAATCTTTCAGAGTTTTGGGTTTTAGAACTTTTCCTCCATTTTTCAACTTCGCACTCTGAGATCTCTGAAACCCCGAAACCCAAAAGTCCAAAATTTAGGAATTTTGGAGTTTCGGGGTTTGGAACTTTTTCTCAATTTTTCCCGTCTAGCCCCCAAAACCCCCGAAACTCCAAAACCTAAAAGTCCAAAATTTCAAGACTTTTGGACTTTGGGATTTCAATTTTTTTTTTCCATTTTTCACCCACCGAAATCCTAAAACACTGAAACGCTCCACCTCCAAAGTCCAAAATTTTTGGACTTCAGAGCTTCTTCTTTTCCCAAAATTCTATAGAATTTTCTTGGCCCATTTAAAATTTATTCTCCCAACTCCAAAATGCAAGCCTCCATGACTGAATCAACTCCTCTATTTTCATTGCGTGTAAGTTCTTAATTGATCAAAATTTTCCTGAGGGAAAAAATTAGATAACAGAACCATCACCATATCTCCTTCCTCAAATACACTTACTCTCCTACTGGCATCTACAGCTATTTTATATTGTGCATTACTCACTTTAATTTTTTCTCTCACTTAATCCTGCAGTTGTAGAATGTGTTCTACAAATGCGTCTGAATCATCACTAGTTTTATCTTCACTAGGTAGCACAATCAGATCTACGAATCCCTTGGGATTCCTACCATCTAAAATCTAAAATAGAGGCCTCCTTATTTACATTTTTACAGAGCTATTATATAAAAAATCAGCTTGAGGTAACGCTGAGTCCCTTTGTTTTGACTTTTCTCCAACTATGCAATGTAGGAGATTTCCCAAGATTATTTTCACTAATTCTATCCACCCATTAGTTTGGGGGTGATATGCACTACTGAACTATATTTTTGTCCCCAGTTTCCTCCACAGAGTCTTCCAAAAGTGACTCAAAAACTTTGTGTCACAATATGAAGTGATTGTTCTTGGAACTCCATGCAATATAACCACTTCTGAACAAAAAAAATTGTACCTCTAGAAGTATCATTAGTTATTTTACAAGAAATGAAATGGGCCATCTTAGAGAATCATTCCCTCATTATGTGTTAGGAATTCCTAACATGAAATCCATACTCCAATCAACCCATGGCCTTGTAGGGACATGTAATGGCATATACAATCCAATATTCTGTGCATGGCCCTTAGCCATCTAGCACACTCTACATCTTGCTACAATCCTACTTATATCCCTCTTTACCTTTGGCCAATAATAATTTTCTACAACAAGAGAAACTATATTAATTATACCAAAGTGTCAAGCTAACCCCCAACTATGTAATTCTCTTATAATTTTTTCTCTCATTGAACCAACAGGGATGAAAAAATGTTTCCCCCTGAACAAATAACCATCCTTCATCAAATAATCATAAGAACCACTACCTATGGTAGGGTCCTTAAGTTTTCTCGCAACATCACCGAAATCAGTATCACCTTCATAGAATTCCTTAAGTGACTCAAACTCTACTACTTCATTTTCCATTGTTGTCAAAAGTGCTACATGCCTTCTCAAGGCATCAACAACTTGATTCTTCTTACCATACTTATGATTTAAGACAAAAGTATATTCTTGCAAAAATGAAACCCATTTTTCATGCCTACTATTTAGTTTCTTCTACGTGTTTACATACCTCAAGGCTTCATGGTCAGTGAAGAGTACAATTTACTTTTCTACCAAGTAATGTCTCAATTTCCTTAATGCCTGAAGAATAGCATAAAATCCCACATCATAAGTAGACTATTTCCTCCTAAATTCATTTATATTTTCACTAAAGAGTTCCAATGGTTGTCCTTCTTGACTTAGTACAACTCCAATCCCGACATGTGAGGCATCATAGTCAACCTCGAAGACCTTGCTAAAATATGGAAATACCAAAAGAAGTGCTTCTTACACTTTCTTCTTCAACAATTCAAAACTATCTATTGCTTCTTTGGTCCATAAAAAATCCCTCCCTTTTATACATTATGTTATGAGTGCAACAATGCTACTAAAATTATTGATGAAATTCGTATAATTTTTTTTAATCCATTAAAAACTATGAACCTCTGCCACAGTCCTTCGTAAAGGCCATTCAAAAATTTCCTTTAGTGTTTCCTCATCCATCCTCTGTACAAACCACTCAAAATCAAGACTCTTCTAAAGAAATCTACACTTCTTTAAGTTTTCATATAGAATATCTTTACATGACAAGTCTAACCGTAATTTCATATGTAACAAGTTTTATTCCATTGTCTTACTAAATATCATAATATCATCAAAATAGACAACAACAAAATTACAATTATATTCTTAGAGTACTCTGTTCATCAGCCTCATGAATGTACTGGGTGCATTATATACCCAAAATGGCATCATCATCCACTCGTATAATCCTTCTTTTGTTTTGAAAGTCATTTTCCATTCATCCCCTTCATGGATATGGATCTGGTAGTACCCACTTTGTAGATAAATCTTGATAACATATTAGGCTCCCACTAGCACATCCATCATATTATCCAATCTTAGAATTGGGAAGTGATACTTAATTGTGATCATATTTATGGCCTTGTTGTCTACACACATTCTCCAATCTCTAAATTTTTGGGATTTAATAGTGCTGGATTTGCACATGGAATCATGCTTTCTCTCACTAATATTTTATGTATTAGATCTGTCACTTATCTATTCAACTCTTCAATCTATTTTAGACTTAATCAATAGGCTTTCTTGTTTGGAAGGTCCAATCCTAGAATCAAATCAATATGGTATTGAATATCTTACTTCAGAGGTATCCCATCTGGTGGCTCATCATGTATGAAAACTTTCTATTCGTTTAGTACCTTTACCGCAGTAACAGGTATATTTAAATCCTATAATTCCACCTTATTTGAAATCATTGCATAACACCAACCAACTTCTTCCATTTCTATAACAAACTCTTTTGTAGCCAATAACCCCTCACTCTTCTCTTCTTCCTTGAAGGGTAACAAGACCGCCTTTACACCATCCTTTCAAAAAGTATATGTATTTTTCCCTCCATCATGTGTAACCTTTCTATTGTACTACCAATGCCTCCCTATTAATAAATGACATACATCCATTAGAATAATATCACACCACACCTCATCCTTATAGGTATTCCCAATTGAAAACTTTATAAGGTATCTTTAATCTATGGTTACCTCACTCCCTTTCTTGAGCCATGATATACGATAGGGATATGGGTGCTTCTCACATTTCAGATTGAGTTTATCAACCATCACAGTTGAAACCATATTTTCACAACTACAACCATCAATAATAATTTTACATAGCTTTTCTCTTGAGGTGCATCTTGTTCGAAATATATTTGTTCGCACCCAAAAATCAACACCAAAAACATCATGTTCTTTCTCCTTCCTTGGGGAAATCATCATGCTCCTTATAATAAGGGTTTCACCCAATTCTGCAACAACCTCCATTTCTTCTTCCTCGTCAGCATCAACCAGATTTACTCATGGTTGTTCTCCTTTCCACCTATCTTGTGTTGGATAATGCAAAAACTCAAAAGCTCTGTGCCCATCTTCACCACATCTATAACATGTATATTGCCTTTGAGGGCTATTTTACACCCATCCTCCATTATAACCTATTCCCCTCTGAAACACCCTACCTCTTTGGTAGTTACCATGGATTTGACAAGAATCTTCATGTCCTTCTGCATTAGATGATTCAAATTTTTTAGATTCAAATCTACCTTTGCCTCTCATTGGAGATGATTATGGCCCTCTCTTCACACCTCTTCTAAAACTATTCCTCTTATTCTTTTCTTTTTCCTTTAATGTGAGTTGATAAACATCATCCTATCTATGAATCTGTAGCATACTCATCTAATCTTGTATGGTGTAACTCAACCCATTTATATAGCATGTAGCCTTTTATTCTTTAGAATCTATGTGTTCCACCTTGAATGAAAACTTGTAACCTATCACAATGGAATTATTTTCATCTCAAATGGAGTCAAAAACTAGAACATCTAATTTTAAGATCCATTAATGGCCGTCATGGTAGCTCCGTACTCAAAGCCACTGCGAGGTCAAAATTTTAAAAACTAATTCGAATCATTCTAGACTTAAAAACTATGTGAAATTCAGAGGGTGTGATCTTAAAAAAATGAGTCCAAAAACTTATGTTCTGTCACAAATCGAGCACTAGAAACACACTTTCTAACAATAGTAAGTTTTCCTATATAGACTTGCTATGTTTGGAAATTCATCATCAAAATAAGTTGAGAAAAAGGTAACGGGAATTGAAGATCATGAGGAAGTGAGAATGAGTGTTCAGAGCAGAAAATAGTGAAAATGACCAATTACTAAAAAGAGTAAGTCCCTTATATGGGTGCTTACTCAAAATAGAAAGTCACCCCAAAGAAGTAGCTGAGACAAGGGTAGGGTGCGGAGGATTAAATGAGAGAGTTAATCACATCACAATGGTCGAGAAGATGCAAAAAACACCTCTTGCTGAAAATAGTATATCATATGCAGGATGGGAGTTGCGGTCATCAGTGGAACAAATCACTCAACTTGGTAAGAATTCATGAGCTGATTTGAAAGAGATTCACAGTCTACAAGAGATTCAAGGATTTAGAGTTTCACTACATTTGGAGCTTTCCATCAATGAGGATCAATGGACTTCATCAGAAATGACATCTCCTCCTCTTCTTCTCTCTCTCTTTCTCTCTCCTCTTCCCCCCAAATTTCTCTCACTTTCCAATATTATAATTTCATGTTGGGATTTCACTTTTTCATGTCATAATATTCCTAAAGTAATAAATCACCTTTATGTTATAAAAAGGGACTTAAAATTTTCTTAGGAAGTTGAAAAGTTTTGAGTTATGCGAGGACATATGAAAAGGCATTGGGGGGTAGATGAAGAGTCATATTCTACTCTATAAATTGTAAAGACATTCCCATTTCAAAGGGTTGGTGATTGATCTTATAAACTCAAGAGTCCATTTTACCTAGAGAAAGCAAAGGTGATAGTCATTTTCTTCTACTATCCTCTACTCCCAAATTTCCTCCATTCCCACATTATGTACGAATTTGATTTGAGAAATCAATACAAGAAGAAGTAGTTTCTAGATTTCTGTTACTAAGAAGTTTTTTGATACTTGGTGATCAGTGAATTCTATTTTATCTTGTTGCTATTTGCAGAGTTGTTTCTTCCCATAAATGCATGTGTTAAAGTTTCTAATTAATGTGTGTAGGAATATGATTTCTTACCTACAACATTAGTTTCCCTATCTCATTTCTCACTCCCTTTCCCACTTTAAGACAAAGTCTTCCCTAGCAAGATATTTTTAGCTTTGTTGCAGGGTCGGTGGAGTATCCCTGTTGGATCCCTGGTCGAAAGGCCACCACAGAAATCTACCATTTCACATGCACGCATATATGACAGATGCACTGGTTAAGTAGAGGTAATTATATTCCCAGAGCATTCGCAATAAATTCCACAAGTTTTCCCACCTGAAAATGTTTCTTGCCAACAGTTTTTGATGCCCACCGTGGGACAGATTTAGCATCATCTACACCTAATATACGACTGTAAGGTCTGAAAATTAAAAAAATCAGATTTCAAAGGAAAATCATGATTTGAAGGCCACTTCGTCAAGGAATGAACCCATATCATGTTTTTTTCCCACATCATGAAGAAATTCTACATTGGAGTGAAGTACCAATGATTGACAATGAAGAAGAAGAAGTCTTCCTGGAAAATAATATTATTGATCAGCCATGGTTCTGGACTAGTGTTGACAAAGGAAAGAAGAAAGAACCTGTCATCAATGGAGAAGAATAGAATCAAAGGAGACAAAATATAAGGTGTGAAGTTCGAGAATATACCAAATTCTTGCAAGATATGAATGAGAAAATTGAAGCAGCCCATATCGAGAAAGAAGAGAAGGAGAATTATCCTATAGAGGAATACCCTAAAGATAATTTGTACCATAGGGTTTTCATACACAAAAGGTTCTTGAATGCCACTGAATAAAATCCTATCCTTCATCCTTCTGATGAAGATAAAATCAACATTCAAGAAGATGAAAAAATACAAGATGGTGCAAGATCCACTGAAGAAGGTTTTTTCAATCTCGCACAACTCGCTACAAAATTGAGAACATTGTCCTTCTTCCACCATTCTCTAGACAAATTCATTGCATATGGTGATTAAGAAATGAACATGTTGAAAAGAGAATATGTTGAAATACTTGAGAGCATAATAAAAGGAAATTTTTCCCCAAAGTATTTAATGAAATTTGGATGTATACTTTAGCTCTACAGAGAAGATATGAACAATTTGAAACTCCGCATCAAATGGAGGAAGAATATGAGACACATCCTATAAAAGAAGACTCGGATTACTGCCCATACTATGATGTTTTCATTCCTAAAATATTCTCGGATGCTTCTAAATAAAATCTTGTCATCGAACCTCCCAATTAAAGCTAAAGCAATGTCATATAAGAAGTAGAATAGACAAAGATAGAATCATCATTCAACAATTCCATTTGGCTTAAGTACCAGCCCATGAAGGGAATAATATATTTAGTAAAGGAATATCCTTTCTACATAATGGATGATCCAGTGCTCTTTGAAGACTCCAACAATGATGAAGAAGATGGTCAATTCAAAGTAAGCATGGATGATCTCTTTTCAAGTTTTAATCTTTCTTTTGATGATGAAATGGAGAGATGTGATGAAGTGCAAGAAACTCATATGATATCATGGCCCAAAAATGTTGAATTCAAGATGGTCATAGATAATCCTCCTTCCTATTTTGATTCCTCAAGTGACGTAGAAATGTTACATGAAGAAATGAACGAAGTCAAGGAATCAAAATCTCTCCCTAATGTAATCATGGATGATCAAATGGAAGAAGACCACTCTATTTTCAAATCTGAGGAGAATAAGAACTTTAAACACAACCTCTACTCACTCGAGAAGTAGAATCATCATCCTTGTGAAAACATAGCCTTTCATAATTCACCTTAGCAAGAGGATTTAATAATGGATGATCAAGATGTAGCTGAAAATTCTTCTCATATTTCTGCCCCAACATGGTTCCTTACTTCTTACCAAGGAGAAGATGATATGGGTTTCAAACATGAAGGAGCGCCATTCCCTTAAAGCTTGGAAATCTTCTCCTTGTCAGTAGGTGTCATGAATCAAGTATGCCCATGTATGCAAGAAAGTGAATCTTCAGAAACAAAAATCATGAAAGAGGTGAACGAGAATGTTTCATATGAATCATGGGCCCGTATGGATAAGATTTTTAACCATCTCCTAGAGGCGCAACTAGAAGATTCCTCCAATAAAGATAAAAAAGAGCCTATGTAAATTTCAAAAGAACTATTCATACAAGATATCTTGAAGGATATAGAAGAAACTGAGGATCCTCAACTCATTCTTGAACTCTTGACCCGGGCCATGGAGATATAAGAAAATTATGAGTTAATTTGTGCTTCCTATTTTGGGGCACCAATTTTTGATGTTGAAATGGAGTAGTTGGATAAGCTTGATGAATTATCTAATACTTTGGTTGATGGGAATAAACATGAAAACATGCATTTTTCTTCCACATTGTGTGAAGAAGTTCATGAGTACAAAAGAAGAAAAGTTCGTGTATCTCCTTTGGACATCTCCATTTTTGAAGACAATACCTCTGCCTTGGAAGAAGATAATAGGGAAAAATTTGAGTTGATTTGTATTGAATAAATTTATTCAGAACATGGAAAAAATCAGCTAGGGAAAATTTTAGTGGAGAATTTTCGTAAACTTGTGAATATTAGGGATTTTGGAAATTAGAAATGGCTAATTTTCAGCAGTTGGTTCCCACCCAATTCACCTAAAATTTCCACTGATAAGTCATTTATATGGGTGAATTCTCCTACTATCTATATGTTAAATTAATGTATGCATGTATTTCACCAACATTTCATATCATTGTACCTCATCAAAGAAAATTGAGGATTGCCAAATCACCTTTACCACAAAACATTTTTTAGAAATTCGTCATCGATTAGAAAGTCAATTTTGGAGATTCACCACCCATTTGAAACTAATTTTTTAGAGGGGGTGTCTTAAAATGAACCATAAAATCAGATTTGGGGTAGCAATGAGATTCTCGATGGAGAATCAGTTATATGGATAAACATGGAAGGCAACTGGCATGATGAAACCGATTTCAGAGGGGATGAAGGAAGTGGAATTTCCAAGCAAGGACTTGAGTATCAAGAAGATCACATGAAATCAATCCTACCAAGTACATATAAAAATTTGAAAGCACCTAGCTTTCATAAGAAACTGAGGAGAGGAGGTTACTTTCTGGAGCCAGTCAATGGCTTTATAGATCAACATCACTCATTGTTGCCCAGTCAGGGGTAACTCTTGAGGAATGAAAAGTGCTTCCGTCAAAGTGGGTTTTCTCCCACCTTGTACGATAGGTGATTCCTATTCATTTTTCCCTTCTTGTTGTGTGTGTATTTTTCATTTTGTGTGTGTGTGTTTCCTTCCTCTCTCTCTCTCTCTCTCTCTCTCTCTCTCTCTCTCTCTCTCTCTCTCTCTCTCTCTCTCTCTCTCTCTCTCTCTCTCTCTCTCTCTCTCTCTCTCTCTCTCTCTCTCTCGTAAGTTGTACATGACTCTACATGGCCCAATGGATAAGGCATGGATAAATGAATTATATGGTCTAAACTTGAGATTCTAGAAATTCCCATGTCATGTCTTTTCTATGCTAAGTCCATGTCATGTCCCTAAGCTAGAGTTAGTTGTTTTCATGTAAATGTGAAACAGGGATATTGATAATTTCCAAGCATGACAACTATACCCCTATGCATGAATTTTTCATGTTTTGTCATTCCCAGTAACCGCAAGTCAAATATGTCAATTTTTTCACCCCCTATTTGATGTCAAATTTTACCCCTAGGTGATTTAGGAAAGTATATTCATTCCCGCTAGGTGATTTTAGGGAGTTCTAAAAAGATGTTATCTTTTATCAGTATTGGGAAGGGCTATTACTAGCCTTCCCAGGACTAGATCAAACCCCTTGGAGAGGAATAAAATGGAAAAATTCAACATAGAGGTGCATTGAAGACATTATAACATCATAGAAATGATTTTGGAAGGTTTGGGGAAGATTTGAAAGACACAGAGAAGTTTGAATAAAAAATAGGGTTCACAAGCCTAGGCAGTACACAAGCCTAAAATAGTTATCAGGCTTCAAAAGAAGATTCTAGGAGCTCCGGATGGAGTTAGAAGTAAAATAAAAAATATCCAAAAAGATAATTCTAATACCTACATGATGGTGAAATAATATTTGTCACAATACCTTGGCACATAGGATTTGCAAGAATTTTTTATCAGGCATAAATAGAGTGTAAAATAAGAAATCCTCTTTTTCAGGGATCATATGGATGAATCAATACATGATATCAACACTATTGGATTAAAAATTCCATTTCTAGTTAGGATCATATAATTCTTTACCAATAAATTCCACCAGGAGCTCATTTTATCTTCTTTCTAAGTTGCCCTCTCAAAGGCAGTTCAAGACTTAGTCATTTTTCGGGAGGACACATGTCAGCACCAAGGGATTGGCGGGATTTTATGTCCCTAATGTTCATGAGGTCAGGTACATAAACCATATAAAAATGTGCCCAGCCCCCATGTGACCTCTCAGACCCTCATGTCGTCTCCAAACTTGACAGTTTAGCCCCCAAGTGCATTTTTGGAACATCCACTCCCTTTCGTCGGATCAAGGGCCACGTGTCAGCTCCTAGACCACTGTGGAAACTGATGTCCCTTATTTACCTAAGGAGAGGGACATAAAGCCTTGAAAAATTCATCCAGACCCATATGGGTAGCATTTTAGACATCCATGTGACCGACTTTCTACCCCTAAGTGCATTTTTGGAGCATTCATTCCTTGTCGTCGGATCAAGTGCCACGTGTCAGCCCCAGGACCACCATGGAAATTTATATCCCTTATGTCCCTAAGGTGAGGGACACAAAACATGGAAAAATGTGCCCACACCCCTATGGGGATCCTTTTGGACACCGAAGTAACTGACTTTCAACCCCCAGGTGCATTTTTTAAGCAAATCCCTTGCCGTCGAATTGAGGACACATGGCATCACCTTGACCACCATGGAAATTGATGTCCCTTATGTACATGAGGTTAGGGACATCAGGGACAAAAAAATTCACTCAACCCCTCCAAGTGCATTTCTTTCAAAATTTAAATTCAACACTTAGTCATTTCTTCCCCCTCATTTCTCCTTCACTACTTCATATCTTGCCATGGCTCCGTGAATGACTGTGCAGACACCCGCTCCACCGTTTTTGGTTCCAAACCAGATCCACCATGGCCACATAAATTCTCCACACCATGAATGCACAGTAATATGTAGGCCTCTGAGAAAAATGGGGTGAAATGACAAAAAACAAAGAGAAAATGGACATTTTTCTCCAAATAACTACGAAGCCACCCGATCAAAAACTAATCATATCTTGCAAAGTACATATCAGATCGAGATGACATATTTTTTAGAATTTAAAAATTTTCAAGACAATAAAGATGCAACAAACAAGAGGTCAAATGGTGCCCAAAATCATTTTCTCCAACAAAATCCCCAATTCTTGCATCAACTCACATTCATCAGATTTCCCGTCATTCCGGCAATAGGAGCGAGCTAAAAACTTGCACACAAGATCCAAATGAAAAAAATATCACAATGGACTTATCTTCATCTCAAATGGAGACAAAAACAAAACCTGAAAAATTTCAAGCTCCAATAATGGCCACCATGCTAGCTCTATGCTCGAAGCCACTGTCAGGTCAAAATTTCAAAATTTATTTCCAATCATTCTAGATGGAAAAACTATGTGAAATTCGGAGGGTTTGATCATAAAAAAAATACAAGTCCAAAATATTATCTTCCATCGCAAATCAAGAACTTGAAACACACTTTCTAATAATAGTAAGTTTTCCTATATAGACTTGCTATGTTTGGAAACTCACCATCAAAATAGGTTGAGACAATGGCAATGGGCATTGAAGATCACAAGGAAGCCAGAATAAGTTTTCAGAGTAGAAAATAGTGAAAATGACCACTTAATAAGAATAGTAAGTCCCTTATATGGGTGCTTAATAAAAATAGTAAGTCACCCCAAAGAAGCAGATGAGGCAAGGGTAGGGTGCGTAGGATCGAATGAGGGTGTTAATCACATCACAATGGCTGCGAAGAGGAAAAAATCACCTCTCACATAAAAATAGTATATCATACGTAGGATGGGAGTTGTGGTCATCAGCAGAACAGTTCACTCAACTTGGCAAGCATTCATGAGCTGATTTGAAGGAGATTCATAGTGTGCAAGGGATTTAAAGATTAAGAGTTTCACTGCATTTGGAGCTTTCCATCAACAAGGATCAACGGACTTCATCAAAAATTTCATCTCATCCTCCTTGTATCTCTCTATTTCTCTCTCCTCTTCCCCCAAACTTTCTCTCACTTTCTAATATTCTAATTTCATGTTGGGATTGCAATTTTTCATATGTCCTAATGTTGCTAATGTAATAAGTCACCTTTATGTTATAAAAAGGGACTTGAAAGTTTCCTAGGAAGTTTAGAAGTTTTAATTTGTGTGAGGACATATGAAAATGAATTGGGGGGTAGATGAAGAGTCATATTCTACTCTATAAATTGTAACACCATTCCCATTTCAAAGGGTTTATGATTGATCTTGTAAACTCAAGAGTGCATTGTACCTAGAGAAAGTAAAAGAGATAGCCATTTTCTTCTACTATCCTCTACTCTCAAATTTCCTCCATTCCCACATTATATAAAACTTTGATTTTAGCAATCAATATAATAAGATGAACTTCCTATATTTCTTTGACTAAGGGGTTTCTTGATACTTTGTGATTAGTGAATTTTAGTTGGTCTTGTTATTATTTGCAGAGGTTTTTCTTCCCATAAATGCATGTGTTAAAGTTTCTAACTAATATGTGTAGGAATCTGATTTCCTACCTGCAAAATTAGTTTCCTTATCCCATTTTTCACTCCCTTTCCAACTTTCAGACAAATTCTTCCCTAGTAAGAGATTGCTAGCTTTTTCGCAGGGTTAGTTGAGTGCCCTTGTTAGATCCCTGGTGGAAAGGCCACCACATAAATCCACCTTTTCACATGCATGCATATACAGAATTTGTACCTATTAAGTAGATTTACTTAGATTCCCATAGTGTTGGAAATAAATCCACAAATTTGTCCACTCAACAAATTTTCTCACCAATTAGTCTCAATATTCTCTCTGTGTGCATACAAAGTGACCCTTCCCAATTATTCAAGCAAGTGTGAAATTGAAGGTGAAGCATTATAAAAGAACAATTTTAAAACTCTAATTGCACTATGGTAGATATTATATGCGAGGGTAATGAAGTGTTATTTGAGCCCTCTTTAGAGTATTAGTGATGTCGTAGTTTAACAAATTTACCCACAACCCACCTAAATTTGTTTTTCAGAAACATTATCTTATAGTATGAGGGTTTGATCATAATTTAAGATCTATTCCAAATATGAGTGAAGAATAATTATAGAGAGTTACACTCATTTATATGTAGGTGAAAATATATAAAGTTTTAAGAGATCCTAGTTTTACATTTTTGAGATGGTGATGTTTTAGGTTCTAATCTCTACAACGAAGAATTTTTAGTTCTAGATCATCCTAATCCTGTAGTGATATCATTCAGAACTTCCCCTATCCTCATTGAATCAATTAAGTCAAATTTATCCTTTATGTTTTTATGTGAATATAAATGAGATGAAAAGCCTATACATTCCAAAATTTCAATTTTATAAATGTAAGTGCAGTAGTTGTCATGATAAGAGTGAATACACGATCATAACCTAGACCAACACAAATAGATGCATGGTTATCATTATTTTAAAAATAATGTGTAGAAAGTGTAAGGAAAATTAAAAATTTGTGAAATAAAATATGTGCAAAATTTATAGTGCTATGAGGCTTGGCTATATTAACCTAAAGTAATGGAGGGAGAGATATAAGACTCATGATAAGAAATAGTTGAAAGAGATAATTACATAAATTATTGATAGTAATTTTTTCTTTCATTTGACTATTTTTCTAGGAAACCTACTATAATAGAATTACAACAAAATAGGTGCAAGAAGCATTCAAATCAATGGTTTGAGAGTTAATTAAACTCATCAAGTGGGATACTGAGAATGATTTTGTGTGGCTAAGATGATTTGTTTAATTAGTTGCAAGTTACATAAGTTTTAAATTGAAACAATTGTATTTTTTTATCATTGTATATTTATATGTTGATAGAAAATGGGAGTTGGAAGAGGAAGAAGGGGAGAAAACTCATTTGGAAAAGAAATAAAGAGGATTGTATAAATGAGGAGGATGATGAGTACAATGAATAGGAAAGGGAAGAAGAAGAGGAGGACTAGTCCCTAGGCACATATTCATTTGTTTTGTAATTTGGAAGGGAACTGGTCCCTTGTTGTAATTTTGAATGTATATATTATAAATTATTGCATAAAAAATATAAATATAAATATTGTATTTTATGATCATGTGTAATATGATTTTATTACACTTTTCATATGAAAAGTATATCACAATATTTTGGTTAGTTTTTTGATGCACTCATTTCATTTTGTATTAGCAATCCTTAATAAAACATACAATAATGTAATAAGAAATATATAAATTAAAGTATAATGATATATATTAAGAAAATATAGTCAATAATAGAATAATTCAATTTCAAATAATATTCTCACATTGAAACAAACATAAACCTATAAAAACCAATATAATATAATAAATAGTAAACCAATTTTAATATTTGTCAAAAATAATTTGGATGAGGTTTATGCCATATTTATGCCACCTAATAGGAACTAAAAACACGGTGCAAAAATAGCACTAAACTGACACATATCTCGAATAAAACAAAGATATTTAAATTTTTTAGTCACAGTAAACTCACATCAAATTTACATCATTGTTTTTTAATGCAAGTTATTAGCAAAAGAAAACTAAAATATCCTTGGAAATGTCAATTATTTATGTAAAATTAACTCAAATTATTGTGCTATTAACAATTTATATTATATTAGGTGGTGTTTTAAACAATCCCTTAGGAGGATATTAGGTTCTTAGCCCTTCTTTTCCAAATATAGAAATAGGTTCACACGCTTCCTAAGGATTTCCCCAATTATCACATGTAATAAGTTCCTTCTCGACCCCTAATTGGTGGATAATATGTGGTAATCGGAGAACACACCCATTTAGATTAGAATTGATCTTTCTAATAAATAAAGTCACTAATGCATCCTCATCTTGAACATAATCAACATAAAGTATGAAATTAGGAAATAGATACTAATAATCAAATATTTACTCGCCACGCTCTTCAATATCATGGAGATCATCAATCATATAGTGTCAAAAGTTCTACATCAGATATTCGTCCTTGGATAGGAGAATAAAATACACCCATGTGAGAGTGTCAAGGATTAAGATACCCATGTATTTATCCTTCTCCAACAAAGATAATGTAACAAACTATTGTAGACATAAAATCAAAAAATTGGGTAGATTTCTAGGTCCTAATCACATACTACTATTCATATGATTCCTAAGTGAGAAAACTACCGATTGAAAACTATATTTTTCCTTTTGTTAGTGTTTATTATTTTATATTTAGCCCTCTACACCTTATAACCCACTATGAACTTTATTACTTTATCTTTCAGGACTCTAGACACCAACGCCAAGAAAGGACTCCAGCGACCAGACGCCCTCATCACTCTGGGTGCCCCCAACCTCTTTCTACTTTACTCACTCTTTTTGTGAATATTATTATCTTATTGGTTGGCCTTCTAGTTGTCAATTATGAAATTCAAACAAGGGAATCATATCAATAAAAATCTATGTGACCAAAATAAAGGACCAAGCTCTAAGTGTATATTATCATCACCTAAGGTTACCTCCAAATGAATTTAAGAGAATCAAAGGCATCCATCTAGATTTCATTCAAGGGAAAATGGACTACATTCTCTGTATACACGCATATAAAGGGAAGTTTTATTTTCCATCCATATATGTATTTACATTGATACATATAGCTATCACATGCACTTGATGTAGACACCTAAATTCTGTATCTATACCCTTAATCGCTCGTGTGCACATATTTATTTACTTCATCCCCATTATTTAATTAAATGCCCATTTATCCCATCCATATTAATCTTTATTAAATTTAATAAATTAATTCCTATTAATTAATTAATACCCATTACCTTGACCTAATGGACCTTCTATTTAGGATGTTTTTATCCTAAATCCATCCCCTTGATTTTCTAAGATTTAATCATATCTATTTTTATGCCCTAACTACCCATATCATATCCTCTTCTTGCACACATGATTTAAATCATCCTTCTAATCCTCAACAAATCCCAAATCATGATCAAAGCACAAAAAACCGCCCCATTGGGGAAAATTTCCCATAGTCAGCAATGACCAGTCGTCATCGACCCTATAAAACAGAATCCTTCCTTTTCATAATTAATTAGACGCATAGAAACATCTAATCTTCCTTGCAACCTACGAACAATATCTTGTGCTTGAGAATCCCTGAAGCAGTTACAAATATCTCAAACCTACATGGAACATGTTTGCATCAGTCATGATTATCCTTTGTGATATCGCTATCATTTTGGGTTTTATTATTTAGATATTATCCTATTATTGTTTCCTTTTTTACACCTAACCTTTTGCAAGTCCTGCAATAGTCATGACTCCATTATCAATCTATTATATCACTTCTTTTACTTGTAGGTTCTCTAATCCAGCTTTTTTTCCTCGACCTTGTTCAACACTACCCATGTCATCATCAAATTTCCTAGTTTGTCATCGAATCAACCCTCTGTCATCATCCTTTCTACTTCAAATTTTACTTAGAGTCTACTCCAGTCCTTGCATTACTTCTAGACCCCAAATATGTCATATTTAATCTCTGAACCTGTTTGGTTTTTAGTACAACCCACTTTGATCCTTGGTACTTCACATCTCTTTCATTTCTTCACCTTAGACCCCCTGTGTAATTTTTTCTAGTGTCTACAGGCCTATGTTACGTCTAGTTTACACTCAGAGAATCTAGATCTACATTTACAGTTGTTGTTTCATGCTTTTTCCTCGGGTCATTATCAACTTATCTCTACACAGTATGGGTTGTCATCAACCCAGATCAACTATAATCTAAGATGAATTTTATTCCAATCAAATTAGTATTTCAATCCATCATAATTACTTCTAGATTTTGTATTTTTTAAGTTTCTGCATACCATCAATTTACCTGTCATTTATATTACTTTTATTTAACAAATGAGCATTGACATCTGCCAAGGAAGTTAATGCTTCATGGGTCTAATTTTTTAGGAAACCCCCGCATAAATCATCTAATCTAGTTTTTTAGTCTTTCTTATTTGCAGGTTATTAGTTGGTAGCAATGGGATCCATCATCTACTTTCCACCCATATCCATCACATCGCATTCTATGTAAAATAAACCCTTTATCTTTTTTAGTTGCTAGTTACTTTCTTTTCTAATTCATTCATTTGATCAGTAATGAACTTTCTTGTCCAAAATTTCTAGCACGGCCATTGGGACCACCATTTTAGGTGATCCTTTGCATATTTTCTACTTCTTTTGTTTTTTAATAACACTGCAACATAAGGGCTTCGCTTTTTATTTTCTTGTGTTGGTTTCATTGTTGGATCACTCTTCCTAGTAAAGTTTAGATAAAAAGGAAAACCGATATTTAGGTATTATTCATTTTCCCCTATTTTCACCTTTTTTCATCATACTTTCTTTCCTGTGTGTGTCCTCATAAAAAAATCACACTTCAATTTTATTAAAAAGAACCTATCCTTTCTGCATCTTTCTTGGTCACATAGCTTAAACAGGGGTTTTAACTTTCTGCATCTCACACTTTCTTACACACAACCTAAACCTCACACATCTAAATTAACAAATAAAAACATCCCCTTTTCTAGTTTACTGATTAGGATTTGATCATCCAAAAGAAAGCCTCCTCAGACTTCCCTAGCCATAACAAACCTAAAACCAGACATAGATTACCTTATCCTAGGTACCTTGTTATCCATACCCTTTTCTTCTTCACATTTTCTTAATTAAGAACATAAAAAAGAATCTTCTTCTTGAATTTGTTGGATAAAAATTATTTCATGCCCATAGTTACTCGTTTACCATCCAAGACAATGGAACAAAACTTTTCTATAAATAGTTCTTCATCTCAACAAATATTGACCATTAAAGTTACCTCAAATGTTCCCTTGATTACTTCTTTCATGAGAACTCAACATCTCTTTGATGTCTCTCATCCAGAACCCCTTGTTCACACTACAACCTTAAGTGAGACTAACCCATTCTTACACCACCAATTTGTCCCATCTAGGCCAGCCACCTCACCATCCATTAGATTGGAGCCTTTTGGACCTCCTAAGGTCCTTCTCAGTGATACCATGTTCCAAGAGCTTCTGGATGAAAATATGGTAACACTCCAAGAATATCTCCTTAGGAGATCAACTCAACTTCCTCCATATGGTCCACCACTTCAGCAACTTTAGCCTTTTCAGACAAATTATAGTAAATGAACTTTCTACAACCCATCTTTCTTCCTCTTCCACCAATCCATCATCTCATAAAAATACCCAGGTAATCACACCTATTCCTCAAAATCTCCCTCCAGTCAACACGTTAATCAATACTACCCTCCCTATCACCTCTTTGGTCACTACCTTTACTATTGTCCCTAACTAACATACCCAAAAATTATATCCGTTATCTAGACAGTATGACCCTCTCACATCTAATACTTCCCAAACCTCCTTTACAGGTGCTCTGCATTATATTGTGGACTATCCCATTCAATCAATAGTTTCAACCCATTCATACTCACATTCCTACTCAACACTTGCCACAACAAATAATTCAATCGCTTCAATCGTACCATTTCCCCACCTCCCAACAACAATTATTTAAACAACCACCCCTTCAATAAAATCCCATGATTTACACTCACCCCAAAAAAATTCCTCAAACACCTACGCATCCAAAAATTTACTAACAAAAATCATCCGACTACTTCTTACATGTAACCACCACCTCTCATCCACCAATAGACTCTTTCGAATGATCCTACACATGATCTTTTGAATAGATTGGCCAACCTTGAGGCTGCTACTTTAGGGTCCAAAGTTTCATTATCATATGAACAAATATGTAATGAGCCTATTTACCCATCTATACCAATTAAACCATATTTTCTAGACTAGGAATTACCAAAATTCACCAAGTTTAATAGAGAAGAGGATCCACAACAACACCTTTGTGCATTTGAACATGCATGCTATCTTATTGCACATGACCATGATTTGATGCTCTGTACTTTCTCCATGTATTTGGCCGGTCCCACACTGGACCCATACAATAGTATTCCTCAATATTCGATATTCTCCTTCTCCCAACTCATGTATAACTATGTTTAGAACACTTTTTGATTAAATATTGTGCATAAAATAACTATCAATGATCTATATGCCATTAGAAAGTTTGAAGACAATTCCATTACAAATTTTGTCGCACAATGGTGTGTCACTATAAACCAATTATCCTTCCCTCTTCCACAAATAGATCTCAGCTACCTATTCTCATGTTTGCATGTGAAGCATATATCTTCTACTTTACAAATCCAATCATTCTGAACCTTTGACGAAGCCTTCACCATGGCTTGCAAAATTGAATCATGCACCCTCGAAGTAGGGTAATTTAAAATTAAAATCAAACAAACCTAACCATGAATTTACCAAGTCTTCCACACAAAATGACAAATCAAATTCGACGTCCAATGTTGTGGTTTTTAAATCATTTTCCGCACCTACATCTAATACATGGACTCAACAACAAGCCCTTCAATAAATTACCAGCTACACTCCCATAGGGGAGTCATATAGTATAATATTTAAAAATTTGATGGTGGTGAACCTCATCAATCTTCCTCCTATCCAACCTTTTGATGGGTCTAGACTGAAACCCGTGTGGTATCATGAATACCATTACCTGCAAGTACCACCAAGTCCAAGGACATGACATAGAAAGATGTCAAACTTTCAAGGATTTGGTCCAAAGAGTCATTGATCAGGGTGATCTTCAAGTGGGAAATCCAAATGCCTCATCCAACTAACCAATTAACATCATTAAACAACCTTTCCCAAATCATACACCAAAAATCCAAGCTACTACTTTTACTATAACCAAACCACCCAATGCTGACACTATAAACACTGTTAACAATGATAATCAGGAACCTATCCCATCTTCAACTTCCTCTCCTTCACCATTGATCACATCTACCCCCTTTGACATTATTCCTACATCTATCAAACTACCTACATTTATCTTGACATCCACTACTACATCTACAACTACTAGAAACCGATTTTTAAATATATCATTCATGCCCCTAGAAACATTCATGAAGAAACCATTCCAACCTATTTGCATATCTGGTCGTTGTTCCTTCATCAACTCTCTTACCAATTACATCCATTTCTTAATTTACTTCACCCATTTTAGTAGTTTTGAATGCCTCACCTATATCCATTCCTCCCTTTCCCTTCATATCATCCATAAAATCCATACCGGTCCCTTTGTCCATTATTTTACTCACATCAACCATTGTGGTCACATACACACCACTTTCTTCATTCACACCAATTCCATCATTTGATGAATTATTAAAATCACTTTAGATTGTAGTGACCTCAAATGTTCCATCCATGTCATCAACACAATCCAACCAATCCCCGCATTCCTTAGATTACATCAAATAAATGTTGGTTCTTACACTCATATTAACCACGATATCACCACTCGACCTTCTAGTTTAGGTTTTCATGACCCCTCTCAAGGGTGCATCCCCACATATGAAATATATGACCACTTTTATAGTTAAAATTACCAATGTGACATCATTTAATTTAGGACCACAATCGTTTCATCCCACCAATCCAAAACCATTCAACACTAAAGCACCAACCACCATGAAAACTGAATTCAAGTCAAAAAAACATCAACATTACTAGAATTTACCCCAGACATCAAATATTTATCACAACGAATCTTCTAGCACTTTATTTGGATCACATATGGAAATATTCCAACACTTACTACAAACCTCTACAATCATGCTTCCTCCTATCAAGGCCTTTGACCCAAATAGAAAGAAATCTTCATGGTGCAATTCTAACCTTATGTGTGCTTTTCATCAAACCCCTGGGCATGCTATTGAAGATTGTAGAACACTCCATACCATTATCCATAACCTCATTTAAGAGTAGAGACGTATTCTTGAACCGATCTAGTCCCTAACTTCCACATCCAGTCTAATATCAACCATTCTGCCTTTGGGAGATGAATCTTTCAAGAATGGTCTCCTTTTTTTCATTAATTTTGTTTAGGTAACCACACTATCTGGTAGACGTAATCCAAAATCAACCTCCAAACAAAAATCCAAGACATTAATCGTCATTCCTCCTCCTAAGGATTTAACCAAATCATCGAAACCTTACATTTCCATTTTAGTGTCTCCTAGACCCATTGAATAGAGTATCATAAAACAACTTCATCAAGCTCATGTCAAGATTACTCTTTATGAGTGTATCCAAATCTAGCCAGATCATAGACATGATCTTACTGAATCCCTAAAGTGCATTCTAATGTCCAACAATGAGGCCCAACCATTTGTGTCTCTTGTAGGAGCCCTTATTACTTCTACTATGACCATATCATATGATGATGCTGAGATTCCAAGCATATCGCCAAAAGAACACAAAAATCCCCTCTTTATCACAGGATCAATGATACATTAATTTGATGATCCATGATCAACAGTGAGGCAAGAATTAATATCCTCCCATCACATAATTTTGACTAGCTTAAGATCCCTAAGGAATTCATCGCTCAAACTATCGTGGTTCTTCACGCTTTCAACAATGTTATCACTTCCACCTTGGGAACAATCATTTTTCCTATCTGTGTCAGTGAAAATCTCATCCATGAAGTGTTTTATATCATTGAAGAAGAATTTCAGTATAATGTTCTCCTTGGGTGGCCATGTATCCGTGCCATACATTGCGTCCCCTCAAAACTTCATCACTCCCTTAAATATGAGTATGAGGGGAATATTCTCTCACTCCCTGGGGATGCTCCTCCCTCATAGTTGTGCAACATGACCTATATACCAAATTATGTAATCATTCCCAAGAACGATTTATATCCACTATCTACTAGATCAACCATCCCTTCTTCCAACTTCATAATGATGACTCCCTAGATAAAGTGGTGGATAAAATCATGCTAGGGGAGTATTTTCTACTCACACTCAACACTCTTCCCACTCCTCACCACATCGATAGACCTGATAAGGCACTTATGTAACAAAAAAAACTTGGGCATATTATTCCTTTCAGTCCACCATACCTTCACACCAATCTCATTTATGGTGGTTTTGATACACCATATTCTAACATAGATGATATTCCACATGATAAACCTTATATTAGTGGTTTCAACTTCCTCAACAAACCTTATTTTTCCAAAACTTATCTCCATCGTTGATCATTGAAGGGATTCAACATGAGACATTAAGAGCATGGGCCACATGGCCTTATTATTGATCAATATCACAAACCTCAAAATACATTTGAGCTAAGCTACCTAGAGCAATTCCTTGATCTCATCCCACCATCCAAGATACTCATGGACATGTATTTTCCACCTTCTCTATCTTTTATAAATCTTGAATACATGGAAAAGGATGAAACCATTTCTATTAACTTTAACGTTTTTTATTCTCTACCATTACTTTAGGACCGGTCACCTATCAGTGTGAAAATCAGACTAGGTCCCTTCCCTTTTACCATATAGAAATGATAGAAAAATATTCTTCTACCATCGATGTCCTTCAGTGTGATGATGGTGATGTCATTATTTCCCACATGGGGGAATAAAATTGTTATCTTTAGAAGACCTTACCATCTAACACACCTACTCTTTTTAATGAAGACACCATTGATGTCAATATCGGGACTCCTTAGAAACCTCACATTCTCAAATTGGACCAATCTCTTGATCCACACGAGCTTAAATATTTCAATTAATTACTCTCCCATCCTAGCTAGGAATTTTAATGGTCATATTCAGACATGCCAAGTCTTGACCCTTGTATCATTTTCCACAACATCATCAGCTTTCCAAATACTAAACCGATAAAGCAATAGCTTCCCAAGATGCATCCTTGTGTTTCCCTCCTTGTTAAAGAAGAATTACAACGACTTCTTTCTACCAACTTCATTATCCCCATTGATTATCCTCAATGGGTTTATAATATTTTCCCCATCGCTAAAGCGTCTAGAAAACTTTGTATATGCATAATTTTTTAAGATCTCAATCTCACTTTCCTAAAATATTCAAGATGACTTCCCTTTTCCAAATATTGATCAACTTGTGGATATTACCATAGGTCATGAGATGCTTTCTCTCAAGGAAGGTTTCTCTAGTTATAATCAAATTCTCATCGCACCAGAAAACCAACATAAAACTTCCTTCATTACTCATTGCGGGTCCTTTTGTTATAATGTCATGCCCATCATTATGAATAATGTTGGTGCTACTTATCAATGGTCCATGACTAATATCTTTCATGATTTCATTCAAAAAACCATAGAAGACTATGTTGATGATATTTTGGGTAAATACAAACATGGAAATGACCATCTATATGTTCTTGAATTCCTTTTCGAGTTCCTTGTTAGTTTTTATCTTCATCTCAATCCAACCAAAAGTGTATTTTAAGTCTTAACTAGAAAAATCCTTGGCTTTATCATTTCTATTAGGGTATTGAAGTTAATCCTGCAAAAATTAATTTAATTATCAAAATTCCCCCTTCTTCCAATCTTAAGAAACTTTATATCCTTCAAGGATGCCCCCAATCCATCTACCATTTCATCTTGCAACTCTCAGATCATTGTAAACCCTTTCATCACCTCCTTCAGAAGGACATAGAATTCGATTGGGGTCATGATTGCAAGAAGTTTTTTGATGATCTTAGACAATATCTCTTATCTCTACCAATGCTTACACCTCCACATGAGGGGGAGCCCTTTTACCTATACATATCTACTACTAATCATGAATTAGGAGCTATGTTATCACATCACGATGACCAAGGTCATGAGAAGGCCATTTATTAAATCAATCGCACCTTCCATGACTGTGAAACCCACTACACTGAAACATAAAATATGTGTTACACTCTCTTCTTTTCTACTTCAAAACTTCGAAACTACCTTCTTAATCATAAGATGTATGTATTTACTAGATTCCATCTCCTTAAAAAAGTGCATTCTACACCATACCACAATTATTGTATCACTCAATGGCTCATGCTCATGAGTGAATTTGACCTTGAGTTCATTTCTCAAAAATCTATTAAGGGCCAAGCTATTGCAGATCAATTAGTGGAGGCCCCTCTTCCTTGTTTGCATCTTCCTCATGAACAATTTCCAGATAAATCCATTAATCAATTTCATCACAAATATGGAACTCTTAAATTCACTCTCTTCTTCAATGGCTCTAAGTGTCAGCAAGGGGGAGGTGTTGACATTTTTCTCATTTCCTCCTTGGGAAACACCTATTATACTTAAAAATAAACTCAATTTTGAGTGTACAAATAATATGGCACATTACAAGACCCTTAACTAAGGTCTTGAAACTGCTTCCTATTTAGGTATTATAATTATTAAAATATATGGGGATTCTGAACTTGTAATTAAACAAGTTACAGGTAAGTATAAATGTTAAAATGACACCCTTCAAAAATATCATGATATTGTTCATCTTCTCCTTGAATCCTTTGATTGGACAATACCATCCAAGTTATTCCTCGATCAACCAATCATTTTATTGATACGATGGCATCTCTTGTAGATCTTATCCCATGGATAACAAAGGAATTCAAGCTTTATGTCACCGTTCATCGCAGTGATCGACCATTTCATGAACTACCTCAAGTTAATCTTTTTGAATCTAATTCATCAGACCTTTGGTATTCCCAAATATTTGATTATTTATATCAATACATTATTCCCCCTGATCTATCGAAGAACACTAGGAATTCTTTCCTTCAACATGCCAACTAATATGTGATCCTTGGCAGCATTCTTTATAAACATGGATTTAACGGTGTTCTTCTTTTATGCCTTAGGTCCCATGAAGTCTCTCGAGCTATCCAAGAATTACATGATGGTATTTGTGGTGGAAACTTTAGTGGCTTAGCCATTTCTAATCATGTCTTTCTTCTTGGCTATTATTATCCTTCCTTGAATCATGACTACTGTGAGTATGCTAAGAAACAAGAAAAATTTCAGTAGCATTCTAATCTTATTCACATTCCTAGCCAAGTTTTACATCTTTTTCAAGAACTTTATCCCTTTCAACAATGGCATCTTGATCTCATTGGTCTTATAAATCCTCATTCTACACCACAACGTCACTCTGTCAACACTGCAACCAAATATTTCAATAAATGGGTGGAAGCAATCCCATTCACCTTGAACAAATCTAGTCTAATCATTAATTTTATCTATGAACACATCATTTTCTGATTTGGCGTTCCCCAAAAACTTGTCATGGATAACAGAAAGTCCTTTAAAAACAAGGATATTAAGAAAATATGTGATGCATTGAACATCCAATTTAAATTATCTTCTCCATATTATCCTTCAGCTAAAAACCAAGATGAAGCCACCAATAAAATGATTCGAAACATTATTGCCAAAACTATTGATCAAGTAGGTCATAATTGGCATCTCCAGCTTTCTTTCTTGCTTTGGGCCTATCACACTAGTATTCGTACCTCCACAGGACTATGCCTTTCTCTATTATTTATGGGTTTGAATCTGTCCTTTCCCTTGAAGTTTAAATTCCATCTTTGTGTATGTCACTTTGTGACTTCATCTCTGATGAAGACTATTGCCAAGCATGTCTAGCACAACTCAAGTTGTTAGATGAATGCCACCTTCTCGCTCTTTAACACCATCATTTTTATCAAGAGCACATTAAACATGCTTATAATAAGAACCTTAAAGAAAGTAATTTCAAAGTTAGTGACCTCGTCCTCAAAGAAAATCAAAACATCAATACTCTAGAAAGGAGCCAATGTGGAAATTTTACCCCTAACTGGATTGGACTATAAATTATTACACACAAGTATGGGTCGAGAGAATATTGATTAGCCTCCCTTAATGGTAAATTGAAAGTAGAACCTCTTAACATATTGCATTTTCCACCATTCTACTATTAACATGTCTACTAACACTCTTAGTCATATATTTAGATAATTCCTCCATTTTATCCCCTTCTATCTTCCATTGTGATGATTTGGAATAATGCGGTCTTCCATCACTTCCTTGATGTGACCTTAAATATGGGGACCATGGCTTTGCCCATGGATTTTTTCTTATAGATAGGTTCTCCATTATTGGTGTTAGCTTCATGATCATTACATCCATCACCCTATTAATCACCTATTCAAACCATGCAAAGGGTCAAGGGGTGTATCTTGTACATTCATTATCCCCTCTTAAGTGGTCTACTTAGCAAGTCCCAGCTCTCCCCCATGTAAAATAAAAATTCATGGATGCTCAAATAAAAATCAAATTCATTAAAATTAGATTGATCCCTTGAAGGACAACTATTCATGTAAAAAAAAAAGAAAAAAGAAAAAATAATTCAATCAAAAGCATCAAATTAAAGTCAAAAGTAAAAAAAAGACTGATCCCTTGAAGGATGGTTATCATATATAATAGTCTTGTCATATATATTATATATAATGTAAACCATACCCTCAAAGGATGGCTTCTCTTTTATGAAATTTGAAGGTTTCCCACATTGATATACCTTCCATTTTATTAGCATCCTGAGAACGCTTCCTGCATTGATCAATTTTCTCTTTCCCCTTCCTAGAGTTGGGTCATAGTCTTAGGGAACACCACTTTTGGGGATCTCCCTTCCCACATACAATTTACATATCAAATCCCTTTTTCACGTAGACATTTGGTGTATCAGCTCAATTCGTCCATTGCTTTCTTATGATCTTCTGTATAATTAATTGGTGTTGGTTACATACTAGCATTTTCTTTGGTCACATCTACCTTGCGTTACCTAGATCCCCTTCTTTTTTACCTGTAGTATAATTGGAGGCATATTTTCTTTGCACATTTCTTGATATGACATGGCATCGTTCATACCCATAGGTCAATATGGTTAAGTTGCATCTTATCCTATACCTCATATGATCTTATTTCATCTCTCTTAAATTCATGTCCACCTTTTAGCCATATTTATTTTCCCTCCAGGAATTTTAATTAGATATTCAATCTTATCCAATCTACTCTCAAAGTCCACATTTGTGGCCATATTTATTTTCCCTTTAGGAATTTTAATTCTACATTCAATTCATTCCTTTATACTCATAAATTCCACCTTCTGGCCATATTTAATCTTCCTTTGGGTGTTTTATTTCATGATCATATCAAGCTTGCGCACAAATTTTTGGCCATACCTCATTTCCCCAGTTGGAAATTATTTCACTTCTTCATCATTGGTTTCCATTTTTGCATTTATAGCCATGTTTACTCCCCTTAGGGAATATTATTTCACAACCCACTTTTTCACGTTTCCTTCGCAGTGTTTTCTTTGTCCCACTAGGCACCATACCTTTCATCCTCATCCCTTATGGACGCATACCTATTCACTTAATTCCTCATGTACGAAGGAATTCACGTACCTTTCACATTTAGTAGTCCATATTTTCATGTTCTCCTATGATCCATTGCTCATCGTAGTTAGCATCCATACTGTAGTGATCTTAATCCACTCATTAGCCCATAGAATGTTGAAGCTCATCTTCATTGAGACAAAATTTTTCCTCTACTAATATAAATTGGAGTCACCACCATAGTTTTTATTGTTATTTCAATCCTTTTAGCTTGGGTATCTTACCATGGTAATCATTTTACCCATTTTTATTCACCCACATGCCCTTTTTCATCTACCATTTTAAAACGCACCATTAATTCCCTATGGAGTCATCAATCCACCATTTGAGGGGGAGCTTATCCTCTACCTTTCATCAATCCTCATCCAACTCTCGTTGTTTTTGTCTCATGGATTGATAGTTCAAACCACTCAAATAAAATAGGAAAAATGTAAACACCTAAATTCGGTAGATATACCCTTAATAACCCATGTGTGCATATTTATTTAATTCATTCCCATTGTTTAATTAAATTCCCATTTATCCCATCCATATTAATATTTATAAAATTTAATTAATTAATTAATAGCTATTACCCTTCCCTAATGGACCTTCTATTTAGGATTTTTAATCCTAAATCCATCCCCTTGCTTTTATAATCTTTTATCCTATATGTTTTTATGACCTAACTACCCATATCATATCCTCTTCCCACCTATATGATTTAAAGAATTCTTCTAATCCTTAAGAAATCCCAAATCCTGATCAAAGCACAAAATTATACCCATTGGGGAAACTTTCCCCGTAGTTGGAGGAAACCCATCCCGGTCACCGTTGAACCTATAAAATTGAATCCTTCCTTTCCATAATCAATCATATGAATATGAACATCAAAGCTTCCTTACAACCTTTGAACAATATCCTATACTTTAGGATCCCTAAAGTAGTTTCAAATATCTCAAACCACCTTGGAATATGCTTGCATCACTCGTGATTATCCTTTGTGAGATTTTTATCACCTTTTGTTGTCTTATTTACATATTATCATTTCCTTTTTTACAACTGACCTTTTCCAGGTTGAGAAATAGTCGTGACTCAATTATCAGTCTATTCTATCAGTTATTTTTCTTTTAATTTCTCTGATCCATCATGTTCCCCTCAGATTTTTTCAGCACTACCTAGGTCACCATCAACTTGCTTAGGTCACCATCGACTCAGCCCTCAGTTATCATCCTCTCTTCTTCAAATTCCTCTCAGAGTATGCTCCATACCTTGCATTGCTTCTATAGTCTAAATCTATCAATCTAATTCTCTGAACTTATCCATTTTTTAGTCTAATCTATTTTGATCCTTGTTATTTGATATCCCTTTCATTTTTTCACCTCATAAACTCTCTGTAGGTTTTCTCTAGTGTCTACAAGCCTTTGTTCTTTTTATTTTGCACTCAGAGGATCTTGATCTACATTTACAGTTGTTGTTCCACCCTTCTACATTAGGTCACCGTCGACCTATCTCATCATAGTATGGGTCACCATCAACCTAGACTATGTATAATCAAAGCTATATCCTATTCCAATAATATCAGTATTTAGATCCATCATAGTTACTTCCAGATTCTGTATTCTTTCATTTTCTACATATTATCCATTTACCTATCATTTATATCACTTTTTTTTAACAAACCGGGGTTGACATCCACCAAGGAATTTAATGTTTCTTGGTTAACGCTTTGTTTTGCCACCCCCGCATAAATCATCTAATCCATTTTATGTTTAGTCTTTCTTATTTGCAAGTTATCCATTGATAGCAGTAGGATCCATCATCTACTTTTTACTAGTATTTATCACATCACATCTGAGGTAATATTAACCCTCCATCATTTCGGAGGTTCTAGTTGTTTTCCTTGCTAGTTCATTCATCTTATCAATAAGGATGTTTCTTTTGCACCATTTGCACAAGGGCTTCCTAGGGCACAATTTTACCACACATGCACAAGAACTACATGGAGTCTAATATGTAGTGTAGTGATCAATTATAATTTCACTTAGTTGAGTGACCCTAGGGTCATTCTAACTCCCCATATTGCATCTTTTATTTTTGGAATTTGATGTAGTGTGAGGGTTTTGCATTTCATTATCTTTTTTCAGGTTACAGGACAATTCTATGATCATCTAATGACATACATGTAACCAACAAGGGCTATTAGTGACAAACTTATGACACTAGAAAATTAAGGCTCCTACCATTTTCATAGTCATGGATGTCCAATATTAGACTCTAGGACCCACGTACCCCTGACCTAATCCAACTTCCCTAGTCTAGGAATATCTGGAAGTTCGTTATTTTATTTTGTATGGTTGCAACAGTCTCCCTTTCTTTTTTATCAGTTTCTCCAGTCTATTAAATTCTTTACTCCCTCTCTTGTACCTAGGGTTTCATATTTATCTAGCTTAATTCTTATGTCATCTTGTATCTACCAACTATTTATTATAGTTTACATCTCTTACTCTACAATTAGGGTTTTATAAAAAGTTTACTTTTGTTAAATCATTTGGTGAACCCATCCATTCGGACGCAACCTTGCCTCTAGAATTTTTTTGCAATATTATTATCATGGCTCAATATTATGAACCCTTTACTGAAGAACACCTTCCGTAGCTCAATTCTCATCTTGCCAAACATCCCCAAGATCTAAATATTCTCTTATTCAATGCTAATGAGGATTCCAATAATATTGCTGAGCTTAATGTTCCTACATCCACTATCGCTTCTATGTTTGTTTCTAATCAACCCTCTAATTTCACCCTTCCACCCAGTTCTACTGTTACCATATCTATTTCTACTAAACAATTCACTCCACCTCTTATTTTTCACACAGACAAAGTATTTTTAGTGGTCACTCAATACCTAACCTCTCTCTATCAGGATATGAAAATTCAAATCCATCAACTTTAGAAAGCTACTTCTCATGGATCTCCATATCTTAATTCCACCTTACTCCTTCATACTCATTTCACACCCACCATTTCCACTTATGAACTTCCTCTAAAAATTTTCATTCCTAAATACCTACATTTAATGGCCATGGTGATCCTTAACAACATCTCCAAGCTTTTCAGGTTGCATTTCTAGATTATGTGGATGATCATACTTTACTAGTAAATCTCTTTCCTAGAATCCTCCAAGATTATTGTGTGTTGGTTCTATGATCTACCTGTCCATTTGATAACATAATTTATGCATATATCTGATGCTTTTCTTGCACTTTTTTCAATCAATATTTATTCTAAGATATCCTATGCTCAACTTACACAAATTAAACAATGATCTAATGAGCATCTAATAGATTATGTGTTCTGGTATGTTAAAAATTTATCTCTGATGTCTATTGTCCTCACATATTTTGAAATTCAAGATCTATATGTTCAATGTCTCTTACCATCTCTATAATAAAGTTTTATCTTTGAGACCTTTCGATCATTTGATCAGCTATGCCATACTCTTAAGTTACATAAAAGCAAACTCTTATCTATGGGAAACCTCAAATATCATGACCACGTTTCGTATTCTAATCAATTTCAAGGAAAATATAATTTCAAGCCATATCATAATTTCATTGAATCAAAAGATACTATTATCATTGTTGTTACTCCTAAAAAAATTCAATGGTAACCTCCAAAGCGTACATTTACAAAATTTCCTTGCGATCTACACCTTCTGTTGCCACAACTTCTTAAGAGCAATATTATTACACTTTCAACACAATCAAATATTGATCTGTCTTAGCCTAAGGGGTGCAATTATATTGAAAATGATATATGTTAATATCATCAATGTGTTGGGGATTCAACTAATTGATGTTTCAAACTTCGACATCTCATTAAATATCTCATCAAAAATGACTCAATCGAGATCCATGAGCCTTTGGCATCCAATCCAATCAATGAGAACAAAAAGATCAAAATATTCAATAATCCATTTCCCAAGCATGAAAAGAAATATGTTGATTCTTCAGATAATTGAATACATATCATTTAATGCCTTCTTCTTTTATTGGGGGCTCTTGATTTTCTATTTGCTCATATCGATGCATCTCCACCAATCATCATATTATCTAATCACAATTATCATGCTACATTCTATTTTAATACATTACATATAAATTCTTATATAAGACCTCATGTTACCAATAACACAATTATCGGTCCATCGGATCCTATTGGCATGTGCTCTAGCACAGTCGTTGTGGGTATCAACTATCTGTTATCTCAAATTTCATAACCAATTCAAAAATCTTATGGATTCGTCAAGCTTCTAGTTACAGCTGGGGCCCTCAATTTCATTTGTTATAGCACATGTCATCAAAGTTTTTCACATGATCTTAGGTCTTCCTTCACTTTGTGATGCTCAAGATATCATTTACACGAATCACTTTTGTCTAAAATTCATTCACAGTAAGAAATTTGTCACTCTCACAAGAATTCCACCAGCGACACCATTGCCTTTTCCTCCTCAAGAGGTCTTCCTCTCACTAACTGCAGCATCTCGCCCCCTGAGAATCTCAAATCTAAGGCACAATTTTCACCTAGTTATCCCATTCACATGTGACCTACTCATTCTCATTGGTCTACTAGTTCATATTCTCGGCTTAAGTCCCCTACTCAAGAAACCCTTTCACATATGATTTCATCACCTTCTTCTCCTCAACAATCTACTTCATATAGGTTCTCATCACCTCCTTGATCACCTTCACATAGGTTCTCATCACCTCCTCAATCTCCTTCACATAGGTTCTCATCAACTCCTAAGTCTGCTTCATACAGGTGTTCACCACCTCCTTTAGCACATAAGTGTCATTCACCAACAGGTTGCCACTCTCATACATCTCTGATTTAAGAGCATAGTCACATTCCTTCGTCTCCTCACACATTGGGTGGAGTACCCTTTCCATTAATTTTTTTGGATATTTAAATCGTCATCATACACATAGGGTGCATCATGCTGACTTCCCCCCACTTACAGTCATCAGGTGTCTACCATTTCTACTCTTTCATTTCATGCTTCATGTTTCATCTTCTTGAGCATCATTACATAAACTTGATACACTTTGTATCGGCATTACCCTATGAGGCACACTAGTTCCATGGTTCATACTTGATTGTTGAGGGTATAAAATTTAAATAAACCTCACCTCACTCACACTATTTACGCTCCAGTGCATATTATCAAACCATTTCCCAATGACACACTATTATTATATGGTTCATTATTTACTTTCAAGGGGTATTGTTATCCAAAATTAACCCCCAAGGTAATTTTGATAACATGCATCAAATTTTTTAGTCCGAAGCAATTATATTGATTCAGGGCGAAAAGTCATGTTTCTTGGGTCCCCTCATATTTTTCTAACTCCCCTGATGGAATTAGAAGAGAGCAAATTCTGAGAAAATGTAAAAAATTGCAAAAAATAATCTCGGGCTAGAAAAAATCATGAAAAATGGCTAAGTCCTGGTCCTTGCAATAGTCGGGACATGAGGGACATCTAGACGCGAACCGGCCGAAAGGCCGCCAGGTGGTCCACGCAGCATTTGGGACATTCGAGACAAAGGGACACGCGAGACGCAGAAATCTGAACTGGTCAAAAAGTTGAAAAATTGACTAACTATTGAAACAGGTAGTCCGAGACGCGCAGGACCAAAAGTACGCGAACCGGCTGGATCGGCCGAAATGAGTCAAGGCAGCCCGGAACATCTGGGCTGAAGGTACGCGAAGTACGCGAACCGGGCGAATCAGGAAAATTTGTCCCAAATAGTCCGAAAGCAAATGGGACATCTGGGCCGCGAGTACATGAACCGGTCCGGTTCTACTGAAATGGGAAATTTCAGCACTGTGCCAAATGGGATAGAGGGAACGCGTGGGACGCGAAAAGCCGAAGGAGCCGAAAGCCAATCAAATCACGCCACGTGTCACCGGCAGAGAAGGGACATGGAAGCCCATTTCGGGCGGTTCAAAAGAATTTGTCCCGCATAACACTGGGAAATTTGGGACAAAGGGATGCGCGGGACGTGAAAATCCGAAGCGGCCGAAGGTAGAGGAGAAAAGTCAACATTTGACCCATGGAACTTCAAATGGCCATAACTTTTGACTCTGTGCTTCGATTTTCACAAAATTGGACTTTCTGGAATGAGCACGACGTCCTCTACGCCAAAAAAATTGGGTTTCTTATTTTTAATTAGGGTAGATATATTTAAATGAAATAAAATATATTTGGCTCCAGTCAGTCAATGCTCATTCCCATCAAATGATAGAGAAACGCCTGCCAGGCCCAAAATAGCTGCCCGCACTCAAAAGGCCATAACTTTTGCATTTCTCAACGAAATCGTACAAAATTGGTACCGTTGGAATCATGGTTCTGATTCCAATGCACAAAAATCAAGAAATTCTAGATTTTGCAAGAAATTGATTGAGATTTTTAAGAAAACGTGGGTCGGATTCAGAACAGTGTTTTATTTGGTAGCTAGGAGTGCAATTAAGAGGCATGGTCATCCTTCTTTCTCTGCTGCAGCACATGGGACAGTATGGGGAGCCTTTTTGCAAGTAATGTATAACCATTTCACTCAATTTAATGCCTCTTACAGGTGGTTGAAGGATAGATTTCGTGATTTCTATTTTCCCTTCTCTTTTCCTTCTCATTTTTTCTATAAATTGGAGTGTTTGGGCTCATTGTAAAAGGGAGAGTTTTTGGGTAGCAAAGATCTACCAAAATTGCTTTGTGAAGCCAGTGTGTTGCAGGCCCTTGTAGTGGACTCCTTGCATGGTGATCCAGGCCCTTATCTTGTAATAGACTGAACTGTGCATACCAGGAAGCAATAAAATACAAGTTTGTGGATGTATCTTCCCCTGCTGTGTTTTCTTGCGTTCTTCTTGCCCCTTTTATCTTTCTAAAAGAATATTGTGTCTATTATTATGTTCTTGGAGGAATTCATTATCATTGTGTGTGCTTGGAATATTGTTGTGAATGCATTTTGCTAGATTATGGAGAACTGTCATCACCTCTTCTAGTGTGCACTTTGCCTCTGTATTTCACACATTTGGAGACTACTCTCACATCCTCCTTTTCTGGTGTATCACTGCTTTAGTGTAGGCTTTCATTTTATGCATTCTCTCTCCCTGGTCCCTTGGAAATTTAGATTAGAACAGTTAGTTTATCCTGCATTAGAGTAGATTGTGGCAGGTAGTTTAGGAGCAAGAACCAGCTTTCTCTGGAGGTCTAGCTCAAGTAGCAAGTCCCACAACTTGGAGATAGTACCCATGTTATCCAATCACACTGTGAGTTCAAGTATATGCACAGGGGTGCAGTGATTTGGTGATAACAGGTATTTTATAAATGAATCACATACTCACTTACATCCTCTCGGGTAGCACGTTACTCCTATAAATTTCAATTTATATTCCATTCCATTCACACTCATATCGTGGTGCATATATTGGTTGAAATTATTCTTTTTTATACTCACATGCTACACTTTTCTTACTATGTTAGAAAAATATTCAATATGGTAGTACATGTTCTATATACACATTCTTGTTCACATGTTCTTTAGTTGTCAATGTAGACTTTATACAACTATTAACATGTAGTAATGATTTTTAGCATTGTACCTCTTACCATTCCAACCGAGGCTCCTTGGAGAATTTACATTCCTACTCTTACACACTATGGGTGCTATTGTTTCATTATTTACTACTTCCTATTCTTACTAGCACACTATTTTCAATGGATATATAAATGCTTTGACATAATCTTTATCTTTCTAACATGTTGATGGGTACTTCATATGAACCATTTACTTTGTATGAAATTTTTACTACCATGGTTGTATGTTAGTCTTTGATTGTCATTATTTTTAGTGTATTCTATTGTTTACGAGATATGCCATTTTTCTTGTATACACACTATATGATTTTGGTCTTTTTAGCCCTGATTTTCTTGTGACATTGTGAGTGATGTCTAATGTATGAAACCCACTTTTCATGAATCTCTATTTGTTATGCACACTTTTTTGTTTCACTATTTTTCTATGACATCCTTGCTTCTATTTCTACAAACACATGTATCTAGCCATCCTTTTTTATTTCCACCATGCACATTCCCCTCCCTTGCAAGGATATAATCAAGATCAGAATTAGGTCCTCCCTTTGGGCCTCATACTCCTAGTGACGTCACATACACCCCAAAGGAGGGGGGGCATATATTGGGTGAATAAGTCACCCCATATAGTAGTACAACACATTTTAGTACAACAAAAAAATAGACTATAGTTACCGAAACAACCCAAATTTTGACTTGGGTACTCAGTTTAGCACATACACCAACACCCATATATAAACACTAGCTCCTGGGTGCTCTTGATCTTTCCTATGTGCATATGACTAGGGAGTAGATACAATTACTTTCTCATATGAGTACAATATACAAAATATTCCAAAGCAGTTTTCATGATATAATAATGGTCCTCCTTCAATTAGAATAAATGATTTTCTCCATTTTCTACAAATAAAAAATACAAAACAATACAGAACTAAACATGAGACATTGTATCTATAGTGGTGTATATTCAGGAAACATTCATATATGGAAAGTAAAACTATAAGTTTATCCCTAATAATCTTCTTTAGTGGCCTGAGATCACCTAAAAAACTTGTTCTTGGCATGAGATCTCTCAAAATACTTACTCTTCTACAAAATTTTCAGAAACATTTTCTATCCTTTTTCAACCTTCATACATTTGGTGCAAACTTTTCTCTTACTAATTTTCACTAATATTTACATACTTTTACATATGGTTGTAAGATTTTTCATAATACATGAATTTGACTAGTGTCTTAGTCTTCTTTTTGGAGGTCCGTCCTTATAAGAAACAACACTCACAAGCACAACAACAAGCTATAACAATAAAAGGTAAAAAATGGTATAACATAATATGCTTCACCCCTAGGGCCACTTCCTCTTTCTTATCTTACATGGTTCATTTTTATCACTCCACACTTTCACTTGTCTCCTCGGTATGCTATTTCCATCACACTCTACATGTTGATTAGGTACACATATCTTATGTACTATATATTATCGATTATTCACTCAACAATATAAAGTGGGGGGAAAATTTAGTCACAAAATCACACACTTGGGTACATTTATAGGTCTTAATCACATACTACTATTAATATGATTCCTAAGTGAAAAAACTAGCAATTGACAACTATCTTTTCCCTTTTATCCATGTTTTTTTATTTTCTATTTGGACATCTACTCCATACAACATAGTCTGAGCTTTATTTCTTTGTATTTCATAACTCTGGACACCATTTCCTAGACAAAACACTAGAAACTAGGTGGCCTCGTCCTTCTAGGAGCCCCCAACCTTTTTATACTTTACTCTCTTTTTTGGGCATCTTTTATCTTTTGGGAATCTTATTTTCTTATGGGTCATCCTTCTAATTATCAATTAAGAAATTAAAACAAGAGAATCATATAAATATAAAGCTACGTGACAAAAATTAAGGACCAAGCTCTAACCATATATTATCATCACATAAGGTGGCATCCAAAGGAATTATAAGAGCATCAAAATAATCCATATAGATTTCATTAAAAGGACAAGGAGCTGCATTTTCTACATACATGCATAGGAAGGGGAGTTAGTTTTTTCATCGAAACATATATTTACATTGAAACATGTAGCTATCACATGCTATCACCTGCTATCACGTGCACTTACAAAAGGGCTTCCTACAACATGATTCTATCACACATGCATAAGAAATACATGGATTTTGAGATGTAGTGCAGCACTCGGTCATAAGTTCACTTAGTCAGGTGCCCTTCAGGGTCATTCTGACTCTTCATATTACATATTTATTTTTGGGATTTGATTTAGTTTGAGGTTTTTATAGGTCATTATATTTTTGTGGGTTTCAGGAAAATTTTGTGATCATCCAGCGACATATAGGATAGCAAAAAAAACTATCAACGACAACCTTAGGACATGAAAAGTTTTAGGTTCTGACCATTTTCTCAATCACGGGTGCCTAATAGCATTAGCCATGCCTAGGAACCCCTGACATAATCTAGGTGCCCCAATTCAGACATATCTAGTAATTCAAGATTTTACTGTGCATAATTTTGACAATCTCCCCTTTTATTTATTAGTTTCTCTAGTTTTCACATTCCTGACATCAGGCGTAAATCAGCTAAGTCCTTTACTCTCTCTCTCTCTCTTGCACCTAGGGTTTCATATTTATTTAGCTTATTTATTGTGTCATCTTGTATCTGTGAGGTAGAAATAGAGGAGAGAGAAGAATGTGGAGTGAAATGCTCTCAACATATTTTATTTTATTATGAAGAAGCACGTACATTATATAGGAGAAATAATCAACTATATTCCCCTAAACTGAAGGAGGAAGATTTGGATGAAGGTGAGAGAATAATGGAATACACCAAGGAAGAGATAATAAAGGGATAAAATAGAACAAACACTCCTAAAATATGAAATATGCAACGTATGCTAACATTCCCCCCTTATTACATTATTCTTTCAAATGTAACCCCTGAAAAGTTCAAATTTCACTTTTCCAAGAGATTTAGTGAGAATGTCAGAAACTTTTGCTTCTGTAGGATAATACTAGAGTTGAATTTGATGGTTCAAGATGTGCTCTCGAATGAAATTCCAGTCAATTTCAATATGCTTTGTTCGTTCATGAAAGACTAGATTCTGCATGAGCTTCAACACACTCTGATTATCGCAATAGAGAATAGGTGACTATTTTTCAAGAATTCCCAGGTCATCCAAAATGTGGCAACGTAACCATATCACTTCGCACATAGCTCCTCATGTGGCATGGATATTCTACTTCTTGCTTATCCATTAGACAGGTCCAGATCTAAGATGAAATATGTATCCTGTAGTTGACTTCCTGTCATCAACAGATCTAGCATGGTCCGAGTCGATGTATCCCTATAAGAAGAATTGATCATTCTTCTTATATTCCAGACCATAATCAGTTGTTCCTCAGACATATCTCAAAACATGCTTTGCTACATTCCAATGACATTTCTTCGGCTCCTGCATGAACTTGGAAAGATAGTTGATAGCATAGCAGAGATTTGGTCGAGTATATGTCAAATAGATGAACCCTCCAACAGATTACCTATAGAGAGTAGCATCTACTTGAGGTGAGTCCTAGAATCTTGAAAGTTACAAGCCTTTTTCCATGGGAGTGGATATAGGTTTACAGTCATACATTCTATACTTTTCTAGGAGTATCTTGTTGGTTCTAGAAGGCCAAGAACTTCTTTGATGTAAATTCCCCCCCTCGATCTGAGTGAAGTAGAAGAAGTGGTTGTCTAATATCTTTCACAACATGATGATAGAAGTTCTAGAAATGTTGAAGAGCCTCACTTTTCTTCTTTAGGAAATATACCCACATCTTTCCAGAGTGGTCATCCATGAACAGTTTGAAGTACTTGTATGCTAAAAACGAAGTAGGAAATGGGCCATTCAGATCGGTATGAACTACCTCTAGATGCTTCTTGACATGGAAGTTGCTCACCTGAAATGGATCTCTATGTTGTTTTCTTGTAAGACAGCCAAGGAAAATAGGTAAGGAAATGGACAATTTGGGTAATCCATGGACCATTGCTTTTGAACTCATCTTGTGCAGTGAACTAACTGACAAGTGTCCATATCTAAAATTCCATAAGGTAGTTGATTCTATTGTAGAAGAAGATAAAGCTACTACAGAAGATGAAACAGTATCTAAAGAAAATAACTTATCTTTTACAAAATCTTTAGCAAGAACCATACCTTGTTGAGAGATTAAGCATGATTTAATGCCATTTTGAAGAAGAAATTCTACCTTAAGGTGATGATTCAAGAGCTAAGTAACTGGCAAGAGGTTGCTAGTCAAGCCAGGAACATATAGTACCTTTGTAAGTGTATATTTTCATGGTCCCAGAGGAATGGTGACCTTTCCAATTCCTTCTGCAACATATTCTTTATCATCGTCTATCGGAACCTGATCTCTAGTTGGTTCTTCGTGTAGTGAATCAAACAACTTCTTGTCACCTGACATATGTTTGCTTTCACTAGAGTCTATCAACCAGACTTTCTTCATGGGTTGATAATTTTGAGAGATGAGTACAAGGTTCTTACCACAATGGGCTCCTTCTGATGTCTCCTCATCAAATTCATCATCTTCTAGGGCTGTGAGATGGTCCCCTTCTACTTTCTCTAGTGGGGACGTCATTTGGAAATTTGAAAATATTTGCACCTAATGTGCTTGTATAACTCGAAGACCCCTATTTCAAGCTATTATGCCAACAGTGATCAGTGTCATGAGTATTGGTTCTGTAAATGTGACACCATCTCTTTGAATTTTGATCTTTCTGCTGTGATTTTTTTTGCGCTTGATTTAGCTTCTCCGGGGGACCCTTCTTATTCTTCTGGCCATGGTATGTCTTTGAGAATAGGGATTTATCCTGAGACTCCTCATGGGATGAAGTGATGGCCTCTTCCTACTGCAGAAAATTCACAAGCTCTTCGAATGTCACTTTTTGTTTAGACACATTCAGTGTCATAATGAACACTCAGAATTGAGAAGGGAGTGCTATCAAGGTGATTGTAATGAGAAGTTTATCATCCACCATTTCACCGAGTGCTAATAACTCTGATCTTAGCTCAGCCACATGACGTAAGAACTCCTCCACTTTCTCATCGGACCCCATAGAGAGGGTATACAACTTTTATTGAAGATGAAGAATCTTCATCTGATTTTTGGGTTCATAAATGGTTGTCAATTTTTTTGAGGCCTCCTTTGGTTTTTACACATTCCAAACATGTGGTTTCCCATCATCACTAATACTGGGCATTATCAAACATCAAGGCTTTCACACTAGCCATCTCATACTTTATTAATTCATCAAGGGCTGTGGGAGTGGGCACAGACCCTGTGACAATGCCCCATAATCCTTCAAACTGAAGGATTGTCTTCATTTTTGTCTTTCAGGCCACAAAATTGGACCCTTTGAGCAACTGAACAATGGAAAGAAATACCTTCGAAGTAGACATCATAATAAAAAAAATTATTTATTTATTTCAAGAGTTATTACAACTTTTACTGACTGATGAGAATTACTGGCTCGTAGATGCTCGTGATATTCACATGCTATGAGATGGTGATGCTTTATAGGGAATTCTTCTTCATCGTCATATTCAACATCATACCTGGCTTATAATTCTTCTCGTACTCACTTTTCTTTGTATTTGATGTCGAAAAAGAAGTATTCAAGAAGTCCTTCTCAAACTAGCTTTTCAAAGGCTAGATTGCCGATATTCCGAAGCTCATTCAGCAAAGCAAAGTAGAACCCGAAGCTCTCAGGAGCTTCTTCACGGTGTTTTCTGACTGGAGATTTGATGTTCCAGCTTTCAGCTGTGGCAACCGTGTTATTGACACTCTCAATCGAGTTGTCTACACTCGACATTTGGTGAAGTTTGTAGGATCAGCTTCTTGTCCTTCATTATCTTGGTGGAGAGGATATTAGAGAGATGCTTCTTCTCCAGGAAGTCTCCTTACAGATCTCCATTTCCTCACATTTATTTTTCATGTGGTCACACTTTTCACATTACAGTCCCTTCCAATGTCCAGGTATAGAGTGAATTTTTCAAACCTTCATATGAGCTACCAGCAGAAAAAAACAACCATATAGTATAATAAATTAAAAACAAATTACAGAACACTTCCATGCAATTTCCATGCACCAACTCAAACTTTCTATTAAATACACATCAAATTTCTTCAATTTCTCATGCACAGGTTTATTCTTGTTGAAATTATAGATGCTTTGTTGGTATTCTTTTTTTAACGCAACAGTTAGACACATGGATGTGAATTTGCTATAGTAAATGATACAGCACAATCTCCCACGTAGACTGTAGTTCAGACATCTACGTAGCTTCTCCACATAGCAAGTTGTAGAATATTTCTATATGGGTATCTTTATTTGACTTCTAGCGCAAAAAAAAAATCCTTCTTTGTCTCTTGTTGCAGGTCTTTCTTCACTCATAACTTGCCTTATTTTTATTTTCTTCTTATCTTTTCACGTAGATTCATGCATGAATTACAGCTAAAGACAAGATGAAATGATTATTTCAACACAATAAAAGGAAATATAAGCCACATTTTAAAATTACAAGTGCTCTCTTTGCCTCTAGGTCACGCAGCAACAATCCACGCATGTGTATTTTCATCCACAAACACAAGAGACAAAGCATAGGTCTCATAAAATTCTCAACGCAGACTTTCACATGCGGGTTTCTTTGATAACAATAAATAGAATAAGAATATATACTAGATCTCTGATATTATCCTTCTTCCTCATGCAAATCCTTTAACTTCAAGGCAAATTTATTTGCTCCACTTCAAACACACACATAGGTCAAAGATCATATATGCTCTGATACCAAAATGTGAGGAAGAAACATAGGAGGGAGAAGAATGTGGAGTGAAATGCTCTCAACACATTGAATTTTATTATGAAAAATCATGTACATTATATAGGATAAATAATCAACAATATTCCCCTAAAATGAAGGAGAAAGATTTGGATTAAGGTGAGAGAATAATGGAATAAACCAAGGAAGAGATAATAAAGGGATAAAATAGAACAAAAACTCCTAAAATATGAACTATGCAATGTATGCTAACAATATCTAATAACTATTTATTATATTTTACATCTATTACTCTACAAATAGGGTTTTACAAAAAGTTTATTTTTATTAAATCAATTATATAATGAGTGATGATACAATGCATGATACTACTTGTATACTCACAAGTTTATTTTTTTAATTTAAATTTCCATTACCATTTCCTTCCACATTTCATAGCCATTTTTTTGCATCTAATTCAACCACTGAGCTAGAGAAGGTAGTTTATTTAATTGTAATCAATTATCTATTCTTGTTGTTAAAAGACCTTTCACTATGTCTTACTAGCCTAAAATAATGTAATCTTTGTTTGTCCCATATTATGTATATTTCTTAATATGGAACTTTCTTAGATATCTCTAATTTTCATAGAATATCCATAGGTTATCTATATCAGTGATTGTAACCTAATGGAGAAACCATATCATAGATATCGACCTAGCCTACATTGAATCTCTATCAGCTAACTCTTACTTGCAAGAGGGTATGTGATTCCTCTATATGATGTGAAGCCCCTTGAATATTATATGGAAATTTTGGTGCATGGTCACCAACTCCCTAAACCTATAAGGGGATATGGTATTGGACTACTCAAACTAATTAGTATATGGAGTATAAAATACTTAGCCCCGATTATCTAGATACATCCTACTTAATTGGGTATAGGATTACTAAGATGGGTTATATAACCCCTCTTTGTGATGCATATTTTCAGTTATTGACAACTATTTTCAACACATACATCTATCCATTACATATAAGATATGATGTCCTAGGTCCACACATTATACTATATGGAAAAAATGAAAATTATTTACACGTTCTTTAGTATAAACAAAAATAAAGTGACTGTTACTTCTCCTAGGTTACAACTTGTCTATGATTCTTAATGTCATACCCACAAAATTGTACTAATGAAAACGGATAAAAGAGGGGGAGTTTTTATGTACACATTAGGTAATAACATAAGATACATTCAAGAGTACAATAATAATAAGAATAACAATAATTACTCTCTAATATACCATTTTAATAAATATTTGAATTCCTCATTAGCCTAATTGCAAGTCAACCATGCTACTTAAACTTATCATCCACACTCTCCCAAATGTACATGGGTAACTTTATTAATCTAATGTAAAAGTGCAAATTCAAATAGGGATTTAATTCTAACCTTTGATCAAATAGATACTGGTTATTTAAAGGAAAAATCCAACATTGATATTGGTTATGTCTTTACAAATGATTGAATAGTTTTTATTTATTCCTCAATAACTAATAAAGCTATTTTTATATTACGTTTTTTTGTAGAAACCCATCCCAAGGGTTTAGTTCTAATTTCATTTTTTAGAGAGATGCAAATTAATACGATTACTACATTATTTACTTTTAAATCTAAGATCTTGTTGATCTATACAAGACACCTTAACATCAAGCTCAACACATGAAAATTCATATTATTTGTATAATATTAATTATAACAAGTTCATTTTATTTTTATTCCTTTTTGTTATTTTATGTATTGATTATAAAATTTCTTATGATCTAGTGAAGATAAATAAAATAGGTGAGCATGCTCATACATAAACATATAGATGTGTGTGTGTGTGTGTGTGTGTGTGTGTGTGTGTGTGTGTGTGTGTGTGTGTGTGTGTGTGTGTGTGTGTGTGTGTGTGTGTGTGTGTACAGACATATTGATTTTTAAAAATAGATTTTTTGTAAAAACCTTATATTGTAGAGTAACATAAGTAAAATATGATAAGAAACTGTTGGAATGTGGTGACACAAGGAATAGGCTATATAAATATGAAACCCTAAGTGCAAGAGAGGGAAAAAATGACTTACTTGGTTTTCTGTTATCCCTAGAACAAATCTAGACCAGAAAAATGATGAACAAGAAGCGCAGACCCGTAAAAACTGTGCTCACTAAATTCTAGATTCGTTGGATGATCTTGGACTAGGACTTCTTGACTAGTTCAAGGACATATGGGTGCTAGAGTCTACTACTAGGAACTTGTGATTATGCAAGATCTCAAAACCTGATTTTCATTATGTCATAAGATGGTCACTAATAGTCATTTTCAGTCACCTACATGTCGCACTGTGATTACATAATTCACCTGTAACCTACAAAGAGATGTTGACCTATAAAACCCTCAAACAACATCATATCCTAAAATGAAAAATATGTAATATGGGGATTCAGACTGACCCCGGTGGTCACCCGACTGAGTGAACTTACGACCAAGCATTGCACTACATCTCATATTCTATGTAGTTATTGTGCGTGCATGATTAAATCATGCCCTAGGAAGCCCTTATGCAAGTGCACTTAATAGAGGGTGATAGCTAGATGTATGAATGTAAAAATATGCATGGATGGAAAAATGAACTTCCATTCCTATGAAGTGTATGAAGAAAATGTTTTCCCTTATCCCTTATATGAGTGCTAGGTGGATGCCTTTGATGCTCTTAGATGCTTTTGGATGAAACCTTAGGTGATGATTATACATGCTTAGAGCTCAATCCTTTATTTTGGTCACAAATATTTGTATTTATATGATTTCCTTGGTTAAATTTCATGATTGACAGCTAGAAGGTGAACCTATAAGAAAATAAGATACCCAAAAGATGAAATATGCCTAAAAAGGGTGAGTAAGATAGAAACAAGTCAAGGGAACATAAAGGGGACAAGGGCACCTGGGCGCTAACATCCTAGCTTGGCACTAGTGCATGAAAGATAAGAAAGTGAAGTACCAACTATGATGTAGGGTGTAAAAGGATAGAAAGGAGACAAGAAACAAAGAAAAGAGGACAAAGATAGTTTTCAATTACTATTTTCCTCGCTTAGGAATCATATGAATGCAAGTATGATTTTATGACCTAGAAATGTACCCAAGTGCGTGATTTTGTGTCTAAATTTTCCACCACTATATGTTGTTGGTTGAATACTTGATAACATAAAGTAAATAAGAGATGCATACCTAACAACGATGTATAATGTGATATCCCAAACACTTGAAGTTGTTGGAAGGCTTTGGGATTTTTCCTTCTCTTTAATTTTTTTGATTTTTTCTATCATGTCTTGTTTCTACGGCTATGTCGGATCTGGATGGTCCGTCCCTTGACCCTCCTCCTGACCTCATTGACATCTCTATTTTTTTACTGTCTGGCTCTTGGAAATATATCACATCTTGTTGTTCAAAATCCATCTTTCCTAGGAAACTTCCTCCTCAGTGCATTGATGGGACTTTTTCACTACAAATTCCTTTCTTGATTACTGAAGTTACACAAGCTTCAAGGGAGCTATCGCTGATTGGTAAAATTATGGATCCCAGCTCACCATTGGAGGAGATTATAAAATGGGAACATAATAAATGGAATCCCTATTTTCTAGTTGATATTTCTGCCCTTTCAAACGGATTTATGCGTTTTACTTTTTCTCATAAGGAATATTTTGTGAGGGTGTTGTTTGGGGGGGCCTGTTTTCTTATAAAAGAGGCTTATTTCTTCATTGTTGGACTCCTAGGTTTAATGCCAGGACAAAAAACCATGACCCAGACCCCGATATGGGTTCGTCTCCTTGAGCTTCCCTTGGATTTTTGGCACTTAGCTGTCATTGAAGGTATTGCTAGCTCCATTGGTTCCATCATAGCTATTGATCAAGCAACTAAAGATGACACCAGATTTATTCATGTTATATTGTGTGTCAACGATCATATCAGCTCTCTTTTTCCATCTTCCATTGAGCTTCACTTTGATATTTTTAGATTTATTCCTTAAGCATGCTCCTTCTACAAAAGCATTGGTCATTGTGCTTAGGTTTTCCCTTCCAAGCAAGAACCAAAGGCTAAAGAGAAGATCCACACCCCAGATAATTAAAGTAAGTTTTTTCTCAAAGTCACTAAGGATGTCAACACTTTGGATCATTTTGTTCTTCTTCTTTAGCAGGGTGAAATTCATGTTTCTTTTGCTCCTCTCCCACAACTCTCCGCTTATCCCCTATTGAAGCCTTCCTTGGCTCAGCCTGTCCCCAACTCCCTCTAGTATCCTCTGGTTGGACCTTCCCTTCCTTCTCCTTCCCTGGGTTTTTCTTCTCCTTTTCCATCATCCTCTTCTCCTTCTCTAGAGATTCCTCTTACCTTTCCCCACTTTGGTTCTTATCCGGTTTCCTTTTCTCCCCCTCATCTCCTTCCCTTCGTGAGTTGTTAAAGTTTTTTGTTTTTCTCTTTCCCTCCTGCATATGTTCTCCACTTGTTTCTTTAGATGTCTCCAATATAGTTTATTTTTCTCCATTAAGGGAGATTAATCTCATCTCCTCATTAACCTATCTATCTTTAGAGATCATCCTTACAAAGAAAACTAGAAATAGTGCAAAAACAACTCATGATTTGGGGCCTAAAAACTGCAAAGGAAGGCTCGCCACTCAAGCCAAGCTTCAAGAAGAAGCATTTCAAAATATTTACAAAGGTAAACACATTTTTCTTACCATATCAGATCTTCTCATTGAATTTAAGGGGATTAAACGCCCATCATAAAAAGAGAATTCTCAAAGACTTTAGACTCAAAAAATGTCTTGATATTTTAATGCTACAAGAAAATAAGCTGAAAGAGGAGGACATGCTTTGCAGGTTCTGGCCTAATGGATCCTTATTCTCGCAGACCTTTGATAGTAATTAGAGTGGTTTACAAATTTTTGGAACCCCAAGACTCTTTTTGGTGAATGTATTGTAAAAACTCCCCACCTAGGTATGTTTTTCATGAAATTGGATTTAATGTGGGATGGGTTGTTGTAAATATTTATGCCCCGAATCTTGAAAATTAGAGAGAAAATTTTTGGAAAGAGCTTTAGGAATTTTGGAAAACTTGCAAATACCTTCCTTGTTTCATAGCTGGAGACTTCAATACTCCTCTGTATTTATCAGAGAAACAAGGTGGTGCCAATATCACCACTAATAGTATGGATGCTTTATCTGATTTTATTAGATAGGGAGATTTTTTTGACATTGATCTTCATGGATCTTCCTACACTTTGTCCAAATGAAGAATAGGTAACAATCATATTCAAATAAAACTAGATAGATTTCTAGTCTCTTTGGATTGAATTGATATCTACAATTATATCTACTTGATGAATCTTCCTAAACTTACTTTTGATCATTTTCCCCTTCTCCTCATGGCTTCACAGATTAAAAATTGTAAACATCCTCCTTTACACTTTGATCTTTCATGGCTTCATAATAATAATTTAGATAATCTTATCTCTGATTGATGGAAGACTGATATATAGGGCTCAACTATATATAGGTTTGTTAAGAAGCATATTTTTGTCAAAAAAGGAGCTTAAAGTTTGGAGGTTGCATGTTTTTGGTGATATTCGAAGGAGGAAGGTGTTGTAGCAAAATTACAACAACCCCCAATTTTTCTTGTGTATATGGGGCAATTGATGCAATTTTGACAACATGAGTCCAACTCTCAAGTTGTGGGACCTATGAACCTGAGGTGGAACTCTGGAGAAGGTTGACTCCTCTACCTAATCTTTATGCTAACACTACTCCTAGAAGAGAGAATGCAACTAACTAATACTAAACTAACCATGCCAAGGGACCAAGTAGAGAGAAATGGGGTTAGAAAGGTGCAAAAGTAGAAATTCTAAGCTAAGGGTCATGATGGCACCAAGAAAATGGGGTGAGATATTCTTCTGAGGAAGGAAAATGAAAAATAGGGCTCAGAGAGGTCAGACGAATGTGACCTAGACCCAAATCCTTAGTCTTCATCTACACTCCATGAAGCACAATCTCATAAACCTGCAAGTGATAAATACATGCACATAATGGAACAATAATAATGGAGAAGAAAGAAGATACAATTAAAATTTTGAAAGGGTTAAAATACCACACAAACATGAATTTTATTTCTCTATAATATGCATAGACCATTTACATTGATGCAAAAAGGCATAATTACATTGTCAGTCCCAAGAGGAGGCTCATAGCTTAAATGGAGTTGAGGGAAAATTTTACAAGAGTTTCCCCCAGCTCCAAAAATGTCTCTGTAAAAATGAAGTGGTTTGAGTCCATTATATAGGCAATTATACCACCAACCCTCATTAAATCCCTAATAGGTAGTTGAATAGCCTCAACTACTACCATTAAACTAGTGGTTTAACTATATTTTCACCCACCTACCACCTTCATTTTCATGGGACTCGTGAGTCATCCAATATGTGACCCATCCAACCTGGTCATACCACCGCTCAGGCATCTAACCTCATGACCCATCTAATTATATGTCACTTGACTTTGACTGTCCAACCCTAGGGGGTTGGACACCATCCAAATATGTAGGATATGAATTATTGTAGTCATCGACCAACCCAAATAACCATCTATACAACGTGGGTTGTCCAACCTTAGGGGGTTGGATGTCGTCTAACCTCATCGTACAATGTTGACCCGACCAACCTTATATTTATCCATCTACTAGGCTAGCCAACCTAGTGATCTGAAAAAATTCTATGTTGTGAAAATATTAGGTTTGTGATGAGTTCCTTAACCTAGATATGTACATGTCTAAATATGTGACCCGACCAACCCATGCTTCTAACCTAGGCATCCAACCCAGCCGACCAACCCCTAGGTTCCAACTTCCGAAGGTGATATCTTGAGCTCCCGGATGAGTATTGGGGTGAAATTGTTATATGATTTCACATAAAAACAACCCAATGAATCCAATGATGGAGATCTCAAGATCCAATTTTGAATTTGACACCTCAAATGGATCCTTATTTCTAGGGATCGTTAGTTGTGTGTTGGAAGAATGATTTGCCTCAGGAAGTGCATGATGTTTCAAGATGTCTCATCTTCTCCATCATGTAGAGCATGGAAAATGAATTCCATAGGAAATTTTTTGGACTTATAATTCCTCACATGAATATAAAATATTTTTCAAATCTCGGGTCCTCCTTCATGTCGCATGCTCCTTTAGGCTCAAAATCCTACTTTTGATGGATCGGCTTTAAAGCCTCCAAAACTTCCCCAAATCTTCCAAAATCAGCTCCTCAGTGTTCCTAGCACTTGAATACTCTTGTATCATTCTAGATTTCTCCATGAAGCCCTATCCAATGCTCAAACCCATCCTCTCGAGTTGTCTATTTTTAAGGGGGGTAAAAAATTTATATTAGTTTGGTAGCCTCTCGAGGACATATGTCTGCTAGATGTGTGACCAGTAGCCTTATAAAATCCATTGGGAAATGGAGTCATAATACCTATGAAAAATTATCCTAAAATCTGAATTCTTCCCCTAGGCCATTGAAACACTGATGTTTGAACCTATAACTACCTACCGATTTCTTGTATTTTCCATCTCAGTTAAAAATTATCTTAATTAATGTTTTATGAGAGTAGAAAATTGTCTTGAACCTAGAATTTCCTCTCCTGCAAGTCTGATCTATAGGAAGAAGGTTGAATCCCCCATAAAAATGTCCTAAATCTGATTTCTTGTCAAGTATGAAGGACAACTAATTGATGATTCCTTGAAAAACATATACACTATAGAAGTTCTGGAACACAAGCTGATTCGGAGAGGCTGGGACAGTTGTTGGAACCTTATTTTCCCATGAAAACATACCCCCTCCAAATAAATGTGCAAGAGAAACAAACACCACAAAACACACTATGTGTAAAAGGGAAGATCATACATGCCCCAAGTGGAATATGTAGAGTGTGCATATGCACTTTTTATGATGCAAGAAAACCTACCTACTCTACACTAACTAGAGGAATGGAAACCTTCACATAAATCCTGACACTGGAAACACAAAATAGCTACCCTTCCTCAACATTTTAGACCATGCAACTGATTTGACAATGAGCATGGTCATGGATGAGAGATTGAAATAGACAAAATATTCCACCGAACCTGTCAAGGTATTAACAAACAAAGAAATTATCTCATTCGGTTGATCTGTATCTAGTTAGAGGTGTTTCTATTGACCCTAGGTGCTTTGAAAATCATCCCCATGTTCTGTATTGAACATGGCTAGTGGTAACTTTGACCCTTGCACTAGTGAAGCTAGGTATTTGATTAGGAAAGTCCTGATTCTTATGATTTTCCCTCTCATTTGTTGCTCAGTCCCATAACTGGGTCTCTCATGTAGACCTTATTCCTAAATATGGTTGTTTGCAGGATGATCTATGATTTTTTCTACCTTTACAAATAGCTTTATTTCCACCTTGATGACAGTTGACATTCCTTGGGTATTTTCATCCCCTACTCCATCATGATATTTTGATAAAATTGTAGCCAATTCTAGAAATGTAGAGTAGTGAAAATCAATGCATTTGATATAAACATCTTCCTCACCTTAAAAATGCTCCTCCTCAAGGCCTTGGGTGCCAATAATGTTTAAAAACACATCCTCTTTCCTGACCTTTCCAATTTGAGCTTCCTTCTCACCTGCCTACTTTGTCTTTTGGTTCAACTCCTTCTTTTTCACATTTTAAACTTCCTCATCATCCCAATCTGAATCGGACTAGTCACCTATTGATATAATATTTTCATCCTTGGTGAGACTGGTTGAAGGAGAGGTTTAAATAAGAGGTTGATATTTTGTTTCATGATTGGGAAACGATGCTTGATGCTCAAAAGACCTGAATTGATCAATTGGAGAAGAAAACCGATCCTCTAGAGCAGAACCCCTGCTCTGCTGATATGTTTCCTCCAAAACTATTGCATGATTCTACTTGAATCCTTGTTGTTTGGGGCATTGCATGGGCATATCCCTCTCTCTAATAACATAACAAGTATCTCTTTCTACTAACCTTGGAGGATAAACTGGTTTGGTTATAGCTAGGTAGAAGGTATGGACAACATATAAAATGTCACTACTTCTAGGCACATTGGTGTATGGCTCAGGGAATTTGGGTAGTTCCCTTGATGGAGATGGGAGTGGTCACTACAAATCCTTGGGAATTATTTGGGCATAATAAACTTGGGAGAGATCAAATGAAACATAAGGAAGAAAAGGGGATTCATTATTTTGGTAAGGAATGATGGATATTTCTTTATTCTTATATGCAGATGGGAGAACTTGAGGTGGTCAGGGAGGGACTACAGTAATATGGATGGATTTTATTTTTTTGGCCTGAATCAAAATTTTCTTGACTTGTGATGCAATGGTGAAAGTTTGAGGAAGACTGTGGCCCCCTAATGATTGAATCAATACAACTAAATCCACATCAAAGGAATTCAAATAATATAATAATGCCATACCTTGTAGGTGTCTGAATTCTTGTGGAATCTGGTGCCAAGTCCTTATGAATATGAGGTTTAAATCTGAGATGAACTCCATTGGAGCCTACTGTATTTTGCTAGGATGTTCCATAACAAAAATAACATCTGCATACTCCTTGAACCGATTTCGCAATTGTTCTCCCAGATGATTCCATGTGGAAATGGATTGTGGTGCCAAATTGTTGTATCAATATTTTTTTGACTTTGAGAGATGCAACTAGAAGTATGAGGAAAACATTCTCCTTCGTGATGGTGTGAGTGGCACAATGGTTAGCAACATCCTGAATGTGATCAATAGGAGATTGATCTCAAATTACATAGAAGAGGGGAAAATTTTTTAGGGCCACATTGGGGATAACATCTCACTGCTGCAAGTGAAGAGGATTCGAACTGAAAGGAGGTAATGGAAAAGCTCCTTTGAGAGCCATGACTGAAGTGAAAAAATTAAAAATAAGTTTGCGACCAGAGATGATGGGTTTCTTGAATCAATGGAGTCACAAGATATGTTTGAGAGTTTCCTCTAAAGGCTAAAACCTTCACAAAAATCACATCAAACTTAATGAAGTGAAGTGGTAAGGTGATTCAAACCTATCCCACCAGGAATGCCAACACATTTATAGTAAAATTATAGCACCCACCGATTTGTCTTGCATATGTGGGGAAATCAGTGCAATTTTGACAACATGGGTCCACCTCTCAAGTTGCGGGACATGAGAACCTAAGTTGGACCTTCAGAGAAGGTCATCTCCTCTACCTAATTCTACTAATATCACTACTCCTAGAAGGGAAAATGTATCTAACTAATCCTAAAGTAACCATGCTAAAGGACCAGGGAGAAAGAAAGAGGGTTAGAGAGGTACAAAAGGGGAAATTCTAAGCTAAGGGTGGTGATGTCACCAAGAAAGGGGGTGAGATATTATCCTGAGGGAGGAAGAAGAAGGAAAATAGGGATGGGAGAGGTCAGGTGAATGTCACATAGACCCAAATCCTTATTCGTCATTTACACTCCATAAATCACAACCTCGTAAACTTGCAAGTGAGAAATACATGCATAGAATGGAACAATAATAGTAGAGAGGCAAAAATATACAATAAAACATGTGAAAGTGTTAAAATACCACAAATTATGATTTTATTGCTCTATAATATGCACAGACCATTTACATTGATGTGCAAAGTAATAGTTACATCGCGAGGCCCAAGAAGTGCTCATAGCTCAAATGGAGTTGAGGGAAAATTTTGCAAGAGTTTCCCCCAGCTCCTTGAATGTCTCTATAAAAATGAGGGGTTTGAGTCCATTATATAGGAAATTCTACCACAAACCCTCATTAAATCCCTTATAGGTAGTTTAAATGTCTCAATTATCACCATTAAATTGGTGGTTGAACTATCTTTTGGCCCACCTACCACTTTCATCTACATGAGACTCATGAGTCATCTAATATGTGACCCATCCATCCTACCCGTACCACCGCCCAAATGTCCAATCTCATGAGCTGTCAAACCATTAGTCACCTAACTTTGACCATCAAAATACATGGTCCATACATCATTATTGTTTCCCAATAACTCAGGTCACCATCTATATACAGTGGTTCGTCCAACCCGAGGGGTTTAGACAATGTCCCACCTTTCCTTACAATGCTCACCTAACTAACTTATTGGTCATCCATTTGCTGGGCTGACCAACCTGGTGATTTGACCAAATTCTATGTTGTGAAAATGTGGGGGGTATGACGAGCATCTTAACCTATCCATACATGTCCAAATATGTGACCCAACCAACTAAGGCTTCCAATCGAGGTGTCTAACTCAAGCGTCTAACCTAGTTGGCTAACCCCTAGGAGCTAACTTTTGAAGGTGATATCTTGAGCTCTCGGAGGATTTTGGGGGTGAAATTTTGATATGATTTTTCATGAAAACAACCCTCTAAATACAATTGTGGTAGTTGTAAGATACAATTTTTACTTTATCACCTCAAAATGGCTCCTTATTTCTCAAGATGGCTATTTGTGTGCAAAACTAATGATTTTCCTCAAGAAGTGCATGATGTTTCAAGATGTCTCGTCTTCTCCATCATGTAGGGCATGGAAAATGAATTCCATAGGAACTTTATTGGAATTATAATTCCTCACATGGCTATCAAAATATTTTGTTGAATCTCATGTCCAACTTCATGTTGCATGCTCCTTTAGGCCCGAAACCCTGCTTCTGATGGATCATCTCCAAAGCCTCCAAAACTTCCCTTAATCTTTCAAAATAAGCTCCTTAGTTTTCCTAGAACTTAAATACTCGTGTATCATTCCATATTTCTCCATGAAGATTTTTGCAATGCTCACACCTATCCTCCCAAGTTTTCTATTTTTACCAAGGGGGTAGAAAATAGATAACAGAAGGATTTAATCACTGAGAAATTAGCCTCTATTACCATCACTATTGATGTTATTGGCAGATATCCTCTTCTCCACTAGTAAGAAATTTCTCTCGTTAGTAACTTACACAGTAAAATTTTTGAGGAAGAAGTCTCTTGGCATCAAATATCTACAGAAATCTATCTATAACAAGACGATCATAGCACAAATGTTTTTCACACAACTACCTCTAAACATAAAAGAAGGGATATAATCAAGGAGATTATTACTATGGAAGGCTCTTAGTTAAATAAATATGATGTGATTACTTCTGAACTAATTAATTTCTATACCATCCTCCTCCATGAGAACACCCCCATGTGAAAAGGATTTCCAAGAGATGATTAAGCACATCCTATTGTTACAACTCAGTAGCACCCCTAGATGTTGATCAGATTTTTAGTTTGATATTTTAGACATCCAGTGTGATTGCACAACATTGAATCCTCTCCCTAAGTGTGGGACTTGTAAAATGGGAAAGGAATCTCCATATTAGAGGCTGGTTCCTCAACTCCTCTGATCAGATTTATCACTTACAAGTTGCAGAGGTTTAAATTCCTAATCCTACCCTAAATTCCAAAGGAGACAGAGACAGAGAATGCAGATAAACTAAAACTAATGCTAATAGGTGATGCACCAAATGAGTGGTGAGCATTTTTTACTTCTGGAGATTGACACAAGTCATAAAATGCAACAAAAAAAAAACAACATGCACAAGCTGATAACTATAATGAAGAATCAAAAATTAGTTAAACAACACAAGCAGAGGTTGGAAAGTTAATCACAGGGCTTGTATTGTTATTTTAACATCAAAATCACTTGCATTACAACACCAGAGAGGTAAAAATAGGTTACAATTCTTAGAAAAGGTCTAATATTCCACCAAAATCACTTCCAAGGTGAGAAGGGGGACCTGCAATACACAAAAAATGTTCAACAATTTGAAAATGAGCCAAATTTGGCTTTTATAGTGCAAGGGATGAGCCCAGGAGAGAGAAACACGAGAAAACATGGAAGGGATTCAACCATTGACCAAAACACACTCAAAACAGCATGGGCATCCTTACAGACCCATCCCTTGACATTTTTAGCCATGCTAGGAGAGAATGTGAGCCATTCTTCATTAAAAACGGTGGTTGAAACGTCATTTCTATCCATGACCACGTGCCAGAGGCGTTTTTAAATTTTCTCCCTCCAAACTCCATCAAAATTCAAAAATGATCCTGTAATATTGTAGATAATTTCACCAGCTTTCCATTGATATAAAGAACGTGAAAAAATGAGCTCTGGATCGAAAGATATGGCCATTTGAAGTTTTAGGGCAAACCAGGGCCAAATCGGGTTGGCGGGCAAAAATTCGAATTTTTGCACTTTTTTGGTCATTTGGAAAATTGTCCAAAATTTCCACGTGCTCCACCACTCTAAGTGCCACGTGGCGGCATCTCATTGGCTGCGGGCCTTTCAGGGGAATTTTTTTCCAAAAAACTCCACCGAGCCATAACTTCAAAAATACATGGAGTTAGGAGGAAAACTTTACCTTTCTGGAAAGCTGAGAAAGAGCTCTATCCAATGGTGTCATTTCCAAAAGGTTTTGAGTGCCTGAAAATCAAAATATTATGACTAAGGCACAAGAGAGAAAAAAAATGAGAGGAGTTAGCCACAAAAAATGAGCAGGGGCACATTTTGGATAACACATCCCCAATCTGATTTTTGATGATATCAATTCCAAACTCACTTAGCATTTCCCTATGGAGGAAGTCAAGAGATTAGTTTTTGACATGAAGGGTGATAAATCACCGGGCCCTGATGGATTTACTATTGCATTTTTTCAAATGTATTGGCACATTGTTGAATCAGAATTACACGTAGCTATCCTAGAGTTCTAACAAAATGACACAATTCTATGGGAATGGAACAATACCTTTGTGGCCTTTTCTCCTAAATGTATGGGTTATAAGATGATCTCTAATTACAAGCTTATAAATCTTTACAACACACATTATAATATTATTACTAAGTTGAATGCATCTAGGTTGAAACCCCTTATGGATAGCCTTATCTTGGAGCAACAAAATGGGTTTATTTGTGGTAGGTTGATCCGAGGTGGCATTATTACTATCCATAAAGATATTCATTTATCTTCTCTCACTAAACTGGTAAGCATGATTATGAAACTCAATATGTAAAAAGCATTCGATAGAGTGATTAGTCCCTTCTTTCTCAAATTTATTGAGAAGTATGGTTTTTGGGTGAAATGGTGTTCTTGGATTCAAAATTGTATCTCTACCCCGGAATTCTCCATCCTTATAAATGATATCCCTCATGGATTCTTCACTTCCAATAGAGGAATTAGGAAAGGGGACCCCCTTTTTCCATTCTTTTTCATTCTTATGGCGAATACTCTCAGTAGAGCCTTCGATGCAGTAAAAAGAGCTGGCATATTTTCTAGCATTAGTACTACCTCAAAAATCCCTATAGCTACTCACAACCAATTCACTTATGACACACTCCTGCTTGGAGTATTTTTTATTCTAGAATCTAATTTATTAAAGAGGATTTTGGATTATTATCAATCTAATTCTAATAAATTAATTAACTTCAAGAGAAATATTTCTTTTATCAACACTCCTAGTAGCGGATAAAGAAATATTGCAGCCATATTTGGTTGTAACATAATGGATCTTCCTTCTTCTTATTTAGGGAACCCCCTCTTTCTTGGAAGGTAGATCGAGACACTCTGGAATCCATTTATTGATAAATATAAAAGGAAACTTGTAGGTCAGAAGGGTTCTCTCCTCAGCTACATAGGTAAGCTACAACTAGCTAAAGTTACTCTACTAAACCTTTTTTTTATTTCATGTTTATTCTTAAAATGCCTTCCTCAGTTGCATTAAATATTGGAAAAATCCATAAAATGTTTCTTTGGTCTATGGGTGAAAAAAGAAAAATAATGCACTTAGTTTCTTGGAATGTGGTTTATAAATTGACTACGCTTGGAGGATTGGGTTTGTGTTGAATTACAGATATGAAATCCTCCATGCTACCAAAACTGGGTTGGGAGATTGTAATAAATGGAAAGGCTTCTGGTCATAATGGTTGATCTCAAAATATCTCTCCCCTAATAAATTTTTTTTTATTGAAGATTTGGTGAATGTCTCAGCTTTCTATAATTCCATAAAAAGCTCCAGGGATCTATTACAGTCTGGTACTCGAGTGAAACTTTGTAATGATAAGTAGATTAAATTTTGGACTGATTGTTGGATTGGTGACCATGCTTTAGACATTGATCCTTTTTTGTACCCTATAATATCCATTCTTTCTAGATTTTATGGGAAATATGTTAGTAGCTATATTGATCACTCCTCCCCTTGCCTACATTGGTTCATTCTTGGTTGGGAAGGGGAAAAACCTATTCAGTTGCAATAAATTAAAAAATTCAAGCATTTTCTGTTGTCACATTATATTGTTATTTCATCTATGAAAGATGCTAGGATTTTGCCTAATTCAGCTTCTCAAAATTTCTCTGTCAAGGTCACCTATCTCTCTTTTCCCCACCGTTCAGAGGGCCTAAAACTCTCTTATTTGGCTTCCACAAGTTATTCCTACGGTTGTCTTATACACTTGTCTAGCATTTAGGAATATTTTCCTTTAAGGTGAAAATATCAAACGATGTGGTTACTCCCTTCCTAGCAGGTGCGTTCTTTGTCTTGCAACTCTTGAAACTTCTAACCATTTGCTCGTACATTGTAGCTACTCTCATTTTGTATGGAATTTTATCTTTCACAATTTTGATGTTTCCCAATTTTATTTCAGAGGCTATTGACCAATGGGTATGCCATTTTTGACACCAAATTGTTATCCTTATTTGGAAACTCCTTCTACCACATACTGTTTGGAATCTATGGAAGGAACAAAAAATGAGAATATTCAAAGAGAAATCTAATAATCCCTATAAAATTTACAACTTGGTGGTGGCTGGGCTACAAGAAATTTTAATTGTCACATCTGGAAACAACAAAAATGTAAAATCTCTCTCAATATGAAAACAAAGTTGTCATAACAGCTCTAGATTCCCATTAAGCATTCTAGTTTAGTGGTGTTAAGAGATAATACTTCTTGGTCTCCTTCACCTATAGGTTGACTCAAATTTAATAATGATGGTGCTGATAAAGGTAACCCAAGAGCTTCTAGCAGAGATGCCTCTATTAGAGATGAACATGCTCAACCAATGACAACCATGACTATCAATTTTGATAAAGTAACTAATCACAGAGCTTGAGCATTAGCAATTGTTAATGGTATGAAGCTTGCTTCAAGTTTTGGAAGAATAAAAATTATTGTTGAAATTGATTCCCTTAACTTGATAAATATTTCAAACGATAAGGGTATTCCCAACTAGACCATTAGCAGTATTATAACTGATATCAGACACCTTCAATATCAATTCTGTAATGTTTGGTATCAACATATTTATGCGGAAGGTAATCAGGTGGCTGACCTGTTAGCTAATATTGAAGTTTCTATTAAGACACAACAACTTTGATTGGGAATTTCCCTAAAATTGTTCTAAAAGATTTTTCTAATGAAGTTCCTAAGAAAAATCAATAAACGCGAGTCTCACTTTGTCATTTCTATTTCTTCTCACTTTGATAGCAGCTTCATCTTCTATTATCCCTATTTCATGGTCGATGTTGATAATATTAATTATGATTTGATGGTGGTTTTTAGTAATTACGCGCTTCTCATCTGGGAAGCTAAGGTCTCGAGTAATGATTTTTTGATTTTGATTTTTAATCATAAATGTGAGCATCCTATATTCAGCTTGGCTCAAGGAAGAAGGGGTAATCTTCATTATTTTAAATCACATTTTAAGTCTCCTTTATTCATCAATTTTTTTCTTAGTTTCTTGACTTTGTTAGCAATGGGGGTGATTTAGTGTAAATTGAGCATGCAAATTTTGATGAGTTGAAGAAGGATTTGGATGTTTTGTGTCTGATCGAGGAGAATGGGGTTAGACTGTTTATTGAGTGTCTGTCAAGGTAGTATGTTATTGTATTGAGAAAAAAAAATTCCTCGTAGTGGCGGGGTATGGTGAAAATGGGTAAAATAAAATTTGAAATTATTGTTGAAAGCATTACTACAACGATGGGCCTTCCTACTTAAGGTGATATTTACTTCAAGAGGTCCTTAAAAGAAGAAATGGTATCTTTTCTAGAAAGGTGAAAAGAACATGTTACTAAATACCAGTCTGGATATAAAAGGACCTCTCTGAAAGCTCCTTGGGATCGTATTGCTAAGCAAGTTATGCATTACTTCACACTAGAAGGTAGTTATAAACTTGATTTTGGCCCCCAACTATTTATTTTGGCCCATTTTCATAATGATGTCAAGGTGAATTTGGAAAACTTCATTTTCCAGTCTTTGGAATTATCAATTAAGAAGGCTCGTGTTGGTGAGGCCCCCCTAATCCATCAAGGTTTTTTTGTATTTTATTTTCAAGACTATTGTAGTTACCCACACTTTGTCCCATTTTCTGACTTTTTCTTGTTCGACACGATGTTGTGTCCCTCCTCCTCCTCCTATTTGTCCTTTTCCCTAACGTCTTTTCTGCCACTTAACCTTCTATCTATCTCTGACCCTTCTCATAATTCTGGCCCAAAAGTGGAAATCATGAGCCACTGTGAAGCCACTTCATCCCCTCTACTTATTCACCTCACTCCTCTCCTCCCCACATGTCTTCTTTACCCTCTGCGGCTGTGACTAACCCCCCTCCCTTGTCTCCTATGCTTTCGGGGGAGGACATGGAAGTTTTTGAACCAATTAGTGTTGGATCTATTCTCGAGGTCTTACTTATATTATCTAATGGCTATCCTATTTTCAAAAAAAAAATTGCTCAGAATGCTACTTCTAACTTTTTTGCAGAAGAAAGGAAGTTGAACGTTGAAGATGAAAATTTTGCTGAAAATGTGAATACTTGTGAGCTCCATGTGGATGATGGTATGAAAATGTCTAGTTTCTTCCATTACAGATGCAAATGAGGATCAAGTCAAAATTTCCATAGCGGAGGATTCTGCTATTGATATTGCTACTTTACTCCAAAGGGTCCTTAGTAACATAAACAAAACTTTTGTTGTTATTAAAAATTGGAAGGATTACACTAATGGAACTTGGGTTCTACCTCATAATGGTTACAAGGAGCTAATTACTGATGCTAATATTTTAGCTAGAAATATTGATGATACTATTGTTCTTGAAGCAGTTAAAACTCTTTAAAATATGCTATATATGTAGCCCTATTTATGGGCCTTTATTCTCTTTTTGAAATGTTGGTCTCTTTTTATCTTTTTTCTAGCTTTACTTATTCTTTGTAATGTTATATCTAGCCATTTGGGCCCATTGTAATAGGATGTGGGTCCTTTCAACACCATCAACATTTACCAACTTGAAAAAAAAACCATGTATAATGTGATTGTGATAGCGTGCCGAGGAGACAAGTGAAAGTACGAAGTGGTAAAAATGAAGAATGGAAGATAAAAAAGACGAAGTGACCCTAGGGGTGAAGCATATGGTGTTGTACCATGTTATACATGTTGTTGTGATTGATGTAGTTATGCTTCTTATTGCGTATTAAGGACAGACCTACAAAAGAAGAGTCAAATTGTAATCAAAGTCTTATATTATGAAACCTATGTAAAAGCAAGCAAAAGAATATAAATGTGTGTAAAACATAGTAAAGGGAGAGTGTACACCTGACCTATGAAGAGTGAAAAGGATATAAAGTGTCCTAAATTTGTGTATAAGAGTGAGTTTTTTGGGAGATTTCATGACAAGAGAGAGTTATTTGGCTAATCTCACACCAAGAAAACATTTTTGGGGTTATCTCATGCCAAATGCAAGTTTTTTGGGTGATCTCACGCCACAATAGAAGATTGTTGTAGACAGATGTCATGTGTTTCTCACCTTTCATGACTGCTTTCAGCACCACTGTAGATGGTATGTCTCATGTTTAGTTATAATTTGTACCATATTTAGTTTCATATTTGTTCCATAGAGAAATGGATAAAGATTGCATTTTTCTTACTAGAGGACTATAACTATACTGTGAAATTACTTTGTGAATTGATGGAGAATGTGTTGATCTTATAAAGTAACTTTATCTGCCCCCAGAAAATAGGGACTCAAGGGAGGTTAGGAACACACAGGTGCCAATGTATGTAGTTGGGAGTTGGTGTTTCTGCTGAACTAAGGAATGAAGTCAGATTCTTGGTTGTTTTTGAAACTATAGCCTATTTTATTCCTATGATAAATTGTACTATTTTGTAGCTTTGAACTATTGTATGGGTTGTCTGATTGACCCAATGTATGGCCCCCTCATTTAGGGTGTATGAAACACTGAAAGGAGCATTTGTCCCAAAGAGTGGACCTGATGTTGATCTGTAAAGTGTAACCTATATGAGGAAAGGGAATGTGCCTAATGGAAACAAAGAAACATGAAAAAAATATGGTTAGTAACATGTGTTAGTGCAATCAAAGCTAGTATGTAAGTAGAGGATGATGTCTGATCAATAAATCAAGAAGACAAGATAGACTACGAAAAGAGGGTGTCAGAAATGGGACATTGCTCTCAATGTCACAAGAAAATCAGGGCCAAAGTGGCTAAAAACATATGGTGTGCATACAAGACAAAGGGCATATCTTGCAAACAATAACATACAATGGAAAATAATGTTAAGAAATAAGTAACAAACAACCATGGGTTCAAAATAGTTCCTACAAAGAAAATGTTGCATGTGAAGCACCTATTAGCATGTTATAAAGATAATAAATATTTCAAAGTGTGTATAGATCCATGTAAATTGGTTTGCTATTAAGAATGGGAAGTATTACATAGTGAAATAATAACACCTATGATGTGTAAGAGTAGAAATGTAGATGCCCCTAAGAGCCATGGTGGGACTGGTAAGAGGTACAGTGCCAAACATCTTTACTACATGTAAATAGTTGTAGAAAGCATGCATTCACAACTAAATAACAAGTCAACACGCATGTGTATATAGAAAAGTTAATGACATATTGGATATCCATCTAGCATGGAAACAAAGTGTATATGTAAGTCTAAGAAAGCAATAACTAGTGCAACCATTATATGCAATATGATGTCTATGAGTGTGAATGAAATGGTATGTAATGTGAATGATACAAGAAGCATGCCCTTAAATGGATGTATATGAATGTGAGATGAGGCTCATTTAGAAAACACCCCTCTTCAGTCAACAATGAACCATAGAACAAGAGTGCATCATCAGGAAATGGTTTGAAAATGTGTGTTAGAAGGATGTAACATAAAGCACAAAGTGTAGATTGAAGAATAGGATAGAATGATGTCTGAGAATGGAGTGCTAGAAATATTTATCATGAAGTTTAGAGTGTGAAATGTGTAGTGTGTGAGGTTCATGAATGTCGTATTCCCTCAATAGTCAAGTGTGAACCTTAAAACAAGAGTGCGTAATAGGGAAATGGTTTGATAGTGTGTACTAGAAAGATATGATAAATGAAGCATAGATCATAGAGTGTAGAATAGGTGAGGTTAATTTCAGATTTAGACCCTCAATGGTCAAGTATGAACCGTCGAACTAGAGTGCATCATAGGGTAGTGAAGATACAAAGTGTATCAAGTTGTGTAATGATGCATCAAAAGATGTAGTATGAAGTACAAACCATAATAATAGAAATGATAGAAACTTAATGATGCTATAAGGGAGGGGAAGTAAGCATGATGCCCCTCAAGTGTATGATGTGTATAAGAATCAATTAATACCATCTAAGAGATCATCATTGTCATTTTTGAAGCCAAACAGAGAAGCATTAGAAACCTAGTAAGAAATAGTATGGGGTTGATCATATAAAGAGCCATTGTAGTGTAAATTGTACATGCCCATTGCATATTTTTGATCAATGAAACGTGGTAGTGGATAACCATGTACGTACTAGTGAGTACTATTACAAATAGAGATACAGCCAAAATGCATGGGAAATGTGATATAAATATGATTTCGATCAAAATTTCCACCAATGTAGTCTAGCCAAGACTACCCAAGTGAAAGTGGAGAAGTGTGAGAAGTGCATGCAACAAATATTGATAGATGGAAGATGTGGAGGCCATAAGTAGTAGTGATGTGAACATATCCATGATAGAGGTGAGGAGAATGAGGTGGAGGGATGAGATCATTGATTTTGAATCACAACTGAGCTAAACCATCACATGTACAAATAATATTAGAGCAATTGGGATAAAATGGAATGGGGTGCCAATAAGATTTATTTATGAAAAGAGTGCATGTGAAAGGAGGTAATTCTGATGCAAAGTGGATGTGGGAAGATGATGCAAATGGTATGGTGTCCAATACATAAGTATTTCCCTCGAGAGGAGGTAAGTCGGCGGTGGATGCAAGATGCTCTATGAGTTGAGAATCATTAGTGGGATGTGCTAAAGTAACAAAAATTGGAATAGGTAATGCAGTGATTGGATCTAGGTGAAAATATTTCTATGTGTCATGATAAAAAATGATAATATGTTCAAAGACATTATGTACGAATTTAACACATTGATGAGCTATCAAAGGAACTTCTAACATAGCATGAATCCATGGTCTACCAAGTAATAAATTGTATTGAATTGGGTCATTAATAACAAAGAATACTGTAGCAAGAGGTTTTGGCTCAAATGTAAGAGGTAAAGTGATAGTGCCTATGCATGGACGTGTAGAAGAATTGTACCATTAATATAAATGGATGATGGGTTTACATTTCTTGAAGAAATGCCAATGTTTTGAAGAAGTGATAAAGTACAAATATTTTTCGCTTGATACCCATGTTATAGATGCGATATGGTATGCATGGGGAGGATGATTTCCATAAACAAAAAAATTGGTAGCTACATCAGATGGAAAATTAAGTTTCTTTGAAAAACGTAGCTACGAATAACTAACATACTAGATTCAGATCAATATTGGAAGGAATATGAGTATTAGCTAAGACATAATTGATTCTAGCATTACAATCAGGATTAGCTTGTAAGAAATCATGAATGGATATATCCATCATGAAAGGATCCTAAGATGATGGAAATAGGAGTAATTGATGTTCCAAGATTGTTCTAATGCAGGTTCACCAAATGGTTTAACAAAAATAGATTTTGTGTAAAACCCTAATGTTGCAGAGTAACAAATGTAAACTCTGATAAGAAACTATTGGGATGTAGATGACACAAACAATAAGCTAGATAAATATGGAACCCTAAGTGCAAGAGAGGGAATGAATGACCTAGTTAGTTTTATGCTATCCCCAGAATATATCTCAACTGGAAAACTAATGAACATGAAGGTCAAGATGTCGCAACTATTCTAAATAAATTCTTAAGTAACCGGATGAGCCTAGACTAGGGTTCTTGGAATGGGTTAGGGGCCGCCTAGGTGCCAAAGTCTATTATTGGACGTTCGTGATTGTGTAAGAGCTAGAAACCTGATTTTTTTGGTGTCATAAGATGGTCCCTGATAGTCATTATTGGTCACCTGTATGTCATACTATGATTACATAATTCACATGTAACCTACAAATATATATTGACTTCTAAAACCTTCAAAATACACCAAATCCCAAAAATAAAATATGCAATTTGGGGAGTCGGACTCACGTCAACGGTCACTCGAATGATTGAACTTACAACTAAGCATTGTACTACATCTCATATTACATGTAGTTCTTGTGCGTGTGTGATAGAACCATGGCCTAGGAATCACTTGTGTAAGTGCATTTGATAGTGGGTGATAGCTAGAGGTACTAATGAAAATAGATGTATCGATGAAAAAATTAAATTCCCTTCCTATGAAGTTTATGTAGAAAAGATAGTCCATTTTTCCTTGTATGAGTGCTAGATGGATTCCAATAATGCTCTTAGATGCATTTAAATGTAGCCTTAGGTGATAATAATAGATGCTTAGAGATTGGTCCTTTATTTTTATCACAGAGCTTTGTATTTATTTTATTCTCTTGGTTGAATATCGTAATTGAAAACTAGAAGGCTGACACATAAGAAAATAATATTCTCAAAATCCAAAAGAGGCCCAAAAAGAGTGAGTACGATGGAAAGAGGTCAAGGGAGCCAAGAGTGGAAGAGGGCACCCAGTGATTGGCATCTTGAATGGGTGCTGGTGTCTGAGGCCATAAAATATAAGAAATTAAAATATTTACTAGGCTGTATGGTGTAAAAAGATAGAAAGAAGACAAGAAACAAATAAAAGAGGCCAAAGATATTTTTTAATTACTAGTTTCCTCTCTTAGGAATCATATGAATGCATATATTCTCTTAGGACCTATAAATGTACCCAAGTTCTTGATTTTGTGTGTATACATATATACATGTATCATATATATACATATATGTATATGTGTGTGCACATGTCTACGTGTGAACATACACATAATCTTCACATCTCAATACACATATATATACTTATAACATTTTAATATATTTATTATAATGTATATATGTATATATACATATATGAATGTAAACACAATACAAAACTATATAGACATGTAAGTGTATTTGTGTGTGTGTGTGTGTGTGTGTGTGTGTGTGTGTGTGTGTGTGTGTGTAACACTGAGTGGACAATGGTTTCACCCCTATTTTTTTTAAACATGGCTAGTTGTGATATCACTCCTCAACCATGTAGCTCCCACACATGAAGGACCAAAACACAAGACCAAATAAACCATGATATTTTTTTCTTTATTTTATTACTTGATACAAGACAACACAAGAGCTTACCCAGAAAAATTCCACTTCACATGAGACACTTGTACAGACATGAACCCACTTATACAATCTAATAACAAAATATGCACATAAATTTCTTACTTTCTAAAATGATGAATACTAAAAAAATGAGCTAAAAACAATATGAACTCATGGATATGCATGTTCAATAACACATCATTTTAATGGTTTGTAACTTTATTACAAATAAGTCCTCATTGTTTGACCTTATAGGTTTAAGTGGAATTTATCATGTAAAGGCATATATTCCCATTCTCTCTAGAAAGATTTTTATTTATTTCATATTACATTTAACCTATGACATGTTGACATAAATTGGTTCATTTATCTTATCACAATTAATATGTAAAATTCCATTGTTGGTTAGAACATTTTTAAAAACATACAAGACACCTAAAAATAGATCTCAAGAAAAAATTTCTTTCTTTCTAAAACATTTTTACTTGACATTATATTTCACTTCCATCACATAAGGGAATACTAAAATGAAAACAAGAAGAAAGGAAATTAGGCCTAAGAGTGGAACAAACCTATTTCCGTATTTTTACAACATTTAAATTTCAAGTCTACACTTTATTGGCTTAAAGTGTTATTACTTTTAACTATCTAAATTATTTATTTAGTTTGAATCATTTGTGATATGTCTATAAATCACAATACACTTATTCCTAATTAGGATTCCTAGCTTCGAAGACTTTGTTACACATGGAACAACGTGTTTCACTTTCTATTAACAATAATGAGTGCTTACATAAAGTAAGGTGAATGATCACAATTTCCATGTAAATTTATGCTAAAGGGGGATGATATCAAGTTTTACCTTATACTTACAATACATCTTGTAGATTAAATTGATTGGGAGTATTTATAAAATATGCACAAGTCCAATAAATGTTTTTGTTTGACCAAGCGTTAGTTTTGTTAGTTTACATGCCCCAACAAGGAACCATTCACCTTATCATGAATAACAAAAAAAGTATTTGTAAGGGATTTAAGGTTATAAGTCTCAAATTTTAATTTACTCCTAATCCAAAATCTTAATAATTTAGTATCTATAACTAAAATTTAATCACAAATTTTCGGTCACAAGTTAACCTCTTAATGGTCATGTTATAGAAACAAAATTTGACAGTAAAAAATTAAATGTAATTTTTTTCTGCAATCAATCCTCTAAGAGGTATTTCAATAGAAACATCTCATATTTAATTCACCAAAATCCTTGCATTCTACTTAATAACCCATATCTAAAGTTCGCATAAAAGCTAAGTTAGAATCCACTTTGAGGTACAAACGTGAGGGAACCACATCATCCTATGGCTTGCAAAGTTTGTTTAATCATTTTTAAATGATGTTAAATTACGTTTCAAAACTGACCCTATGATACCATTCACTTACAATTTTTGTCCTTTCTATTGAATCTTAGTTTCTAAGACACCTATTTAATTACGTTTTGAAGACATTACTTCATTCATGACACAAGGTGACATTGTACCTTTTAACTATTGCAACTAATTGAGTTCCCCATACACAATAAATCGTTTACATCGTTATTTGGGAAGAACCGTGATTACTTTAATAACATCACTAAAAGTATTAATATTTCAAGAGAATGTTTTTTATTAAAATCAAGTCATCTAATAAAAAATTGTCTGATTCAAACCATTCTTAGATCATTATTTCACAAGGTACAAGACTAAAACAAAGGTCAAAGGTAAAAATACCAAGGGTCGTTAATTTAGGGTCATTCTTGAAAATTTTAATGTATCACCATAATAATGGTAAAACATTTGAACATACCATATAAATACAAGATTCTTTCATTTGTTATGATCTAAAACTTACGTAAAAAACTCTAAATTACACACAAGAAATTATAACTTAACTACATAACTATATGAGTAATATTATAATTTCATTACAAAGAACAATATCATTTTCTCTTGTGTAATGCAACAATGTCATTCTACAAAACCTCAATAGTATTGTTACTATTTACAACATGGTTAGTAAAAAGGCTAACATGGTACCTTTCCTACAATCTAGCATAAATGACAATTTCCAAATTTTCCATTCATAATGAAAACCAAACAAAACACACATTTGAAGAGAATAATAAATAGAAATGAAATTTCATTTCATTTTCAAAACTAAAAATAAAGATTAATGGGAGAGAGAAAGCACCATTTTCCCACAATCAATTTTATCAAAATAAGCATGGTCAGGAAGTTCAATGTAGTCAAATGATAGTGTTGAAAATCTATCCCAGATAAGTATTTATTGGCTAAGTAGAGGATGATGACAAGGTTAAATTCGGGGCTCTTCACCAGTAGTGCTAATGTTAGTAGGTACACTGCTTAGGAATGTGCCCATACTCCATTTAATGAAAACAAATAAATATTTTCAGGACTCTTTATCCATAGTATAGTGGCCTTTGAGGACTATGTTTACTCCATTCGAAAATATTTTTTACATGTGTGATAACTAGGCTTTGACAGTGATAAACAAATCCAGGAAGGTGAGAAACCCGAAACTTGTTTGTACAGAGACAGGGGTGAATCTGAGATAGGGGTTTTACTAAGAACATATGAAGCTCAGAGGATGGACTATAGAATATGAATACTTCCAAGTTAACAATGATGAAGTATAGTCACTATGTAAAACAAAATGAAATTACACTTAAAACTTAGTTTGTGAGGGTTTATCAAAATATTAGTTCTTTCCCTGTTTCTAAAAGATTGCACAATCTCAAATATCTCTAAAAATTAGTAGAAATGGAGCTGAAGTGCTTCTATAACTTTGCTTTGTACTTTCAATTGCATGGTTATTTTAATTGGTGTATGTAAATTATCCTATCTGATCTAAGATACAAATATGAATTAGTATTTGTACCTAGTATCATTTTTGTTAGATGTTATACAATATATATCTCTAATATAGGGGCTCTATGCATTCCTAATGTAAATTTTCAACTAAAATTGTAATGAAGGGTTAAGACACTAAGAAATCTTTAAGCTTGACGTTAAAAATCAATGGGTTGGATTGCCTTGAGCTGCTGACTCATATGACCTTAAAGAAATACCTAGAGAGAGAAAGAGATCAATAAGCAGAGAGAAGAGTTGAGAGATCGTGAGAGTATAGAGGAATTTTCCATGAGTTGACACTGAAGATATGACTGTACAAGCTCTGATCATGAAGAAGATCCACTGGGGGTCCTAGTTGCATCACTCTACAACTGGGGGGTACTTGGGGGATGAAACACCATATGAAGAATGTTTTTGGGGTTCCTCTATTTTTTCAGAAAAATCCTCATGATATGATCAACCACTAATTCCTATCACGTGCTAATTACGAGGTGAGTTGAGACAAAATCATGTTATATGGGGAGCATTGTTAATGGGTTAGGTATGTCTTGGCCCATGGTCTCTTGGTACCCAATTCGTTCCTTGTAATACCACTGCAATGGTTACCTATTGATGTGATTAAATATTCACATGGACATGTAGTAGGGTCACTTTGCATGAAGAAATGAGAGTAAATTATTGTATGGTAAAAAATCATAAATTAATGTAAACAAAAACCATCACACACTTTGAGGTATCTATTTATTCCTGCATTACATAGATACTATTCATGTGATTCCTAGAGGTAAAGGAAAAGGATACTAGATTAACCCATGTAATTTGGTTCACATTTCTTTGCTTTTTGTTGAAACAACCCATATGAGTCTTGCACCCTTGACTTGTCCTCTAGTCCTCCTTTTTACTCTTCAGAATTTATCATCCTAGGAACAAAGAACGCTTCCAACTAGGATGCCTAACGTCACAGACACCCTCATCAACCCTCTTGGCACCCCTGAATCCCCTTTGTACTTTACTCACACTTTTGGGGTCAAGATCATAAGCTATAATGACCACATCTTCTATTTTTTGTAGTCAGCATTTTTGGGGTTAATTATGAAATTCAAGCAAGGGAATCATATAAATATAAAGTAATGTGATCATAATAAAGGACCAAACACTAAGCATTAGCTATCACCACTTAGGGTTATAGCCATCAAGGAATCTAAAGATCCATTGCATCCATCTAACGCCATCTAAGGGACATCAAGGGGTTGGTTATTTTTCATAAACTTCATAGGAGGGAAGTTCATTCTATTCCATGCACACATCTATTACATTTCTTTACATCTAGCTACTTTGCTCACTATTAAGTGCGACACACACAAGAGCTACCTAGGGAAGAAAACTATTTCTCATTCTTAATATTTTAATAGGCTAATTTGTAGAGGTTTACTAAATTTATAAATTGGTCTTCTAGGTGTTGGATCAGAATGAAAGAGGTCTTAAAATTTTCAATTTTACACAAAAAAATATTTGCTCCAATTTTCAGGAAATTATTTATGGCTGGAAACTTCATGTGGCTATAAAAATGGCTGAGTGCATCAATGTCCAGGAAATTAAATATTCTTCTCAAAGACAAATTAATGAAGAAGTTAAAGTCAAAATCTTGTAGCAATCGAAGTTGGGTTTTGCAAGTTATGAGAAAAACAAGACTTTGATAGATAGGACACAAAAGGGAGTTTATTGGTGTCTAAATGTGGTGAACCATCTTCAAAGAACTTGAAAGGATTCCAAGGAGTTTATTTATATGTTTTCATCATGTCTTATGTTTTTTAGTTGAGTAAGAAAGGGTGAGTGAATTAATATGGTGGTAGTGGAAGAGATGAGTGGACATGCAAAAAACAGAGGAGTGGAGAAATGCAAGATGGAGAATGATATCCCCCTTGCACTTTGGAACACTTTTTGGGTGCATTTTAATGTAAAAAATGTTCCTTTGGTGTAAGGAAAGGTGAAAATGCACCACGAGGTTGGGGGATAATGGAAGAGATGACATGTACATGCCCAAACAAAAGATTTTTTTTATGTTTTTGACTTGTTTCAATTGCATACATGAATGATTTTAGACAATGGGATCATGGAAAAGTTTTAGGCCAAAATTTCACCTCATAAGTGGACTCAAGGTAAAAATGGAGTTCACAAATCTGCCTTAGATTAAAAAAGGGTCCCACCATAACTTAAAACACTCACTTAAACTTCTCCATGCACTTTTTGGCTTCTTATTATGTTTTGAAGTTGATAACTTCAACCAATATGAGAGAGGAAAACTTATTGAGTGAAATTGAACATCAAAAGTGTTCCAAAGGTGCAAATTTAAACCAAAAGTGTGACCAACTTCCCAAGTGAAGTTTCGGAGCATGGTTTGCAGCTCTATTTTGCTTTCAGGAATTGATTATGAATATTCTAAAAGGAATGATAACCAGATCGTACCAAGCCAAGAACACAGATGCTAATCAAACACCACAACCAATAAGATGAAAGCAATTCACTAGAATAACTTTACATAAAACCTTTGTAAACAAATGATCAACAATATCATATATTATTATGGAACTCAATGTAATACATTGAGAATGGGCCTTGCTTAAATAGGCAAGGAATAACAATCTAAGAACCAGTCAAGGTCATAGATCAAGACATAAATCAAGGAAATAACTAGTCATCAAAGAAATAGTCAAGACCATAGATTTAGTAGAGAACTAGACATCAAAGATCTAGTAAATACCATAGATCAAGGAAAGAACTATACCTAACAACTAGATAATATCTCCTAATATCTAAATAAGATAAAATAAATATCCACACACATAAGTGAGTGAGGATAAATACAATAAAGGTAAATAAAGTACCTAGGTGAACATGAGCTAAGGTAAATACCTACTCTAACACCCCCCCTCAAGTGAAGCTAGGGGAAAAAATAGAAGTGGCATGTCCATAGTATGAGTCCCGATAACTAGGCCTGATGAGGTACTCATGTATAATAACTGATAAAAAGGGACACCGCAAGGTACCCAAAACTAGTAACAACAAAGTAAAGAGAGTGAAGACCCACTCCAAGGCATCTTAAGAAGCTCAGCTCAAAAAACTCATACAATGTTGAATAATTTTGATGTGAACTATGGTCTGAATCCACTACTCGATCATAAAACTAAAAAACACTGACATTGGGCTCCACCAAAATAGCTCCATACAAGGAGACTATCAACGAAGTGATGTCGAAAATGTAAAAAAATACCAAACATAATTCGATCAAGTGCTGCAAATAGGTGTGTCATGATCCAAGAACAATAACCAAAGCAACAAGGCAAGGACACAAAATATAGAGTATCACAATTCAAGAAAAACCAAGGTAACAAGGCAAGGACAAAAAACCTGAAGAAGAAACTTCAGCACCACACCCTCCCATACTGCTGAATGGGTGGAGTGGCGCTATAAATTTGTATGAGTTGTCAAAAAAACTACTCAAACACTGAAAAAATAACACTGGGCTCCACCAGAATAGATCCCCCATAAGAGATACTGTTAACATGCCAAAAGTGTCAAAAATACAGATACAAAATCTCTCAACAAAAAAGAGAGATACACTACACTTGCTAAAGAAAAATGCTCAAAACAAGAAGCATCACAATGTATAAGGTATAGAAAGTGGAGCAAGAGGACAAATGGTGGAGGAGCCATGCCTGTAGAGTCCTCTCAATGAATGCCTATGTCGCTGCCATGAGTGATCATATATCCACCCCAAATCAACACGGATGGATGAAGAAGATGCCTGCATATGACTTGGTGCAAAATGCACAATGGGTGCATGTAAAAGAACATCATAATGTGTGTCAAGTTGATCATGTTTGAAAACTGAAATCTTAGGTTTCTCAAGCCTGAGTGAAGGTGCAAAACTCATGTGTTGCTCATGATCCTCAGAAAGAGTCGAGCGAACAAAAAAAGGAGCTCTGTCAATGTGTGATCCTAATGAAGTATCTTCTCGAAAACCAATGTCATGACAAGAATTCCACTTAACATGTGGAATAGAGGAAACAATACCCTGTGAATGTCTTTTAATGACTCCGCTAGTGAGACCCATAGAAAGGAGCATGCGAGAACAGAATGCAGTGGTATGCTTCTCAAAAAAGCCATGCAGCTGAGCAGAAGTAGGATACACAACATGTGGTACTGTAATAGGCACAGATGTGGAAGAGCATGTAGAAAAAAGCCTCACAGGTTTAGAAGCATCAAAAGTAGATTCTGGCTCAAATACTGGCGGATCAATGTCAGTCAGTACAGGAGCAATAACTGCAAGTGGACTAGGATCATGAATTTGGTTGTCCACAATATGATGGTGATGTTGTAGGCTATCAAGTTTGTTCTATAGGGAGTGTATTATTGTATCCTTATCGTGAATGAGTGATTGTAGAAGAAAATTTTGCTTCTTGAGTGATCTATTTTCTTCTAATTTTTTTAAAATATCCTCTTGAAGTCCACATACTTCAGAGAAAAGCATATCATTCTCTGAATCCATGATAGGTACAAACTACAACTCCCAAAAATTTAGGACATCAGGCTCAGCCGAAATTGCATCCACAATTGATTACAACACTCCTCCATATCTGGCACTTTATAACTATAGTGCAAGTCTCAAAATAAATAGTTCCAATGGAAAGAGCATGAAAAAAAGTACTTTTACAAAAAATGACACTCAAAACTGAGTTACCGATCAAAAGTTACAAGTTTTTTAATATTTTGCTCTGTTATTTATTTAAAACAAAATAGGTGCCACTAAAACAAAACCTAAAATGTTGTTGCCTTCACCGTACGAATAAAACCACAAAAAAACCACAAAAAATTAAAGGGGGTTGAAGTTAAGCACCTACTAGTAGGAATCACAAGCTTTAAGCCCTCATATGACTAAGTGTAGACAATGACCTTTATTTCTGAAATATCAACTTGTGGATTTTCCCAAAATAGTAAAAGCGTGCACAACATCCGTGGACCCCTGCCAATATGGGAAAGGTCCGAAAACCTTCCTGCGTGTAAACCGAGACATATACGCTATAACTAAAAAACCCCAGTATAGATCTCAAGAAATCCAACAAACCCGAATAAATAAAATCACGTTTTTTTCCCTTGGTTCGAATCCCGAGGCACACGTGTGTTTCTCTACAAAAATAAAAAACCACAAAAAATGATTACCTCCAGATTTGGCCAAGTTTACAGTCAATCTTAGGGTTTTCATGCCTTCTGGATCTAATGGAAGCCTCTGTTTTGCATAAAAATGCATGCAGCAACAAAATACGACCAAATCCCAAATATATGAATACACAACATAATTTATTTGCAAAAAAAACTTACAGACGGATGTCAACAACAATCTCCTGATCTAATACCATGAAAGGAATGATAACCAGATTGTACCAAGCCAAGAATATAGATACTAATCAAAAACCACAATCTATGAAGATGAAAGAAGATAACCAAATTGTACCAAGCCAAGAATATAGATACTAATCAAAAACCACAATCTATAAGATGAAAGAAATTCACCAGAATATATTTACATAAACCTTTACAAACAAATGAGCAACAATATCATATATTATTATGGAACTCAATGCAATACATTGAGAATGGGCCTTGCTTAAATAGGCAAGGAATAATAATCTAAGAACCAGTCAAGGTTGTAGATCAAGCCTTGAATCAAGGAAATAACTAGTCATCAAAGAACTAGTCAAGACTACAGATTTAGGAGAGAACTAGACATCAAGGATCTAGTCAATACCATAGATCAAGGAAAGAACTATACCTAACAACTAGATAATATCTCCTAATATCTAAATAAGATAAAAGAAATATCCACACACATAAGTGGGTGAGGATAAATACAATAAAGGTAAATAAAGTATCTAGGTGAACATGAGCTAAGGTAAATACCTACTCTAATAGATCAATGGATCCTACAATTGTGACAAATGAATAATATTAATTATAATTGCGAATCCTTATAGAAACCCTTGTATAACAACCACATAATTATAGAATAATATTAATTATAATTGCGAATCCTTATAGAAACCCTTTATAACAACCACATAATTATAGATGATTAATTATATTTAATGTAATATTATGCCTACAATAACCTAGGGGTTAATGTGTGAATTGTTATAAAATAATTTGGATGGGTATTAAGACTTATAGATCCCAAAACTGTTATGAAATCCTACTTAAAATAATTAAGTATAAATAATACACTAGTTGTTCATAAATATTTAAGTCAAAATCTTCTACTGAGCACTTAGTAAAGTGGAACATATTGGTGGATTATGACCTGAACCTTACAAGGTATGATTAAGTATATTAGAGAAAAAATAAATATAAGATAACAATAATGAAATCAAGATCATAGGGTCATCTGATAAATTGGTCAATGTAATTGATGAACCTATAACTGAACAACAATAGATAAGTATGATGATAAAACATATGGTAAAAAGATCTAATAAGGATCATGATGCTTCCTATATGGTAGCAATATTACACTTTAAAGGATCAAGTTGTATCTCGTGCAATGAACTTGAGTTCAGTGTAAAAAGGATCATGATGCTTCCTATATGGTAGCAATATTACACTTTAAAGGATCAAGTTGTATCTCGTGCAATGAACTTGAGTTCAGTGTAAAATAAGGTGTACTGACAATTATGTAAGTACATTGACAAATCATGAATAAGTACACATGTTTATAGACCCAATGGGCATGAATGAAGATAATTGATACCTTAAACCAGATTAAGTCAAGTTCCTTTCTATTCCTAGCATTAGGTCTTAATCTGATACAATTGATCTATCTAGAGAATGAAGGCATTCTTTGTTGTAAATGAGATAATCATAACTAATGATATCTCATTGATGTACCTTGGTTTTTAACAAATGACACATAATAATTTATGTGTAATTGAAGGTACAAAATTACTTGTCTATATTAATAAACTAAATGAACCTAATAAATAAGACTATACATTAATGAATGCTTAAGTTGTCAACTATGAACTTAATAACTTGAGAAATGGAAAAGAATTCATATAACTTAATTAGGTGAAGGACAAGTTCCTAACGATGAATGTGACATCTTCCTAACGATGAATGTGACATCATGAAAATAATCATGTCAAACATGTTTATGAAACTTTGGCCAAAGTAGTATAAGATACTGATACCACTATTCCGATTCACCAAGATCTAAGATGTAGGATGTTAGATGGGATTCAAGGATTGAGTTCTAGGTATACACATAAAAAACATCACTTAATTATCAATGTTTGTAAAAGGAAACCAATAGTATACCTTGTATACACACTCGTAAAGAGTAATCTATGAGCGATCAGTTACTAACCAACTCATGTAGCTACACATGGTTTATGGATATTATTGGATGGATTCAATTTCATATTTATGTTGGATTTAAATGATGGGTATTTAAATCAATGAAACATGACGTTAATGTAAAAAATTTCCTATTAGAAGCATAAAAAAGAGATGTTACATTCTATAGGATCATAAGGTATGCATCTTCTGAATACTTTATGCTATCGAGTATTCACTCAATAACATAAAGTGGGGGAAAAATATAGTCACAAAAAATATATGCACTTGAGTACATTTCTAAGTCCTAAAAACATGCTAGTATTTGCATGATTCCTAAGAAAGAAAACTAGTAATTGACAACTCCTTTTAACCTATTGCTTTGTCTTTTGTAATTTTTTAGATTTATAAATTTTATAATCTTTTTGGAATTTAAAGGTTTTATATTTTTATGGCATCGGAAACTAGCGCCTAGTCAGGACACTAGTGTCATGCGCTCCTATCCTCTTGGGTGCTCTTGTACCTCTTGGGATTCCCTATCCCTCTTTATCCTTTTATTATCCTTTTGGACCCCTTTCACTTAGTAATTACTTTAAATCACTTTGGGTTGGCCTTTCAATTGTCAATTACAAAATTCAAACAAGGGAATCATATAAATACATAGTTATGTTTTCAAAATAAGTGAGCAAGCACTAAGCATTACATACTACCACCTAAGCTTGCATTTTTTTAATGTTTGTGGAGCCTATTTTCATGTTAGAGTGTGGTACACCTTCTATGTGTTACACTAACAGGTATTTTTACGGCAGTCTCGCTTGTCGGTGAGTGGGTTAAGGGGGTTCGGGGGTGAAGCCCCCAAAGTAAATTTTCATGGGTGGTTTATTAACCCATGGGTAATGGGTAGCCGTTATGGGCTATTTTTGGGCCCATGGTTTTTTCGGTACCCATTGTTTTGATACCCATGGTTTTTTGCCCATGGTTTTGATACCCATGGTTTTTTGCCCATGGTTTTAATACCCACATTTTTTGCCCATGGTTTTGATACCCACGGTTTTGTATCAAACTGCTTAAGTAATTGTCTATTTATATGGTCTTATGCATATGATACATATACAAGAAAATGCAAGAAAGAGTAAAAGAAACCAATATATGCAACATGTTATGGATGGGTGGAATGAAATGCAATATGGATGATAGGAGCCATGTGCCTCCTAATTGAATGGAGTTGTATATAATGAGGTTCATTTGCTTTTCCCCCTCAATAGTCAAGACTGAACCATAAATGAGAGTGCGTCATCGGGAAATGGTCGAAGTATGTGTTGTGTCTAATGCACTATGAGGAATGTGTATGTTTATTGATGATATGCAACCTATAAAGGAAGTATGTGGGAGCCTTATAGCCTAAACATATATCATGACAAGTTCAGCATAGGAGTGATGATGTAGGCTAAATTTTATACCACTACAAGATGAATAGAAATAGTGGTGATGTGGCATAAAGTGTATACCACTACAAAATGAGGGAATAGGTAAACATTTATCCTATAACGTATGTCACTAACCAAGGAATGTCGCATGAAGAAATAATGAATGATGAACATGTAATGTGGATAAGGTCCATTTGATTTATAAACGATCAGTATTTGAGTATGGACTGAGCAACTAAAGTGCATCATAGGGTGATGAACACAGTGTGTAGAAGACAATGTATTATGTGTGATGATAACATATTACCATATGATGTGTAGGATGTGTTATATGCAAGGAAATATTGTGTAATGCAATGTGTGTAGATAGACTAGTAATGTGAAGACGTGTGTTATGTAGTATGTATAATGAGTAGTGTGTAATGCTAGACTTGTAAATTATAGATACATGCATGATGAAGGGTAGTATGATGTGTATGTATGATGTATAGATGTGAAAAATCCAAGATGCGAGTGATATAGACTAAATGTAGAATGTATGATGTAAAAAATAAAACATAAACTCTGTGGATAGACATGGTGTGTAGTACCTATTGTGTAGTGTGTGAGGTTCATGTGTAGTGTGTCTTCAATAGTCATGTGTCAAACAAAGCACAAGAGTGTGTCATCGGGTAATGACGACGTAAAGTGTAGATGAAGATGCCTATGCTAGGAGATTGATGTATGATAATGCGAAGATGAGAGGTGTATTGATGCTAGTGTGGGGGGACATGTGAGTTCTATCCCCCCCAAGTATCTAAGTGATGGAATTATACTCAAAATACACTAAGTGGATCAATGTAAAGAGTAGTTATTTTTATCCATTTCCCCCATGAAAAATGGACAATGGGGACCTAAGTTCAAGATAAGGGCCCTAGGGGTGAGTTTGAGATATAGGGAGCACATTCAATAGATTCAAGAGTGAAAATCATATAGAGGATTTTTTTCCTCTTCTGGGTTTCAACCCTTAAGATCAACTTGATAAATGATGAAATGTGGGCCCACTTCCGACCTGAAAGCATGAAAAATTGGAAGGGAGACATGATGAGCCCCAAAATATTTTGCATGTATTCTTAATGAGGCCTCTAACACAAAGAAATTTGAAAAATTCCAATAAATAGGGTTAGAGGGATTTTTTTTTCAAAAAGGGCCTATTTGAAGCACCAAGCTAAAAACTTGCTTGCCAAGCTACTAGGCGAGCAGATTAGTGAGTTGGCATCTTGCAATGGAGAGGTGAGCCAAGTTGGGTAGGTGGTCAGATGAGATGAATTATCTTTGTGCATGATGGAATAGCTCGGTGACATGTAGCAAGATCCTCGATATCGGGTTCGACAAGTCAGGTGACGTAGGTGGCCGAACGATGGACGGGCTCAGGGTCATGAATGAAGGGGTCGACTCGACATTGAAATGGCTTAATGCATCGAGCTATACAATGGTCACATAATAAATGACCGAGGACAATTATATGGGAATCTTGATGGATGGCTCAAAATCATGTCTTGAGCTCACTGATGGAAGTTTGGGGGTGAATCTCTTTAGTAGAAGAGAACTCAGGGTAAGCTTGCATAGGGCTATGGAGGTGAGTTGAGGCCGAACTCAGCTAAAAGTATGGTCAAAAGACATGAATCGATCTCAGGGCCTACAAAAGGGATACATTGCATGAAGGATGGCTTGAGATCTGGTTATATATTTAGATGCAAATGAATCACCATGAACTCAGGGGAGATTAGAGGGTCGAGTTACTCAGCCATGACGTGCATAGGTGAACTTTGCAAAATGGCTCGACATCGAGCTAAAGAAAATGTTTCCATAGAATGTCAAGGAAAAATAGTTTGAAAAATAGAGTGGCAAGGAAAACATTAATGAGCCTAACCAAAGCTCAAAAAATTTATGTGGGGGTGACCACGCTGGGGAATAGCGAGGCCAAAACCAGAGATCGGTTGGCGGTCTGAAAGAGTCAATGGTTTCGAAGACAGTCGTTTTCAAGTTTTAGGAAAGTGTTCATCAAAACTCGGGGGACTAAATGTATGAATTGGTGAAGTCAACATTGTCTAAAACCAAAATATCTGGAAATCCAAATTTTCAGTGGTCAACCGGCTCACGGCAAGTCATTTTTAGATTTCATGGGACAGGGTCTTTCGAGGTTTTGGTGAAATCATTTTAGGGTTTGGCGGGCAAAAAATTCTGAACTGGAGTCGAGGAGATTTTTGGAATAGAAACCTCTAAATGTCCAAAGCTGATGGTGGCATGGCAATACATGGCATTTTTAGGTTTTGTAGAAATTCAACTTCGGAGGTTCACTTTAGAGCTTTGGGTGATAAATATCTAAAATGGGGCGTGGAAGTTTCCTTAAAAAAAATACTCTAAAATCCCTCCGACTCAAACTTTGAAAACCAAATTGAAAAGCCCACCGAGTTTTCATTGAGGGCCCATTGACATGTCGAGTGGGTAGGTGGGTGTATTAGAGGACAAACTCACACCGAGCATGGGGTAGGTGAGCCAACTCATTGGGTGGAAATTCACACCAGAAGTGGTCTGAATCAAATTTTGAGTAACTTTAGCATTTCCTAACCTTTTTTAATGAAATTACACTCATTGGAAAAGTTTTTTAGAGGATAATTTAATGGGGAGGACAAATTTTAGAGATCGGGACAGTAGGTAAAGGATGAACCCTAGAAGCAACTTATGCAAGAATGATGACAACTTCCTTTGTACTTCACCATTTTTGAAAATTTAATAGTCATTGAAAAGCTATTTTCGAGATACATAGCAGGAAATGATTAGAGATGGGAATTTAATTAGTTTGGTGGAAAAAAAACATGATGAAGTTACAGGACTAAATCCATACCTAGGTGCATTATGAAGCCATTCCTTCAAACACATGGCAGGGTACTATGAGTATGATGTTTGCAGGTTTACCCACCATTACACGATGATAATGATGATTCTTAATGGATTTTGAATCAATTAAGAATTTTTCCCTTTTCTACTCTCTTCTAATCTTCTGATATAAATTGTAAGGATGGGTATAATAAAAAATGTTGGATACTTTTGCAACTGCCCCTCCCTTCTTTCTTGTCTACGAGAAATCTGTGGAGTTCAAGCCTCCCACTAAACATTGTAATGCAATTTTTGTGCCTTTACCCCCCATGTAATGTATAGTATTAAATTTTGGAGTAATAAAACACATATGTTGGTGATTCTCAACTCTCCATTGTGTTTATTGTATCTTATCTGATCTTTCATTATAGTTAGAGGTTATTGTGAATTGTTTATATCTTATTAAAAGATCTCAATGGGTTGTGTTTATTGGTAAATAACTGGGTTTGCAATAGGTGGTTTTGATCTATGGTGTTGGAAAACCTCCTCAAATTTTCTTGTTTCATTTCCATTTAGTGCAAGCTATTTAACACTCCTTCTTGGTGCATCAGCTTCCCATAGAGTAGATTCCATTTTTATGCAATCCTTATATCCTTACCCCCTTGGAAAACATTAGAGTAGGGTTAGAATTGTAATTCTATGCACTTTGGAGTAGTTGGCACTAGGTTAGGATAGGAAGTTAGCCTTCTATGGAGAGCTATCCCCATTCTGCAAAGTCCCACACTTTGGGATATCTTCATGTTTGATAAATCACAATGACTTCTCAATATATCACTTGTAAACATTCAGGAGTGCTGTGATTTTTCTATAATATTGTTGGCATGCCCGATGGGAAAACACTAGCAGTCAGGGTTTTCATTTTTTAATAAGCTTTCCCATAGTAGGTATTAGTCACATTGAAGCCAAGTTCAAAACAAGGCATTTTCGGAGTTCTAAAATTTCAGATTTTGGATTTCTACTGTAGGGTCAAAGTTCCAAAATCATTTTTCAAGCGCTTCACATGTGGAAAATGGGTTCAAACTTTAATAAATGATATATTGAGGGAAATTTTTCAAAAGGGTATTCTTAGAGTTCCAAATTTTTTATTTTCAAAATTTCAGAGATTTTTCATTTTTAGAATTTCAAAATTTTCCAAATTTCAGAATTCAAACATTTCAGATTTTGGAGGTATTTGATTTCATAATTTCAAAACTTTTTATATTTCAGAATTTTAGGTTTTTGGGTTTCGAAGATTCAGAGGTTCAACTATGCACTGTTTTCAGAGTTTTGGGATTTCAGATTTCAGACTACTCTCATTTCAAAATTTCAAACATTCCTATAATTTTGGGTTTCAGAGATTTTTGACTTCAGATTTCGAGGTCTATGGTATTTTAGGATTTTAGAGATCAATGACAGATCTATCAATTCAAACCCTCAAATAGTTTTGAGCCCTTGAAGGTGTGTATACATGTTTCATTCCATTCCATCAAGTTGTTGTGCTCTTGGTGGAACCAGCATCTTTGGAGACACATGCAAGCACAACTGGTGAATCCATTTGGCTCAAAACCCATCTTCTATGAGTTATAGATCATATCTTCTCTACCCATTTCTGTTCATTTTTAATTTCCATCTCTTTCATCTTATTCCATTCCACGAAGTTGTGTAATAATGGCTTCTTTTGTACCATCGGATTCACATATGAGGCAACAGCCATACAGTTTCTATGCGTCCCCAAAATTGCAAGATCCATCCCCGGGTTATTATACAAAACCTCCATGTCATTCCTATGATGAGAATCAAATGCAATATGGATAACCATATGATAAAAATGCAAATAATTTTGGTTACCTGTCAAACCATTAAGCTATTGAAGAACAAGAGTATGTAGACTATGGAGGTTACCCTCCACATGGAGATGCTGAGTTTCAGATGAAGATCTAGGTTTTATAGGTAGGTATGGTACAATATAGGGCTTCATCTCAAATCAATACATTTAAGATTGGATTCGGGGTCCATTGTCTTTGGATAGGCCCCTTTCTAAGTCATTATAGTATGTACGAGAAACTTGGCTTCATAGTTGAGATGCTGCACAAAATTGAAGAATGGATTAAGGGCATTGAATATTCTAGGATTCTGTCAAAAAAATCAACATTTCCATTTTATGGTCCTTTCCCTAGTCCCCAATCAGCTTCATTTCAACTCAAGCATCAATTCCCAAGTTTCACACTAGTGTGCCCATTGTGGAACCCATTTCTACACCCCCTATTCTTCCATCCCATCTAGAATTATCTCTCGTTTCCTTTCCTAACCAAGGTCCCCTCCATAAGAATTAGGAAATTAACTTCTTCTCCCTCCGCTTATAGAACAAGAATAAGTGGAGACTTCGCCCACCACTTCTGTCGTAATTCTGAACCCATGTCAAGAAGAAACTCAAGAAACCATTCAAGCAGAGAAACAAGAAGAATATTCCTAAAAAGAACAAATGATGAAAATATTAGTGAGCTTGGCTTTAAGATTCAAGATTAATAAAATCCCCTCGATGGTTAAGCCTATAGAGGAAGTCGAGGTCCATCCAAAAGTGGTGCAGAATGACTTTGCAATGGAAATGGAGCAAGAATGAGAAGATGATGATAAACAATTTGTTTGTTTCGAATGTAGTGTCCACATTGGCACTATCTTTTCAGTACTTGTTGATCCATCACATCTTGTAAATTCATAAAAGGAGGTGTAGGTATCTCCAAATCTATAAGAAAATGAGCATGTGAAAGAAAACAAGGAAGATCTCCCAAGTACGCTAGGCATTACAATGAAATGCAAAGATCCTTATTTTCCTGCATACCTTGACCTTTTTGTTTTATTTGGGGGTTACATGGACATACCAAAGTCACCATCAACTAAAACCAATCAAAATAAGGCTCATGCTATGGAATAATACCTTTCATCTTTAGAGGGCTTGAATAACAAGCAATTTATAGAGAAAATTGTAATCTCTTCTTCTCCTCCATCCTTTAAAATTTTTTATTTTGAAGACAAGTTTGAACTATCAAACTTTATGTTTTAGGATGAGGTAACACATGGTGAGAAATTTGAAGACTTAGGAGACACCATGAAGAAGGAAGAACCCCTGGAAGAATTTGAATGTCTGTCTGACTTGGAGGAATGCTTCGATGAGGAAGAACCTGTAAAAATCATATCCTTTTATGCCCCGCCACATATCCTTCAAAATGAAGAGCCTCTTGCCATGGTATTTAATGTTCAAGGGGAACCTGCCTTCCATAACATTCCTATTGAAGTGGACGATATTGGATCAGATTCAGAGGATCTTAATGAAGATGTAATCATCGAAGGCTTCTTATTAACAGTTTAAGAGCCTAAGGTTGTTGATGAATCAGCCATGATCTAGGGGGAAAGAGGAAGAAAGAAGGAGAATTCCATCATTTCCATGTCACTCACTCAAAGGGGACATTAATTTTCTATAAATGTGGAAAAAGCAGACAGTCAAATTTTCTAGGAAAGTCTGCAGGAATTCTTTCTATTGAGATAGGAGCTCAGAGTAGTGGGCACATCTAGCGGTTCAGACCATTCCCTATCAGGTATCTATCTAGCTTCATTGAAGTGAGAACCAAATTTTCCACTACAAATTATGTTCACTCCTGAACAAGAGGATGAATCCCAAAGTGTCAAGGATCAACACCAATACCTCCAGGAGAACCGTGCGGATCATTCAGAGGGGGTATGTTTCTTATTTTTGAAGTTCTAGTAGACAAGGCCAACTTTGGGACATCTTTCTAGGATCATCAATACTAATGAATAGTGTCAAATTACCCACATGGATACATCTTATCAGGAAGGGGAGCTAAGATGACTTGACATGAGGGTTACTCAGTACTACGAGTTGAGGAGATCAATGGGAAATCACTGTAGCAGAGTGTGACTAGGCCATGGATCCAACTATGAAAAAAAATGAGATAACTTACCGGAGTGAGCCATTGGGTATCGATGAGACTGACTTGGTCACGATTTTCACAATGAGGAAGCTCAAGATTCAAGCTCGCGTGGAGATTGTGAGGAGACCGATGGATTTTGGTGGGAACGAAGACCTAGGTTCACAAGATGACTCAACATGAGGGTAACTCACTGCTGTGAGTTGAGGAAATCAATGGGGGATTTATGTAGAAAAGTGTGACTAGGCTATGGATGTAACTATGAAAAAAATGAGATAACTCACTAGAGTGATCCATTGGGTATCGATGAGTCTGACTTGGTTAGGATTTTCACAATGAGGAAGTTCAAGATTCAAGCTCGCGTGGAGATTGTAGGACACTTCGAAGTCCAAAAATTTTAGACTTTGGTGGTATAGTGCTTCGGAATTGGATTGGGTCTAAAACGATGAGTGAGCCCAAATTCTCTAAAAATAGAAAAAACATAAACTTATAAATTGGATTTTCAAGAGTCAACTCATAATCAACACGTTAACAACTGACATGGTTTAGGGTTTCAGAAAAATTTACTTCGGGGATCGGGGAGCTAAAAATATGAAGTGGCGAGTCGGAAATGTCCGAAGACAAAAATCCTTGAAGTCCAAAATCGATGGACATGTGGTGAGTCGGAGGTGAATGTGGTGGTCTTCATCGAGTCAATGTGGGGATCCTTTTTTCAGAATTTGGGGAGGAATAATTTCAGACTCGAGGGGGATAGAACTCCAAAGTAGCCTATGGTAGAATCCTAAAAACATTAAACCCAAAAGACCAAAGAAAACAAACCCCACCGAGATACATTGAAAAGTGAGCCATTATGGAAGCAACATGTTAGGTAGGAATGTAATGGAATAGATTTGTTAACATGTAGAGACTGACTTACATTTAATGAAGGGCTCTGTAGGTGAATGGAGGAGCTTGGTTGGTAGGTTTTGACCACAAAATGATAGTCTAAATTAAATACTACATAAATTTTGCATTCCTTAACAAAATTTTTTTAAAATATACTTTTTGGAGAGGGAATTTAGAGAACTATCCAATGGAAAATTCAGATTTCAGAGACTAGGGGGTAGGTGGAGATTTATCCTAGAGAAGTAACATGTGCAAGAATGATGACAAATTCTTCTATACTCCTCCATTTTGGCTATTTTATAGTCATTGGGAAGCTATTTTTGGGCTCTACAGGATGAGATGATAAGACAGGAAAAATTATTGAGTTTGTTGGTAAAAAAAATGATGAATTTACAGGGATAGAGGCTAAGCCTAGGTTCATCATGAAGCGATTTCCTCAAATATAAGGTAGGGTACGTGATGTATGAATTTTGTAGGATTTATTACAACTACAGGAGTGTAATGATGAATTTTGGTGGGTTTTGGAGCATTTATGAACTCTTCTCTCTCTCTCTCTCTCTCTCTCTCTCTCTCTCTCTCTCTCTCTCTCTCTCTCTCTCTCTCTCCTCTTTACATTATTTTCTTTTGTAAATTAAGGAGTTTCTCAATAAAAAAGGTTGGATACTTTGTAATTTCCCCTCCCTTATTTCTTGTCTATGAGAAATCTGTGGAGCTCAGGCATCCCTATTGAACAATGTATTACAAATTTCATTCCTTTGGCACTTGTGTAATGTATTGTATCAACTTTTGGAGAAATAAAACAAATTTGGGGATGATTCTAAACCCTCTTTTGTGTTTATTTTGTCTCATTTGATCTTTCATTAAAGTTAAGGTTATTGTGCATTGTTTCATTATCATTGCAAGATTTCAGTGGGTTGTGTTTATTTGAAAGTGGGTTTGTAATAGGTTTTTGGATTTGTGGTGCTTGACCACCTTCCCCAAATGGCTTGTTTTTACTCTCATGCGTTACAAGTTTTCCAAAAATCCTTTTTATTACATCACATTCCTTTAGAGTAGGTTTCATTTTCAACCAATCCTTTTATCCTTGTCCCCTCAAAAAAGTATTAGAGTATGGTTAGATATGCAAATATTTGCACTTTGGAGTAGTTGGCACTAGGTTAGGAAAAGAAGCTGGAATTCTCCAGAGAGATGTCCCAATTTAACAAAGTCCCACACTTTGGGATAGCTCCATGTTTGAAAAAATCACACTGATTAATCAAACATTCAAATTTCAAGCATTTATGGGTGTTTTGATTTTTCTATAACAATTTCATTGAAAAACGTGATGGGATGCTGAAGTGATAGAGGAGTGTGATCATAAAATGGTTCATCATCATAGTAAGCTTCATCCAGGTCCCATACTTTGACATAGGTATGGTCTATAACAGATGGCTGAATTACAAGTTTAACTTTAGAGGCTCATTGTTGAGCATGGTAGTATAATGTCATAGATACCTTTGATGGATGAGGAGTTAGACTAACATCAAGAGGAGGTTGATTAGTTTGATGAGGTACTATTATAGATGACTTACTAGGAGGAGGTTTGGAATTGATTTTTAAAGGAGGATGTTTATGTGGACTTGGTGATACCATAGGTGGTTGTTTACCTGGCTATTTACTTTCCTTATTACAAAAATCAGATTTAAGAACCCATTGAGATGTATCAAGTGGAGAGGACCATGTAATAGAATGTTTTGTGGTGAATGAGATGAAATATTGACTCTCAAGATGCTTGATTATTCATCGTAAAGAATAGAAATCATTGTCAGTATGTCCATTGATTTGATGATAACTGCACTATGGAATAGCTTGATATTTAGCAATCTGATAAGGAGGATAACAATGAGTAGATGGCAAGCTAATTAATTGATGAGTGATGATCTTCAGAAGAATATCTCATTGCTTATCATTGATTGCAAACTTGAGAGATGTGGGAAGTGGAAATATTTTAGGTTCAATAACATGAACACATGTAGAAGGCATAGAATGAGAATGAGATGTAGAAGGAGAACCAATACGCACTTGAGAAGTGTCCTTAAGCTAATGAGTTTAAGATTTAAGATATGTAATAGTTGATTCCATGACCTTAAATTTATCTTGAAATAAAGCATGTAGAGCTTGAATTGAGTCCAAAAGGAGTTGATTAGATGGAGGAACACTAGGAATAGGGTTGTCTAATAGACAGTGTAAGGTACGTCTTTTTTCGTTTGGTGACATATCTTTATAATGAAATATAGAGCCTATTTTTTATTGAATAACCTGACAATTAAGATACATTTTAAGAAAATCAGACAAAGAAACTTTATGAAATTTACAACCCATGATAGAAGAAAGATAAGGATCCGAAACGTGAAAGACGTCGGGTTCACAAAAAATATTAACTAAAATATCAATATTTTAGCTTAATTTGATGTTATTGTAGTAGTAAGTAAATGAAAAATTAAGTATAATGTGTATCCAAGCAAACTAAGGAAAAATGTATGAAACCCTAATTACCAAATAAAGGATATAAAATACTTAGGTGGTTTGCAATGATGTCGATGGTATATAGAGCTAGAAGCTTGGTAAAATGGAAGTACAAACTGTTTAAACTGTGCTAAAAAAATTGTGTGACTGTTGGATAAGGGCGGAAAAGAGCACTGACAGAAGGGACAAGGGTACCCGTTGGCTCTGTCATCTTGATGTGGTAACTAGTGTATGAGAAGGTCACAAGGTTATAAATTTTTATGTGTCAGAATGGTATCACATATATTGTCTTCTTTTTGCTCCAAATTTTTTGTAAGATTGTTGAGTCCCTTGTAGATCTAAAATGAATGAGTCACTTGCAAGACCCAAAAACAAGCAGTAAACCCTAAAAATTTAAAATTCAAATGAAGGGGTGGAGTATCCTCAATGACCACAATGGTGGACTTACTAAAAAAGTGCTTCACTACATCTCTAACATGTTGTATTTCTGTGTGTGTGTGTGTGTGTGTGTGTGTGTGTGTGTGTGTGATCATGCCCTAGCTACTCTTGTGCTAGTCACACTTTTTGAAGTAGCAAGTTATAACTATGTGTATAAAAATGTAATACATGGGGGATGGAATAAAATAAACTTCCCTCCTATTCTTGTGTTATTCAGATGAACTATAATTGTCCCTTGTAATGAAGTTAGATGGATGAAAATGAACTCTAGATGCCTTAGATGGGTGCAACTCTAGGTGGATGATAGTAGTGACTTGTGCTTAGTCTCTCATTATGGTTTCATAACTTTGTATTTATATGGTTCTCTTATTCTAATTTTAATTAACCCTGAGTAGGCCGACCACGAAAAAATATATATTATTCAAATGGATAGAAAATTCCCAAAAAGTGGTGGAAAAGTGTAAAAAGGATCAAGGTGTCATGACTGGGACTAAGGCACCCTAGTACTAGCCCAGGTGCCCCAGTTAAGGCTAGAATGATGCAAAATGCTAAAAAAAGACTAGGCATATATGCGTTGAAGGAAATGATAACATAAAATAAAGTAATATGGCCAAATGGGGGTTAATTAGTACTTTCTTCAATCAAAAACCATATTAATAGTAATAAGATACTGGGACTAAATACTACCCAAAGTGTGTGATTTAGTGTTTATAGGAAGGTTTTCTTCATCGTAAAGTCAAAAATTAATGAATTTTGGCCATACCTTATATAAAGTTTCATATAAATATGCCAATAAATCTAATGAGCCGATTTAGGATAATTGAAAATGAGTTCTTCAACAAATTTTACCCATACCTTCAATTTCACCTAGAGAAGTGCACCGATGAGTTCAGTGGAAAGAAGCATTTTCGTAGAAGAATACCCAAAAAAATTGTGGGTCATTAAGTTAATTGAAATTAAACTCATATGATATTTGTTAATGTTCCTAAATATTTAAGAGATGTCTTAAATATTTTGAGAAAGTTTGACCTTTTAGAAGGACTCTTGTGTCAGACTTATGGAAAGGTTTCTACACATTTTATACTCACAAAAATTTTCCTTGATTATTGCAACATGAAGTAGGCTCTATCATATTTCTGATTATTGGGATATAATATTCCTTAAATTTAGGAGGCTCGTGAAACTCTTTGAACAAGGTGACTAGCTCATTTCGAACTTACATTTCTCAATGCCTTGCCCAAAAAGACCTGATTTTTCATAACTTGTTCCTTAACTCAATTTTCTTCATAGAATCTTCCTTAAATTCCTCAAAAAAATCATTTCCCTCCCATACAAATTTTGAATTATTTTAATTTTCCGCATAAGCTTCCAGAGGATGTTCACTAGCGACAAAAAGACAAAAAATAACCCTTTTGAAGCCTCCGGGAGCATTGCTGTTTCTTAGATCTTAATAACTTCACGAACCAAGCTAGGTACACTTATAATCACATGAAACACACTTGAAAATAATGTTTTCACATTAGTCTTGGCCAAAATGAGGATGAAATAGTTGAAATTTTGGACCAAAGGAAATGTTTATATTGACCAGGAAAGGGAATTTCAAGTGTGGGTTTAGTTGTCATGAATTTTTTATAAAATTTTACATGCTAGACATTTAGCATGAAAAAAAATGGCTCATACTTGGGGAATAATTTCAAGATGGATAAAGAAAAAGATGAGAAATCATGACCCTCAGTTTTCTTTTGGGGAAGGATACCAATGCCTTGTCCATTGGCCAAAAAGAGTCACACAACACACCAACTTTCCAAAAAAGCCGCAAAAATAAGAAAGACCAAAAAACCCCACGAAATGGAAACACATCACATAAAGGGATGCACACCACATATGGTACATGTGGGGGATAACCCACTTTCACTATAGATATTTTTCTCTTTTAGATGTTACCCATGCATAGGTAGCACATGATTAAGTTGTTCCATAAATCCATTGATTGGTACAATGAGGTAAGAACCGTTCCTTACCTTATTAGGAAATACACGTGTTTTAGGAGGTCTCCAGGTACCTAATATTAATAGGTTACTTTTCTCACTATTTTGAAATTCTATTTCAGGTTTCCAATCTAATGTTGTATTCAATCATGTTTGTGATTTCAGCTTCTTAATTTTAACATTAACAAAATATCGATTCTCTATCATTACATGTTCACCATGTTTTATACTACCCTCATGCTCTCTAATGATAAACTACTCTTGGTTTGGCATGTTCTCTATGAAAGTTACTTCTGTGAGATGATTCTTGATAGTCAGTTTGAATTTTTTACTATAATCATATACCTATTACTGATTTATGTCCAATTGCTGCATTAGTGTTTTTCTCTTTCCCATAAAATAACCCATTATTTACCTTGATATCAGTCTTTACAATCAAGGTATTATCCTCATAAATGAAGATATCTATGAAAGAATCAAACATTTCCTTTTCCTTCCATTCATCATGACTACAATTTTCTTCATAAAATGAGAAAGAGAAGGACTCAATTTCAAATTCATTCTCATCAACTGATGTTTTAAGAGGGAAATTGAGCTCCTTCATTTGTTCTATATCATTATTGATCATTTTTACATTCAATGAGTGATCAAAACTAGACTCATACTTATCTTGCATATTCATACATAGGTCATGATTTTGAGACTGTGTTGAGGGTCTTCATCTGCTTAAGCAATATTTAAAATATCTTGCACAAATTCCTTCTTAAAAATTTTCACTTGTACTCCCTTTTGTCATTTATGTGGAAAAAATTCATATTTGGTTTTAGGAATAAGATTGGAATACTAGAAATCACATTTTCACAAATCATTTGGATCACCCTCTTTCCCATGATCCACATTTCTTATTATCTTGGGGTTTCCTTCTTCCAAGTCAAGGCATACCTGATCATCATCATTCTTAAACAGAGAAACAATTTTCATGATGAATTAGAAGGTAACATATTCTAGTTAAGGATCTACCAAATCATCCTTGTGTTCCTTGATTGGTTTCCATCACCTTTGGGAACTCTTCCATCAAGATAGAAAGTTTAACATCTCCTAAAATTATGAAATAGTTCCACCCTCTTGAATCTTGGTATACAATGTTCACCCTTGAATCATCTTCTTTTTCATATTATATTTGATTTTTCTTACTGGAAGGAGCTTCTTCATGGCACCCTTGACTAGTATGGTGGAAAATGACCAGTCTAACTTTTTATCTCCACTAGTATCTATGTAGGAGCTTGAACCTAACAAAATCTAGTATACAACGAGTATTTCTACCATAAGTATCTTGAGATTGATCTTCTTATCAGGAAATTCCACTAGTGCTACTTGAATATTTTTTGACTTGACCAACAAGATGTAATTATTTTCTCTCCATTAAATAATAATGACCAAAAACAAGGGATGAGAGTGAGACCAATAACACCTAGTATTTATTTAAGCATAACATTATTCAATTCTGTAGAATAAATTATACAACTATTCAATTTATATTCATTGAATAAAAAAGAAAGGTAGAACGGTTATATTTTCGAAAAATTGGAGGGTGTGGAGGTAAAAAGGTTTTAAGATATAACATTGCTAGGAGTGAGAAGTGATTCTTTTTCAGTGAGCTTTGAGGATCATGAAATCAAATTAATTCCTTTAATAAACTCAAAGATTTTGTCAAACTTCTTGGGATGAGTCCTCAAATACTCAAAGATGGAAATTTGGACCTTGGGACTCTTTACATGTTCAATTATCTAAAACTGTGACTCAGAGGAGGGTGAAGGTTTAGATGTAGTAGCAAGAGGATGACTAATTCTTGGAATGGAATTGGTATTATTTTTATTCATATCATTATATTTGAATGAAGAAAGAGGGGTAGAACTTAGCAAATGAGAGGTAGACTTACCCGTACTGGAATATGTTGAGGAAATATTGGATACCTCAGGCTCATTCTTCATTGATTATATGAGAGAGGGAAGTGGTGATCCACAGTTTTTTATTGTTTTTTGTAGAGTTATTACTTGAGCATATATACATTTATAAGAATTATCCCTCACTTGAGCCTTCAAATGGGTAAACAACGCATATGCATGAATATTCATATTAGTAATGGTGTCATCATATTCATCATCATAAGATGTCTCATCAAATCACTTTACAGACTGAAACAAGCTCCCAGGGAATGGTATATCAAGACCAACGATCACCTTTTGCAGCATGGGTTCACTCGTAGCCCCTCAGATTCAAATTTTTATATAAAGAAGGTAGGAAAAGAAATTGTCATTTTGGTTGTTTATATAGATGATCTTGTGATCACTGGTAGTTCAGAAGATCAGGTTGATATTGTAAAGAATGATCTCAAAAGAACCTTTGACATGATAGATTTGGGGCTACTACATTACTGTCTTGGCTTGGAGATATGGCAAAAGGAGCATCACATTTTTGTCTCCTAGACAAATTATGCCAAGACACTCCTAGAAAAGTATAGAATGTCTGACTGTAAACCTATATCCACTCCCATGGAAAAAGGCTTGCAACTTTCAAGATTCCAGGACTCACCTCAAGTAGATGCTACTCTCTATAGGTAATTTGTTGGAGGGCTCATCTATTTGACATATACCAAACCAGATATATGCTTTGCTACATTCTAGTGACATTTCTTTGGCTCTTGCATGAACATGGAAAGATAGCTGATAGCACAGTATAGATCCGGTCTTGTATATGTCAAATAGATGAGCCCTCTAACAAATTTCCTATAGAGAGTAACATCTTCTTGAGGTGAGTCCTAGAATCTTGAAAGTTGCAAGCCTTTTTCCATGGGAGTGGATATAGGTTTATAGTCAGACACTCTATACTATTCCAGGAGTGTCTTGGTGTACTTTTTCTGGGAGACAAAAATGTGATGCTCCTTTTGCCATATCTCCAAGCCAAGACAGTAATGTAGTAGCCCCAAATCTGTCATGTCGAAGGTTCTTTTGAGATCATTCTTTACAATATCAACCTGATCTTTTGAACTACCAGTGATCACAAGATCATCTACATAAACAACTAGAATGACAATTTCTTTGCCTACCTTCTTTATATACAAATTTGAATCTGAGGGGCTACAAGTGAACCCATGCTGCAAAAGGTGATCATTGATCTTGATATACCATGCCCTGGGAGATTGTTTCAATCCATAAAGTGATTTGATGAGATGACATACCTTCTTAGGCTGCTTTCATCAACAAATCCTTCAGGTTGGATCATGTATACTTCTTCTTTCAGATCACCATTTAGGAAATCACTCTTGATGTCCATCTGCTGAAGTCTCCATCCTTTCTCTGCTGCAAGTGCACAAACTACTCTGATGGTCTTCATCTTCACAGTGGGTGAAAAGGTTTCTTCATATTCGATGCCTTCTTTCTGAGCATATCATTTTGCTACAAGTCGTGCTTTATGTTTTTCGATGGATCCATCTACCTTATATTTTGTCTTGAAAACCCATTTGCAGCCTATGGGTTTCTTTCTTGTAGGAAGATCTACAAGTTCCCATGTCTGATTTTTCATGAGCAAGTCATATTTTGTATCCATGGCTTCCTTCCACTAAGTTTGACTGAGTGCTTCATGAAAATTATCTGCCTTGGAGCTATTCATCAATGAACTCATGAGTGTAAAGTTGACCTCATTTCTTGTTTGACTCCTTGTTTTGACTCTGGATGATGTATCTGGGAGTTGTTGCAAATGTGAGTCCTTGATAGTGCTTTGTACCTAGTTTGGACGAGAACTTGGCTACTTTTGAGAAGAACTATGTCGTTGTCATGAGGATTGATGTGGAGTCACATTCTCTAGTTCTCCTAGCAGCATTTCTTTTCTCTGAGTAGTCTCCTCTGGCTCATCATCTGATTCAGAGACTAATCGGTGAGATGTGTTTGGAAGTGGATCTTTTGTTGATACTATTGATTCAAAGGATGACTCGTCATAAACCACATCCTGACTCTCGTATATTTTATTTATCTTAGGATCCATGAGACGATATGCCTTCGAGGGAGTATTGTAGCCAAGAAGGATACACGGGAGTGTTTTGGGATCTACATTCTTTCTCTTCTGAGCTAGGACATGCATGTATGCTGTGCAACCAAATACTCGCAAATGAGAAATTGATGGATTTTTACCAATACCTCTTCTGGCATCTTGTTCTATAGAATCTTTTTCGGTGCCCTATTCAGAAGATATATAACCATTTTTACTGCTTCAGCCCAATAACGTTCTCCTAGATTTGTAGTTGATAGCATGCAACAAGCCATCTCCATCACTGTGCAATTGCGATGCTCAACAATGCCATTTTGTTGGGGTGTGTAGGGAGTAGTCAGGTACTACTTAATGCCGTGATGGTTTAGGAAGGCCAAGAACTTATTTGATGTGAATTCCCCCCCTCGATCTGAGTGGAGTAGAAGAAGTGGTTGTCAGGACTCTTTGATAACACAATGATAGAAGTTCTGCAAGTGTTGAAGAGCCTCACTTTTCTTCTTTAGGAAATATACCCACATCTTGTGAGAGTGGTCATTTATGAACAACTGGAAGTACTTGTATCCTAAAAACAAAGCAGGAAATGGGCCATTGAAATTGGTATGAACTACCTCTAGACACTTATTGGCATGGAAGGTGCTCGCTTGAAATGGATCTCTATGTTGTTTTCCTACAAGACAGCCAGGGAAAATAGGCAAGGAAGTGGACAATTTAGGTAGTCCACGAACCATTGCTTTGGAACTCATTTGGTGTAATGAACTGACTGACAAGTGTCCATATCTAAAATGCCATAAGGCAGTTGATTCTATTGTTGAAGCAAATAAAGCTACTACAGAAGATGAAATAGTATCTAAAGCAAATAACTTATCTTTTACAAAATCTTTAGGAAGAACCATACCTTTTTGGGAGATTAAGCATGATTTAATTCCATTTTGAACAAGAAATTCGACCTTAAGGTGATGATTCAAGAGCTGAGTAACTGACAAGAGGTTGCTAGTCAAGCCAGGAACATATAGTACCTTTTTAAGTGTACATTTTCATGGTCCCAAAGGAATGGTGAAATTCCCTATTCCTTCTGGAATGTACTCTTTGTCATCCACTATCCAAACTCGATCTCCAGTTGGCTCTTCATGTAGTGAATCAAACAACTTCTTGTCACCTAACATATGCTTGCTTGCACCAAAGTCTATCAACCAGGCTTTCTTCGTGGGCTGATAAGTTTGAGAGATGAGTACAAGATTCTTACTACAATGGGCTCCTTCTGATGTCTCTACATCAAAGTCATCATCTTCTTGTTGGGCTGTGAGATGTCCCTTGTGCTTTCTCCAGTGGGGACGTCGTTTGGAATTTTGAAAATATTCGCCCCCAGATGTGCTTGTATGGCTTGAAGACCCCTATTTCGAGCTGTTTTTCCAGTAGTGATCAGTGTCGTGAGTATTGGTTCTGCAAATGTGACACCATCTCTTTGATTTTTGATCTTTCTGTTTAGGTTGCACTGGATTTGGCTTCTTTGGGGACCTTTTTGATTCTTCTGGCCATGGTAAGGCTTTGAGAACAAGGATTTATCCAGAGACTCCTCATGCGATGAAGTGATGGCCTCTTCCTACTGCAGCAAATTCATAAGCTCTTAGAATGTCACTGTTTGTTTAGACACATTCAGTGTCGTAACGAACACTCAGAATTGAGAAGGAAGTGATCTCAAGGTGATTGCGATTAGAAGTTTATCATCCACCATTTCACCAAGCGCTAATAACTCTGATATCAGCTCAGCCACACGACGTAAGTATTCCTCCACTTTCTCGTCATACCCCATAGAGAGGGTGTGCAGCTTTGACTGAAGATGAAGTATCTTCGTCTGAATTTTGGCTTCATAAATGGTTTCCAACTTGTCCTAGGCCTCCTTGGGTTTCTCCGCATTCTGAACATGCGGTTTGCACATCATCACTGATACTGAGCATTATTAGCATAAAGGCTTTAGCACTAGCCATGTCATATTTTATTAGTTCATCGGGGGCTATGGGAGTGGGCACAGACCCTGTGATAATTCCCCATAATCCTTTAAATTGAAGGATTGTCTTCATTTTTGTCTTCCAGGGCGCAAAATTAGACCCTTTAAGCAACTAAGCGTCAGACAGAAGTAACTTTGGAGTAGACATCGTAATAAAAAAATATTTATTTATTTGAAAAATTATTACAATTTTAACTCACTGACAAGAGTTACTTCCTCGTAGATGCTCGCGATATTCACATGCTGTGAGATGGCAACGCTTTGTAGGGCGTTCTTCTTCATTGTCACAGTCAGTGTCATATTCAGCTTCTAATTCTTCCCATACTCACTTTGCTTGGTAGCTGACGTAGAAAAGAAAGTATTCAAGAAGTCCTTCTCAAACTAGCTTGTCGAATGCAAGATTGCCGGTATTTCAAAGCTCGTTCAACAAAGCAAAGTAGAACCCAGAGCTCTCAGGAGCTTCTCCATAGTGTTCTCTAGCTGGTGAGTTGATATGTTTGCTTTCAGCTGTGGTGACCATGTTATTGATGCTCTAAATCAAGTTTTCTAAACTCGACATTCGGTGTAGTATTTATAGTTTCTCCAAGTTTCTTCTCCTCGTGCTGTTCTACCTCTTCACGTAGATGGTCTTTTGAACTCTCCACGTCTCTGCTTCACGTGGTCATTGGAGTCAGATTGTGCAGGTTACTAGAATGATTACCAGGTAGATATAGATTCCAAAACTTGGATTCATTATATGCAAGTCAATTATTCCTTCCTTCCACGTAGTTCTTGAAGACAGCAAACTTTCCACACAGGCTATCTCTCCTTTCCACGCAGGATTCAAATACAGCAAAACAATCTCTCCCTAAAAATTAATCCAAGACAACAAATGGGTTTTCAAATCACATTAATCTCTTCCTCCATGCGCACAAGTAGCTCATACTTGTGTTTAGCATAGAAAACAACAAAAAAATAGGCGCAGGAAAAAGACAAAAAATGTCCACATTTTTAAAAAATGTTTTATCTTTTTTGTGGCACAGATCTCCACACATAGCTTCATCCTGCTCCAATATTTCTACGCCTCCATGCAGCTGGTTGAAAAAATTCTTTGTTCAGTGCATAAAAAACAAGAAAAAGAATGCATAGACATAAAAAAATCCAAAAAATGTTTTTGTTTCTTTTCATGCACAATAAAAAAACATTTTTTTTCTTTCTTTCTTTCCACGCTGAGTAGATTCTTCATGCAGTAGCAAGAGTGCTTTTCTAAATAGCAAAATTTTGATTTTCACGTACAAGCAGGAAAAAGACACTACGCATAGTTTAGATATCTTGTGCTCTGATACCAAACTGTGAGGCAGAAATGGAGGAGAAAGAATAGAGATTGAATATCTCATATTATTCTATTAAACATAGAACTCACGTACATTATTTATAGGAAAGGAATTGAACAAGACTCCCCTAAATGAATGGAGAGGTTACAAAATAGAAGGAGAGAATAATGGAATACACCTAGAAGGAGAAGATAAAGGGATAGAACAAAATATATACTCCTAAAAATATATATTATTCAATGTATGCTAACAATATATTCACAAAATCTAATGTTTCTAGTAGATTTTTATCTCATCAATCTCTACAATTCCCTCATTATTTCCATCTTTGAATTGAGCTTCATCATACTCTTCCTCATGTCTTGCTTAACATGTGGCATTAGCAAACATGTGCTTTAAGATATAATCTTTGTCCTCCTCCACCTATTGTATTTCTATGATCAATATGAGTTTGCTTTAAAAAAATTCCCCTCCGAAAGGTTGATTGTGTAAATTGATTCTTCAATGAAATCACGTCATTAGCCAATTGTTGAACAAGGGAATGAATGACACCTTCTTTGGAGGTTTAAAATGTTTTCTTACCATTTGGATTATTCAATATCCTCGAAAAAATCATATCATCTTCTTATTCTATGGTATATTCTTGGGATTTTAAAAAAAATCAGGTTGAACTCTTTGTATGGTAAATCAGACCTCAGAAAATTGTGTACTTATGAAGAATCTCTTTTTGTTTTCCTCAGATGGTGAAGATTCTACAAGTATTATTTTGAGAAGTCTATTCTATTGGGCCACAACGTATCCCATGAAATCATTTGATTATTTCTTTATTTGAACCATTTGAACAAGAAGATCTTGGGAGTCTTAAAATACTTTAAATCTTTGTTTAAAACTGGATTTGATATCATCTGAATTTGTTATGGAATGAGATGGAAAGAAGTAGAACCATTCAACTAATTTTTCTTAAAGTGACTCTATGAATAGTCTTATCAAAACACCCTCATAAGTAACTCCAAGAAATCCACATGCAGTAATGAATGATGAAATGTATTCTTCAGGAATTTGATCACCATCATCTTTGAATTTCAGAAAATTCCTATGGGATCCCTTTGTAAATTCATGGATAGTTAGTGTAATAGAAATCATACTAGTATTCCTTAATTCCGATGGCATAATAGGTTTTGAGCCTTCCCTCCACTTTTTACCTCCCATTTGTCTCACAAATATTCATGTCAAGGAGGTATGGATAAGTGTACAGCTTTGCAATATGAAGTATTCACTAAGGATTGTTTTGGGTTAATCACATAAAGCATTAGTGAGTAATTTGGGAGAAAAGGATTTCATATTTTTCTATTTTTAAAATCCTTTACTCTTTAAGCATTTTAGTCTATCTGGCATCTTTAGGATCTTTTGAAGGAAGGGAGGCTGCAAGAAAACAAAATCACCCCGCTCATAATAGGTGCCAGGATTTTTTTTTGTTCCTCTTCAAATTCTCCCTCATGGGAAAATTAAGAGAATCAACTTTGTTCTAGGAGCAGGTCACTTTTCTTAGAGTCTTGTGGATTTGGAGCTAGAGTTTGCTTGGCTCAAGAGGTGCAAGAGATTGAATTTCGTAGATCTTTTGGAGGTAGGATTCTATTTATGTGTTGCCTGTTGACATGTGGATTTTATTTTTTGTTTACTTGTTTTTACTCCCTGTGCATAATATAGGCATGATGGAAAGGTGGGTGTAAAGTTTGTGGGGAGAAAGAGAGAGGGAGGTTTTCCCCTCAATCAATAACAAGCATAGTTATTTGACATGGGAAACCATAATGCTCCCAAGTTAACAATGATTTAGTTACTCCCCTATGAAATGGTTTGAGGTGGGGAAAAATTAACACAAAGTTTGGCTGTGATTACCTCCTTCCCCAATCTTGTTGAGGAAACCCCTGGTTGAGTAGGTTTGAAAACTCCTTACAATAAGGATTAGTAGTTGAAAGGCAGTGGAGAATATAAGACAGGGAAATAGAAGAATGATATTTTATTTCTTGTAGTAAGATAAGGAGGAGCTATGAACCAAGAAAATCTAACTGTTTTGAATACAAGAAATGATGGTTACAACTTTATAGGAGAACTTTCTTCTCTTCCCTCATTTTAGCAGGTATAACATGGTTTCTCCTCTTTTTCAACTTTTTAAAATTTGGAAGTGTTGTTTTTTATATTTGAAACTTGTTTCGTGACACATGTAACATTGTTCCAAACTGTTCACCCTCACTCAAAGTACAATAGTTGTAAAGAGTAGTAAGTCCTCTATCTCCATGGTCTTGAATGAAGAAGGCTAGCATGCATCTACAACCATTGGGAAATAGCCACTGTTGATCTTGATGAAATCTTGAGTGGTTATCAAGTGGTAAAATCCAGATGAAGAACTTCTGAACTCCTCTGCAATGTGAGAAGCCTCCTCTTGAAGGCATTTGAAATATTGGATCTCAAGATGGAAGTTTGAGAGTGATGGTATGAGAGCTACTTGATGAATCATCTTCATTTTATAATAATTGTAGGATTTATTACCTCACTTGTAACCATTTTGTCATATGGCTTGTGGAAAACTTCTATGACTTTATTGAGAATTCCTTCACATGGAATGAACTTTTTGTATAAAATGAGACAATTCCTTGTACAACCATGAGTCCAGGATTAGTTGAGCAACCTCTTTCATCCATTGATGACCAACGAAGTTTTGTAATATGTATTTCTTCCAGTAGTTTCATGTACACTTGGATGAAGGGGAGATACATTGTATAGTGAGGTTTGATTCTCCTTAGGATAAAAAATCTTGTATTAGATGCTTCTCTTTTATAGTGAACTTTCGTTTGGCACTAACCTACACTTGGAGACCAGAAATTAGAACATTGGCTATAGTGATTCCCTTCCCCATGAGTCAAAATTCTTTCTTGTAAACCATGTTGTAAGCATGAATTTGAATTGCAAAACTGAAATGAGGAAATATCTTGATAAATGATCACCACATAGAAAAAAAAAGGACATTCCCTCTCCTTCACTAAGTTGTCAACATGGCATGTTCAGCTCCAAGATACCTTACATTCTATCCCATGTGAAAATGCAGTGATTTGCTTACATCTTGAAGGCTTGGCCTCTGTCACATAAGTAAGGGAATCACCTCTTTGTTCTCATATAGGGGATCATGTAGTTTTTCACTATTTGTATAGTCCATTATGGATTTCAAATTAATAGACCTTAGTTAGTTCACAACTTATGGAATTCTATGTTTAGATAATTTTACCATAGTTGTCACATTTGAGTGTTCAGATCATTAGATCTATGTTATGACTTTTTCAAAACTAGGTATTCCTTAGTGATTACTATTTTAAGTAGGTAGTCTATTAAAGGCTTGCAGAAAATAGAAAGTTTTATATATGGTATTATATTGATATTATAGTGGCCTCATAAGATTCTATTATAAAACTAGGATGCTATTGCTACTATATTCAAGTAATTTTGCTTGTCAGTGTTTCTATAGATCTATAAAACACTATTTATGAATTGTAATATTCATGTGGATGTGAAATATATTTAAGTGCATCATATGGAGGTATAGAAAAACTCTAAACAAAGGATTTAAATATTCATAAACAAGCTATAGTCAAAATATTATAGAAAAAACAATTGGGATTAGCAATGGTTATGGGGGAGGGCCGAACCCCTCCCCCCACCCATTCGTGCCGCCCCAAAGCGAGATCTTTCTACCTGCATCAGTAACCCTGGTCACACTCCCCAACTTCACCACCACTTTAATGGCTTTCAAGGAATTGTTTTATGTTTTTTCATCATGTTTAATGTTTTTGAGTTGAGTGATCAAGGGTGAGTGAATTTATATGATGGGATTGGAAGAGATGAGTGCGCATGGGAAAAATGGAGGAGTGAAGAATGGAAGCCCCCTTACTATTGGGTGTAACTTCACTTCAAAAATGCACCTTGAATGTAAGGAGAGATGAAAAATGTGCCATGGGAATGGGGGGATCGAGGAAGAAATGACATTAACCTTCCAAAACACAAGATTTTTTTAATGTTTTGGACTTTACTTGATATCCATACATAACACATTTCAGCCAATGAGAGCATGGAGCACTTCCAGGGTGAAATTACACCTCATAATTATTTCCAAGATGTAAATGGAGCTGAAAATGCACTTAAAACACTCACTTAAACTTCTCCATGCACTTTTTATCTTATTCTTATATTTTTAAGTTGAGAACTACAACCAATTGGAGAGAGGCACACTTGTAGGGTGAAATTTCATCTCAAAAGTTATCCAAGGGTGAAAAGGGATATGATAAGTTTTCCTAAGTTCCCTAGTGAATTTTTGGAGCATGAGTTTACACCTCTATCCTTCTTCCTAGAATGGTTTCTTCTCCCCATAGTCAAAATTTAATGAAATTTAACCATAAAATATATCAATTTACATGGAAATAGGAAAATAAATACTATGATACTATTTAGTAGGCTTGAAAATTATTTATTAAATAATGTTTTACGGGCGGGATTTAGGTAAGTAGTTAATTAATTTGGGTTAATAAAATTTATATAAAATAATTTATTAGTGGAAATTGAGTTTAAAATGTTAGTATTAATTTCTTCTCTTTCAAAAAAAAATTACCCAAATTTTTTAATTACATTTTGGTCCAGTTTCCGATGTCCTAAGGCAGGGCATTACATTTGGTATCATGAGCGATGGTTCACACACATGGATGCTCTGGGTAAATAATTAATTAGTTAATAATATTTTAATAACACTACAGAAAAAAATTAAAATGTTTTCCACAACCATATATAATTTAAGAATCCATTTTATTACCTCGTACATAGGATGGAACCCACACGATATTGATCATTTAGGGACTTGGGACGTAGTTCACCTACGCCTGAGCCGCAGGAACTTGAGTTCAAACCATAGATTTTGGAGGCTCTTTAGTAGTTGATAGGTGTTGTGCAAAAGTTCCTTCCAGTAATGCATGAGGCGAGAGAGAGGAGGTTATTCAATCAAGAGACGAGGAGATGATAGGAAAGGATGAACACTCAGAGCCACCAGAGCATGACACCCCAAGGCGGGAGAGGTCATGTAGCCCTTCCATTCACCATGAGAGGGTGGACTCATACTATCGTAGTCATTCATACAGTTTAGAGGGACCATTTGGGGATAGATGACCACATTCACCTGTTGGACCACATCACCAGGATCGTGACATAGGTAGTGTGATTAGAGATCTTGTTCGCTTGTAGCCACCTACGTACACCAGCACTATGGATATTTGGGGCTAAGTTATGTCTCCTTAGCCTTGATAGCTTCTTTTTCTTACACTCTTATGAGAGAAATTTCAAATGTAGGTTCTTCATAAACCTCCTCTGAGACGTAGCACGTGTTTGGTGGAGGAATGAGGAGCAGAAGCTCCATTTGACTCAAGATATAATAACCTGGGAGTTTTTCGAGGAGCGTTTCAGGGCTTGTTATATGTTAGATAAATTTTTGAAGAAGAGGATTGATGAGTTTCATGACTTATGACAGGGCTCTATCACAATGGCACAATATAAGAGTAGGTTCCTGGATCTTTTATAGTATGTGGACTACTTACAAGACGAGAAATTTAAAGTCAAAATGTTTATTTGGGCCCTGACTGCAAACATAGCAGGAGTAGTTAGGATGCTATCTCCTCCCACGCTTGAGAAGGCCATTAGAATGCCTACTTAGTTGAGGAGAACATGAACAGGGCATAAGAACACCGAGATAGGAACAAGAGAAAAATTTAGGAGAAGATACAAGCCTTTCAGAGTCAGAGATCATGGGGTACTGCACCACCCTCTAGAGGAGGATACTTGCCTCCTCCAGTAGTATCGAGGACTCCACTGTATCCACAACAGTAGACACAACATCAGGGCCACAAGCAGCAGAGAGCTATAAAGACTCAGAACTTACAAAGAGGTGGTACTAGAGGAGGTTTTCGAGGAGTTAGGGATCAAAGACATGGTACTCAGTAGGTACAGCCCACTCGCATGCAACAGTCTGCTAGAGTTGGGCTGGAAGGATCAGTTCACCAATGTATAGGTGGGACCCCATATCAAAGAGGTACAGGAGGATGTTTTATTTTTGGGTCTCCTGATCAATATGTGTGTATGTGTCCACACAAACCCACTACCATGGATATGCAGAGAGATCCTAGATCTGAGTAGATAGTGGGTGATGTAGAATGTTCCCATCGTGTATATGCAGTGGTGGATAACTTCTAGGCCAAGTATCAGGCCACAGTTATTGAGATGATAGGTACTATCAAGGGTATTTCTGTCTCAGTACTTTTTGATTCAGGTGCTTCAGAATTATTTTGTATCACCTTCTATAGTGGACCAGTGTGGGTTAGTTGGTGGTTAGGAAACCAGATAGTTAGCAGGTTGAGTTGGAATCTAGGGATCCAAACTTGTCGTGGACTCGTATGTGGAGAGTTGCGTACTTGATTTAGGAGCCTTCTCCACTACGCTTGACCTCCAGAGTTATTCCTCTGAGGATCAAATCAAGTATTTTTGGGTATGGATTGGCTCGAGGCTCATCAGAGTTAAGGTGGATTATAGAAATAATGTCATTGAGTGTCAGGATGATCTTAGGTAGTGTAGTTGTGATATCATGGATGCCAGAGGCCTATCTACTTGCACATGATCTTGGCTAAGATAACTCAAGCGGAGCATGCAGTAAGGGATTGTCAGTTATGTTTGCTATCATCATCAGTGATCAGATCAGAGAGCACTTTAGGAGCATTCATCCTTAGATGATCATGTAGTTTTGAGGGACTATGCCGATGTGTTTCCAGGTGAGCTTCCATGGGATACCACCCCGCAGAGAGGTGGATTTCATAATTGATGTACTTCCTTGGATCTGCACCAGTTTCTAGGGCACCCTATCAGATGATGACTCCAGAGCTTCATGAGCTCAAGATATAGTTAGAGGAGTTATTGGAGAAGCATATCATTCATGAGGTAGTGTATCTCCTTGGTGGAGCGCCATTCATATTTGTGAAGAAGAAGGATAGTTCTCTCAGGATTTGTGTGGACTTCAGACAAGTAAAAAATTCACAATAATGAATCGTTATCTACTCCCTAAGATTGATGAGTTGTTTGATCAAATGTGGGGAGTGATCATGTTGTCCAAAATCGATCTCAAGTAAGGTTATCATCAGTTGCACATATCATATGTAGGCACTCATAAGATATCTTTCTGCACATGTTATGGGCATTATGATTTCATAGTTGTCCCTTTTGGTTTGAACAATGCCACAGCTGTCTTCATGATCCTCATGAATGGATTATTGAGGACCTTTCTAGATCTCTGTCTTTGTGTTCCTAGATAATATATTGATATATTATTGTTCCGAGGAGGAACACAAGGAGCATTTGAGATAGGTACTACAGGTTTTGATAGAGTATAAGTTGTTTGGGAACTTGGAGAAATGTAACTTCTTTCAGACAAGGATTTAGTACTTGGGACACATCATATCAAGAGAGGGCATCTCAGTATATCCCTCTAAGATCCAAGCTATTATTGATTTTCCAGCGCCCACATCAATTACTAAAGTTAGAATTTTTATGGGTTTAACAGGTTACTACCACAGATTTGTACAAGATTTTTCAAGGATTGCTCATCCTATTACTTCCCTTCAGAGAAAAGGGAAGAAGTTTGATTGGTCAGAGAAGTGTGAGAAGGAATTTCAATTTCTTAAGGAAAGGTTAACTACGTTGCCCATATTAGTAGTTTCATACCCAATAGAGGATTTTCTTGTTATACTGATGCATCACTAGAGGATCTGGGAGTAGTTCTTAAGTAGGAGCATCAGTTTATTTCCATTGAGTCATGTAAGCTCAAATATTATGAGTTTAACTATCATACTCATGAATTAGAGCTTGCAGCAATTGTTCATGCTCTTGTACGTTGGTGTCATTGTCCTTTAGGTACGCCATTCATTTTGAGGACGGATCATGGTATATTGTAGCATGTCTTCTCACAGCCAAAATTTAATTTTCTCCAATGGCGTTGGATGGAGTTCCTATGTGAGTACAACATGGAGGTTTAGTATATCAAAGGAAAGGAAAATGTCATCACAGATGCACTTAGTAGGCGAAGACACGTGCTTGCATCATTACAACTGCAGTTAGACTTGAGAGGTAGAGTTCTTCAGCATCTCCCAAAAGATAGGTTTTATGAGGTTGCTATACAGATGTTGGACTCATAGGGTTCATTAGAGGGAAAATATACAGGGTGAATTTTTGAGGTAGATGGTTTACTTTGTTTCCATAGGCGCATCTATGTGCTTAAGTCAGGTGATCTACGTAGTTTCATCCTTACAGAGGCTCATCAAATCCCATATGCAAGACATACAGGAGTGAAGAAAATGAACGCTGATTTGAGAGAGTTATATTGTTGGCCTAGTATTCAACAGGACATAACAGATTTTGTTGCACATTTCTTTGAGTACAAATAGGTTAAGGTAGAGAACTCTCATCCTGCAGGACTTCTACATCCTCGTGATATTCCTGAGTGGAAATGGGATGTGATCTCCATGGATTTCATAGTAGGAATCCCTATCTTCTTATCATAATGATGCCATTATGGTCACTGTGGATAAGTTAATCAAGGTTGTGCATTTTTCACCAACCAAGGTTGCCTATAATTCACAAGCCATCACCAAAGTATTTATGGAGGACATTGTTAGACTGCATGGGATTCTGAAGATCATCATCAATGACAGGGATACCATTTACACTTCAGTTTTACGGACTTCCTTTCAAACCTCTTGAGGTACTCAAATTAATTTAAGCTGAGCATACCATACATAGACAAATGGACAAACAAAGAGGTTTAATTAGGTACTGGAGGACATGTTGAGCATGTATGTGATGGAATAGAATAAGAAGTGGAAAGATTATCTACATTTAGTTGATTTTTCCTACAAAAACTATCATAGTTACATTGGTATGGCGACCATACAATTACAAGACACCTCTGAGTTGGGATAGACTAGATAACAAGATTATTTTGGGACCAGCTTACCTACATGACTTAGAGCAGCAGGTTTTTTTGATTAGGCAATGTCTTGAGTAGGATAGAGCATGCCAGAAGGCGTATGCAGACACTAAGAGGACTGATAAAGTCTTCTTGAGAGTTTTTCCACATATAATCCCAATCCACTATGGAAAGGGTTCTAAGATATCACCTCATTTTGTGGGGCCTTTTGATATTTTAGAGGTCATCGGTCCAGTTTCCTATCACCTAGCTTTGTCACCATGCCTTGCACGGGCCCATGATGTTTTTCTTGTATCTGTACTATGTAGATATGTACCTGATGTCTCTCATATTTGGATTGGTTAGCATTACGTATACTGGAGAACATTTGAGGCTGGAGCCCATACGTATACTAGATCACCAGAGGTTGGCCCTTCGTGGTAGAGACTTTGACTATGTTAGAGTGCAGTGGGACATATATGACGAGATACAAACTACATGGAAGGATGCTACACCATTGAGGGCTAGATATCCCTATCTCTTCCAGTTACTTCCAAGAGGAAGTATGATTTAGGAGAGGGAGATGTAGTGCCCACAATTTTATAGCCTCAGTTATCTTTTGACTTCTTTATTCATATACATGAGTTGACAAGAATTTGATATATTTTGGACATTATGTTATGATAATTGACCTTCTTGGACATGTATGGTGATTTGCGTGCATAGTGCCAATTTGACTTGTTTAGTATGTTGACACCTTTCATTAGATGTTGCGAATACTAACTTATTGTGATGTTATTTAGACCTAATTCATATATGTTGGATACTTAGTTTAGTCACATGTCTTGTTATTATGGATTACTCGATTTTTGATGATAACATATGATAGCATGGATGTATGTCATTTATATTTATCTCTATGGCTAACTCATGGTAAATTATGTATAATTATGCATGTTATAACATTTATGATTCCATGATGATGTTATGATATCATAGAATCCATTGATCACTTATTCAGTAGTTGGTTTACACTGTATTGGATATGTGTGTTTAATGTGTGCATTGAGTGTGCAGATGATAAATCACAGGAGAATGTGTGTTTCAGGGTGGCTATGCAAATTGTGCACAAGCAGCCCATAGGGCTAACTCCTAAGCATGTTATCCATATGAGGCCTTGGTGTTTTATTTCAATTTTTTGGGAACAATAAGTGACCCTTATTTGTAATGTTGCATGTTATGTAGAATTAATCATAATTAGGTTGTTCATTTTTTTAAGCAAATTAGGTTTGGGGACTTAATGGTCCCCACTTGCATTAAGATTTGTATTTGGGTCATTTTGGGTTAATTAGTGAGAATTCGGGTCACATGTGAACCCTTGAGTGGGACCCACATCCTCTACACTTGTGTCCAAATGTGCCAAATCTAAAATTGGGATGTTTATGGAATTTTAAGTGACCCCTTTTAGTTTTGGGATTTTACTTAGCATGAAAATAAGCCCTTAGACCCTACCTATTAGGTGGGGGGCTTAATTTCAAGGCATAGAGGGAGTTTCCGTTCTGTTTTCCCTCTCTTTTGTCACCATCCCTGTTTATGATGGATTGGTATGTGTGTTTGTTTAAAAGTTTCACAAACTTGTTTTATTTTCTTTTTGCGAAATTGTAGAAGAAGAATGTTAAAGAGTGAGTTTATCTTTTCTCCATTTTATTTTGGGAATCTTGGACTTGGAGGGAAGAGAGGGGCGACACATGTCACCCCTCATAGAGTGAGGAATTTTTTTTTTCCTAAAATTCTCCTCATGGGGGAGAAAGAGAGCTTTTTTTGAGCTTTTGGCTTGGGCTTCGAAACTTTTTTGGAGCTAGAGCTTGCTACGATAAGGAAATGGAAAAATATTAGAGTGTTGGAGAGATTTTAGAGGTAGGCTCCTTGGTGTCTCTATATGTTTTTTTTTGCATGATATATCTTATATTTTCTTATATAGTTATATTATTTGTTTGGTTACTTGCATAGTATATTGTTTTGGGTATGTTTTTGTAATATTTGTCTCCATTCATCATATGGCTTGATGGATTTTGGAGTTGTAGGGGGAAGAGGGAGGGATTTTCCTTCTTAAACCTCATGGCTTGATAGGCAAGCCATGTAGATTCTTTTCACTCCCTTCATATGGTTTACAGTGGGAAATATGGTTTATATGGTTTGAATCCCCTTCCCCATTCTTGGAGAGGAAACCCAATGGGTTTGAAAATCCTCCCAAGAAGGATTTAGGTGAATGGGTGGAGAAATAAGGAGGGTTTGTCTAATTGGAGGAATAAGAAGGTTTGTTGAAGAAATTTTAGTGTGCATCCTAGGGTTGGACCACACTTTTGGAACTTTTTAATATCTCATCCACTCTTCTCCATTTTTGAGGATGAATATGGTTTTATCCTCTTTTCTTTTGGTTGGTAAATGTTTTTTTTCTTAATGTATTGGTTTACGTTGTATGCCATTTTTTTTTTTCTTTTTCCGTAAAACTTGTCCACAATTGTGGAAGCTAGCTCTCTCTCCCATGGGCTTGGGGGAGGCTAGCATGTCTTCTAACCTTTGGATAGGCATGTAATGATGCCTATAGGTTGGGTAGTAAAACAAGATTTTCTCTTTGTGTTGGTCTCTTGGAAAAGCATTCAAGGTTGGAGCTCAAGTGTGAAAGATGGGCGAAGCTTTTTTTCAATTTGGCTTCTCATTGCTTTCTCCATTTTTGTGAATATTACTCTCATTGTAATCCCATGGATATGGTTATTGAGAAGCTTCTTTGTCTTGTAAAGTTTCATTTTGTGACTTGGGGATTTCTTGTAAACTAGTGTCACATTTGTTGTGAAACCTTCCAACAATCTTAAGAAAGATGATTTGTAATGTAATTTCTTGAGTATTTTAAGTATTATGGAATTATGTTATATTTGTGAGCTAAAGCTCCTTGGAAAATAAATTTTGTAAAAATGGATGATTCCTTTAACATGAAATTGTTGGATACCCTTCTTGTTTGAAAATATGAAAATATCATTTAACATTACATTTTAAAAGAAAGTTAGTCGAACATGGAGATCTAGGATTAACATTGTATGGAAACATCATCTTTTTTGTAATATATCTCTTTCTTGTAAATTGTTTGTAACATTATTGAATAGAATGGAATTTATTTTTGCTTTATTTCCATGTGAAATTTTAAGGACTTTATCTTATTTGGGAAATTAAATGTGAGTTAGCTTCCTCCCTTACAAATTTATAAACATATCTCAAACCTCCCTCCTACTTGAACTATTTTACTACATTCTTCTTTTATAACATAAATGAGTAAATCATCTTAATCTAGACATATTGCAAACCATTGAGTTTCATACTTATCAAGAATAAAAAAAAAAACAATCCATTATTTTACAATTTCTAACAATTTTATCCACATCGCATAATGATATAAATATATCAAAATATTATTTTCTATTGTTATATTTTCAAATATAATTATAAAATTTCCTTACAAAGTTATTCTTATTTTTTTAATATAATTATTATAGTTATAAATTTTAATTGTAGAAATTGAAAATTTATTGTATTTATTAATATATTTAATATAATAGTAAATTAATAAATTAAATAAATTAATATGCTTTCACATATATATATATTTAAACAAAAAAATTTAACAAACATAAGTTTAGTAAAGATTGTTATTATTTTATAAACAAAGCCAAATGAATGTGGGGAGGGTCGAAGCCCTTCCCCACACCTATGCAGCCATGCCAATTGCCCATGCAGCCACCTCCCCTATCCCTACCTCCCATCGTCCATACACCCTTCTTTCACTCCCTTCTCCCCACGCCTTCCTCCTCCCTCCCACCACAGCCACTCTCCCAATTTCTAAACCCCCCACATAGTTAATAAAACCTACAATTTTTTGTGCATCCGGGTTCTTTTAAAATGTTTTTGGGGTATCCAAAACTGAATAAGTATATATATATATATATATATATATATATATATATATATATATATATATATATATATATAGGCAGTTTTTCCCTCTCTTACCAAAGAAAATGTAAGGGTATTCTACATACCCAACCACTAGATATTTTTGGGTAAGAAAAATATACAAAAAATAATAATTTACAATACTAAGATTTTTCATCAAAAACACCATGAAAGAAAGCTTCCATAGCTCCTCAATCAAACCTGCACAAATAAGAAAGGAGAGGAAAAGAAACAAAATGGAAAAAAATGAGAAGAGGAAAAGAAATAAACCATAAAGAGGGATTAGGGAAAATTTAGGGAAAATTTGAAATCAAGGGGCCCAAATGTGATTGATCCTAGGGTCCTTATTAAACCCTACACACTTTATGTCATGGGAATTTGATGGGAATGGGAAATAAAATAAAAGTAGGTTGAGTGAGGACTAACCTCATTTAAAGAGGGGGTGTAAACTTCCCATGTGAGCTTCACAAATGTTTAGTAGGATAAATCAAGATAGTGGAAATAAATAAATACTTAACTTGGAAATTAGGCAAGTAGTTAACTAATTTGGGTTAGTGAAATTTATATAAAATAAATTATTAGTAGAAATCAAGTTAGCAACGTTAGTATTAATTTGTTCACTTTCAAAAAAAGTTACCCAAATTTTGTAATTTTGTAATATCCCAATTTTGTGATGTAAATTTTCTCACACCTATGAGTTACAAAAAATAATGTATTAAATTTGTAGCGAGGTGGCCATTCATGTGGGTGTGGATTAAATAATTTAAATCGCATTAATATGACTCATGAGTCCAAAAGAATACAAATTAGTTAATAATTAGATTGTAGATAATTTTTTAATACGGTGCATGTTTTTCGTTATTTCAAATTATCAGTGACTGTCAAATCAAATTTTCTTTATAAGATTTGTTTATATAAGATAAATCAGTATTATATTTTAACTATACACACACATGTGCAGTTGCTTAATTTTAAGAATCTGCTAATTTCCATTTATAATTGTGGTAGTTTTCGTACAATTGTATGTAAAAGTAAAAGGTCTATGATATGTTTTGAAAAAATTCCTTAAGGAAATGTTATGTCATATAATGCAACGGTTGCAAGATAAATGCTTTTCTTGACGAGTCTTGAGACTGTTCAAAGAAATCCCTTTTCCATATGCCTTTTCAAAATGGAAACTTTGGAACAGGGTATTGACATCCATGAAACAGTAATAGAAAGTGGATATTTGTCATATGTACAAAATTTGTATCCATACTGAAGACATGCAAAATTTTTAGAGAAGACGTTAACAAATTCATTCTGCATTACTTGGAAATTCAATTTTTCACTGCCATATTTGTCCACAAATTCAAAACATGTAAATTTTAACTATCTATGTCAACAACGTGTGCAATTTTGAAGAAGAAAACATGCTATTTGAAGTCTCGGAGCCCTTGCAAGTTTTTTACAGAGCCGAATCTGACCTGAGTTGGGTGTTACTAACATATTTAGCTTATTCAAAAAAAATTATTGCAGACAATCCTTGTATTCTTTGTTGTTGAAGTTTTCATTTTAGTTGCTTAATTTTCCCAGTGGTACCCTATAGTTAAAAACACCAACAAAAAGCCCAAACCCTATCAATTTCCAGGCCTCTATTCCTGTCAAGGGCATTTGCCTAATTTGGTTTTTTCAACAAATCCATTTTGAATTGTTGTAGTTGTCATACAACTGTATGTAAAAGCACAACACCTCTGGACTGTTTGAAAAAATCTCTTGGGGAATTGCGTTGACATAAAATGAAACGATTGCAAGATAAATGCTCTTCTTGATAAGCCTTGAGGTTGTTACAAAAATGCCTTTTCCATATTCCTTTTCACAATGGAAGGTTTGGAACAGAGTATCAACATCCATCAAACAGTAATAGAAAACCAGATATTTTTCATAGTTACAAAAGTTGTATGCATACTAAAGACATGCAAAATGTTTAGAGAAAATGTAAACAAATTCACTTTGTCATTACTTGGCAATCAATTTTTAACTGGCATTTTTGTCTAGAAAATTCAAAACATTTAAAATTTAACTATCTATGTCAAGAGTGTGTGTAATTTTGAAGAAGCACACATGTTGTTTGAAGTCTCGGAGGCCTTGTAAGTTTCTTACAAAGCTGAATCTGACCTAAGTTGATGAGAGAAAACAAATATTTAGTTTCTTATGGCATTCCCCATTTTATAAATAAATACAGTAGGTGCTAGAGGGGGAAAAGAAAAGAAAAAATACAGTAAAACAGAAAAAAGACTGTATTAAATCTACCAAATGGAGAGTATTCTATTTCCTAGATCCACAACAAGAAAGAACAACAACAAGAATTTTGACAGTTATAGCTGTTGTGCACTTGTTATCATGCCTTTTCCAGAAAAAACAGAGCTGCTGTGTATATTCATGCCCTTTTTCATATAAAAATAGAGTAACATAAATTTTTTTTTACATATAATAGATGTCAGGAGAATCCTCCAGATACACGCCAAAAAATAAAAAAAAATTGGATGGAAAAAGAAAAGAATAAGGAGAGTTAAATGTGGTGGTTGGAGTATTTGGGGTGATGTGGCAAAGAAGATTAGTTGGAGATCCACATCTGCCAACACTCCCCCTTAATCTTCACTACCATATATGTCTACTATTCCAATTCCTTCTTGGAGATGCTCAAAGACATGATTTGCAAGTGGTTTTGTGAAGATGTCTGCTAGTTGCTCTTTGGAACTGCAAAACTCAAGATGAATGTCGCCATTGTTCACCAATTCTCGAATAAAATGATATCTTGTGTCAATATACTTGTTGTGTTTATGGAAGACATGATTTTTAGATAAAGCAATTACAGAATTATTATCACAATAAATTTTTTGTAAGTTCTTCTTGTGGATGCTTCAAATTTGAAAGTACTCTTCTCATCCATACTGCTTGGTAAGCTGTTGATGTGGCTGCAACATATTCCGCTTTAGCTGATGAGAGTGTCACAATTGATTGTTTCTTTGATGCCCAAGAGATAACACCTGATCCAAGATGGAAAATGTAACCGGAAGTACTCTTCCTATCATCCAAGCTACCTCCCCAATCATTATTCGTATATCCAATCAGCTTGTAGTCATCTGAAGATGTATACAAAATCCCAAAGTTCTTTGTTCTAGCTATATACCTTAAAATTCTTTTTCCAGCCTTCCAATGTGATTCCTTAGGTTTTACTATGAATCTAGAAATAAGACTAACCCCATGCATGATATCCGGTCTTTTGGCAATTAGATATATAAGGCTACCAACTAATATTTTAAATAAAGTTGCATCAACACTAGGACTTTTGTCGTCCTTACTAAGTTTTAAACCTGGTGCAACTGGTGTAGGGGCTGCATTGACATTTTTCATCTTGAATCTTTTCAACAAGTCACTAGCATATTTGCTTTGACATATAAAAATGCTTTGATCACTTTGATTTACCTCTATTCCAAGAAATTATCTCATGATCCCCAAATCAGTCATATCAAATTCACTTTCCATGGCTGTCTTGAATGATTTAATTGACATGTTACCTGTGAATATCAAATCATCTAAATACAAGAAAACTATCAAGAATTCTCCTTCATCATTCACTTTGACATATAAATTTGGTTCATTGCCACTCTTTCTAAACCCATTGTTCACAAGTAAGAGTCTATCCTGCAGTACTAAGCTCTAGGAGCTTGCTTCGAACCATATAGTGCTTTTTTTAGTTTGTATACCTTATGTTCTTCTCCCAAAAATTGATAACCAGGTGGCTATTTTATATACACTTCTTCTTCTAAAATGCCATTAAAGAATGCTGATTTGACATCCATTTGGTAAACCTTCCTATTATTTTGAGCTGCTACGGGTAAAACCATCCTAATGGTATCCAATCTTGCCACTGGTGCAAATGTTTCATTGTAGTCTATGCCAGGTAGTTGTGTGAAGCCTTTAGCTACTAGTTTTGCCTTGTGTTTCTCTACTTTTCCATCAGCATTATAATTTTTCTTGTAAACCCACTTAACTCCAATCACATCCTTGCCTTTAGGAAGCTCTACTAGATCCCAAGTTTGATATTTTTCAATTGATTGAATTTCTTCATTCATGGCTGCAATCCAATTGTCATCTTTAATGGCATCCTCAAAATAAATTGGATCAAATTGTGTTAAGAATGAAAAATTAGAGCATAAATCATCATTTTCAGCCTCTTGTAATTCATCATAAATATCTCTTAGACTATGTGACTTCTTTGAAGTGTTTATAGACCTTGATCTTAGTTATGCAAGTGTTGGATTAGAAGATTCACTGCTGTTATTACTTGTTGGAGTAGTTGGATTTGGAGTGGTGGGTGCCTTAGAAGGTTTTGAAGGAACATTTTCTTTAGTAGTAGGAGTCATAACTTGAGTTTCATTCTCCTCATTCTCTTGTGGAACACTAGCTGCAATTGTAGTTGTTTTGTCTATACTGCCATCCCACGCTTCTTCTTCAACAAAATTAACATCACGGCTTATTATGACCTTCTTTGTAATAGGATTATATAAGTTATATGCCTTCGATTGTTCACTATATCCCACAAATATGCACTTCTCTCCTCTATCATATAGTTTCTTTCTCAACTCTTGAGGTATCAAGGAGTATGCCACTCATCCAAAGACTCTCAAATGTGCTATATTATGCTTCCTTTTGCTCCAAGCTTCTTCTGGTGTTTTATTTATCATTGCTTTTGTAGGATATCTATTTAATATGTATACCAAACATACAACTGCTTCAGCCCAATATTCATTTGGTAGGTGTTTTTCTTTTATCATACTTCGTGCCATTTCCATAATTGTTCTATTTTTTCTCTCAGCTACTCCATTTTGTTGAGGATTATATCTTGTTGTAAGTTGTTTCTTTATGCCATTTTCTTTACAAAAATTCTAAAAATCATTTGATATATATTCACCACCTCTATCGGTTCTCAATACTTTGATATAAAGTTCACTTTCCTTTTCAACTTTTGCCTTGACCTCTTTAAAAACAAAAAATGCATCTGATTTGTCTTTTAAGAAATAAACCCAAACTTTCCTACTAAATTCATCAATAAATGTCAAGAAATAAAGACTTCCACTTATGGATGGTGTTTGCATCGCTCCATAAAGATCTGAGTGAACTATCTCAAGTGGATGCTTTGCCCTATAAGATTCTCAAACTGGAAATTTATGTCTATGTTGCTTTGCCAATATGCAACTCTCACATGTTGTTTTAAGTGGTTCTATTGTGGCAACCCATATACCATTCTTTTCTTATATAATAGTTGTAATCCTTTGAAATTTAAATGCCCAAATCTTAAATGCCATAGCCAATATTCATTTTTGTAAGAAGATTTGAAGGCTAATTCAGCAACCTTTTGTAATTTTTGTGGCTCTAGGAATAGTTCACTTTGGATTCTAAGTGGAAACATCCTATTTTTTGTCATTTCAACTTTTGCAATCAGCCTATTGCTTGGTTTCTTGTCTAGAATCACACATTCACAATTTTCAAAGTATATTCTATATCCTTTTTGCACTAGTTTCCCAATGCTTATGAGATTATGTTGCAATCTAGGAACATAGTATACATCAGGGATATGCTTCTTCTCACCTTGATTGCTTCTTATATTAATTTATCCTTTTCCCATGACTGATACTTGGTGATCATTCCCCAATTTTACCTCTGATTTTACTGATTCATCAATTGTTGCAAACATCTCCTTACTCCCACTCATGTGATTGCTACATCCGCTATCTAGGAACCATACCTCTTTGGAACTCTCTTGTGCTACCTTGCATGTTATAAACATGGTGTTTTGCTCACTAGTGTTGGGGTTGGTCCTCATTTGTGAAATGTGCCTTTTGCTTATTCATGTCATATTGTCTTTTTCTACATTCAGATGTAAAATTCCCAAATCTATTACAATAATGACATTGAATGTTGGATTTATCATACCTTTCTCCTTGATGATGGCTATGAGAGTGGTTTTTTCCTGGTATGTGGGCTTGATACTAGTCTTCTACTTTCAAGTTGTGTATTTTCTCTTCCTCCTCTTGGTGTAAAACATCCTTTGCCTCTACTGTAATTTGATCTCCCTCTTGTTCTTCCAAATGGAATCTGAGCTTTGAATGCATTATCCAATGATGATGCCCCTGAATGATTTAATCTTTGCTCATGGGCTAAGAGTGATCCCATTAATTCATCTACTGATAGTTGTGTAATATCCTTGGATTCCTCAATGGCTACTACAACTGAATAAAATTTTATAGGCAAGCTTCTAAGTATTTTCTCTACAATTTTTTGATCTTCAAGAGTTTCTCCATAAGATCTGATTTGATTAACTATTGTCATTGTATGAGTGAAGAATGAATCTATTGAATCTGAATCCTTCATTTGCAGATTTTCGAAATCCCTTCTAAGCATTTTTAATTTCACTGTTTTTACCTTGCTTGTGCCTTGGTATGTTGTTTTCAGACTATCCCATGCTTGTTTTGATCTTGTGGTAGCTACTACTCTTGGAAAGATTGATTCCTCCATTGCTTGTTGAATGAAGAATAATGCCTTTGTATCTTTCTTTTTATTTTCCTTCAATAAGTCCTCTACTTGTGAAAGAGCTTGATATGCTTGCTAGTTAGCTGGTTCATTAAATCCATTCTCAACCAAGCCCCAAACATCCTGGGAGAAAAATAGAGTTTTCATTTTTATGCTCCAAAAATTATAATTTTTGCCATTGAATGTTGGTATTTGAGGTTGTGCAATATTTCCACTTGTGCTTCCCATTCCTCCAAAGCTTTGTCTCTGCTAACTGTTGTTCTAGTACTTCTTTCTCTAATACCAATTTTCTGGAGGGGAGAAGAAAAAAAAATACAGTAAAATAGAAAAAAGACCGTATTAAATCTACCAAATGGAGAGTATTCTATTTCCTAGATCCACAACAAACAAGAACAAGAACAAGAATTTGACATTTATAGCTGTTGTGCACTTGTTATCATGCCTAATCTAGAAAAATAGAGATGTTGTGTATATTCATGCCCTTTTTCATATAAAAACAGAGTAACATAAACCTTTTTTTACATACAATAGATGTCAGGAGAAGCCTCTAGATACATGCAAAAAAATAGAAGTTTCTAGATAGAAAAAGAAAAGAAGGAGAGTTAATTGTGGTGGTTGGAGTAGTTGGGATGATGTGGTAGGGAATATTAGTTGGAGATCCACGTCTGCCAACAGTAGGTAGAGCAGAATAGAGATAGGGAAAATCTTAAAGACATGTAGCTCTGATATCAATGTCAGGGTAGAAATTAACTACAAATATTGGAAAATTAATTTGGTATGCTTTGAAATTACATGCATGTGAGTTTAAGATGAAATGAATGCAAAAATACAAATATATAATCCCCGGAGCCAGTTACCTGCTGCATTGGCCCCTGTACCTACTCTACAGATTACACATGCTTTCTTTTAGTTACATTTAGATTGTACCATTAGCACTATATTTAGGATCCTATATTTTGGAATGCCTCTTGCTTGTTTTCAGTTTTTGGTGTTTTATTTGGTCAATAATTTTACTTTTTTGGCTTAGTTTGTAAGAAGCATGTGGTACTTTACTCACGACCTACTCTTCCTAATTCTTATTTGTAGCCCATTTCTTTAAAAAAAGTTTCACTCATATTTGAATTGGTCATACATTTGAATTAGAATCTTAATTTTTGTATTTGTTGTTTCTAATATTCGTGTTTAGCCTCCACTTTCCATTTTACTATGTGCCATCATTCCCTTATAACTGTGTGTACATTGTAGTTCCTAGTTTCATTTTCCACCAGCGTATAACTATGGCAACTAGTGTTGCACCATTACAAATTGGGCCGACAAAAAGCATTAATAAATTGCATCCATACCATATGTCATGGGTGCTTGAGGGTAGGGTCATTCATAGAGGGAAAATACATGGTTACAGAAATGAAAAAGGTGAGGGCCTGGTTTTCAATTTCAATGTGATCAAAGCTCCTGGTGATGACATAAATGTAATGTGCTTTGATAATACTGCTACTTAATACCATAGCAAATTCTAGGTGGCCACAACTTATTCAATATCCAAGGGTACCCTGAAATGCATGGGATACCCAAGGTAAACCAAACATACAAGATATCTTTTTAATATATTTAAAATCCCAAATATTAATCCTCTAATTAGAACCTCACTAGCTCCCCATTAAATATTTTCAATATATCATATAATTATTTTCATTTCAAATTTATAAGGATTATATTTATTATTATCTATAAAAACAATTCATTTCGAAAAAAAATATTGATATTATAATATTTTTAACTTTAGAATTTAAAAGTGATATTAAGTTAAAAAAAGTGCAAATGAAAAAGACATCACCTCACCATTCAAAAACAAGAAGACAATCCATATGTTCTAGATGGTTTTCCATGGAAGGACAACCACAAAGTTGAAATTATTACTTTTATTATTTCATTTTTTGAATTAATTAGATTGAAGCACAACACGAAGAAAGGGAACTCAACCTTACCATGACCAAGTCGATCACTCGTAACTAAAATTGGTAAAGCAGAAATGGGAGGGGTGTTACAAAACCCTTGAGTAGTCAATAATGGGTACTTTTCAACCTCCTCATCTTTGGTTGGGAAATGACAATGTTACCCCCCTTTTTCATAGGTCATAATTGTAGGGGTGGTTCTACCATTACCCATCAACCTCTCCCTATTTTTTTATTAAAACATGACCTTAAGGGAGGGTCAGTAGCTTTACCTCCTCTCATTTTAATATTTGAAGTTTTATTTCATAATTATATTATAACTTTAAAAAATACATTGAAACTTGAAATAGTAAGTTATTATTTATTTCTAAAGATGTGCAAGCATTTTGTAGGAGATAAAATTCTATTGATTTTACTTTCTTCTCATATATTAGTTCTACAAGATTCATATTACATACAGTTTTCATATGTGATCTCATATTGTAGAGAAATTGAGTCAAGGATAGCATAGTCTCTATGGATGGTTGTTTACATTTTTATTCTTTCATTAGCAATGTAAAACATTAGAATATGTTATTTATTTTCATATTCCGTTTTTCATACCTAAACATATGTCAATCCACATTATTACGAAATGAATTATGCTTATTAATATAAAGTTATTTTAACATACATCTATAGGTAATATATGTGGCTTCCCAAATGTAATCCTAATAACAATCATTAAAAAGTAATGAAATAAACGTGCAATAGGATTTTATGTTAGTGTTGGGATCTAATCCCGGTGTTAACTATTTCAAACTTCCATATTAAGTGACTCAGCACTTGATGGATATAAAAAAAATAGGATTTAACTTAGCTAATTAAAGGGGAAGAAAATAAATATTTTCTTATAAAACAAGACTGAATTATGAAAGCTGGATACTACATGCTCAAATATAAAAATAAAATATGCATAAGTAAACATATATATTACTATTTAAGCTAATGTGTTTTCTACTTCGAAAACACATATAGTATTCACACTAATAAATATTTACCCTTAGTTTAAAAATTATTATAAACATTACAACATAAATTTGTGTCAAGAGAGAGTAATATTATAGGCAATAGATTAAGCAAAGGAATTGTAATATATGACCTAACAATATAGTTTAATTTCAAATAACACATTTTATTTAGTATAATAGGGACTCAATCCTCACTCTTGAGAGATCTAAACCATGACTTGTAAAACTAGAATATGAGATAGATTTATTTTATCCCTCCTTATAAGATTACATACAATAATAAATGCATCTTTTACAATAATTTAAAAACACAATACTTTATCCTAGATTAAAGATTACAAAATAAACTTAACAAGTTTGATAACAACCACACCTTGATTACAAAATTTTATTTTTGCACTATTGGCTTGGAAATTTGTCTTGGGGAAAAATTTGTGGTTTTCCATTTGAAACAACACTATGGGAACATAAGTCCCTCTACTTATAACGGTGCAGCTGCCGTATTATGCATGAAAAACAAGTGGATTAAATGGTGGTTTTTGAACCAGAGATCCATAGGGGAACTCCACTGACCATATGGAAAAGCCTGCAATTTCCTGTAAGGAAAGAAAGTGGTTTGAGAGTGGGAAAGAGGAGTGGGAATGAAGGCAAGGATATCAATGATCAGAAAGTTTATAACATGCATTGATTAATAGAATAAAGACAAATTTGCAATTTTTGAGCACAAGACAAAATAAAACACACTGGTCACAAAGCACCAATTGATTTTTCCATCGAGGGGACATAAAATTCCTTCCTTTTTTATTGATCTCAGAGTTGAAACTTGTACAATGCGTGGGAATAAAAGAAAAATGTAGAGGAGCAGAATAGAAGAAGACTAACAATCATTTTTGTCCTCTATTCATAAAAATGTGCTTCCAGTTTCCAAATTTGATTTCCAGGCTGTTATCACCAAATCACAGCACCCTTGGATGTTGATCAGATTTCTAGTTTGATCACTCTAAGCATCCAGTGTGATTGGATAACATGGGTACTATCTCCAAGTTGTGGGACTTGCTACTTGAGATAGACCTCCAAAGAAAGTTGGTTCTTGCTCCTAAACTACCTGCCACAATCTTCTCTAATGTAGGATAAGCTAACTGTTCTAATCTAAATTTCCAAGGGACCAGGGAGAGAGAATACATAAAATGAAAGCCTAAACTAAAGCGGTGATACACCAAAAAAGGAGGGTGTGAGAGTAGTCTCCAAATGTGTGAAATACAGAGGAAAAGTGCACACTAGAAGAGGTGATAACAGTTCTCCACAATCTAGCAAAATGCATTCACAACAATATTTCAAACATGCGCAATGATAATGGATCCCTGCAAGAACATAATAATAGACACATTATCCTTGTAGAAAGATTAAAGGGGCAAGAAGAATGCAAGAAAACACAGCAGGGGAAGATACATCCACAAACTTGTATTTTATTGCTTCCTGGTATGCACAGTTCAGTCTATTACAAGATAAGGGCCTGGATCACCATGCAAGGAGTCCACTACAAGGGCCTGCAACACACTGGCTTCACAAAGCAATTTTTATAGAGCTTTGTTACCCAAAAACTCTTCCCCCTTACAATGAGTCCAACACTTCAATTTATAGAAAAATGAGAAGGAAAAGAGAAGGGAAAATGGAAATCCCGAAAGTTGTCCTTTAACCACCTGTAAGAGGCATTAAATTGAGTGAAAAGGTTGTCCATTACTTGCAAAAGGCTCCCCATACTGTCCCATGTGTTGCAGCAGAGAAATAATGATGACCATACCTCTTAATTACACTCCCAGCTACCAAATAAAACACTGTTCTGAACCCGGCCACGTTTTCTTAAAAAACCCAAACAATTTCTGATCAAATTTAGAATTTATTTATTGCTGTGCATCGGGCTCGGAACCATGATTCCAATGGTACCAATTTTGTGCGATTTCTTTGAGAAATGCAAAAGTTATGGCCTTCTGAGTGTGGGCAGCTCTTTTGGCCCTGGCAGGCGTTTTCTGTCATTTGACGGGAATGAGCATTAACTGACTAGAGCCGAACACGTTTCCTTTATTTAGATATATCTACCCTCATAAAAAATAAGAAATCCATCTTTTTTTTGGAGTAGAGGACGTCGTGCTCGTTCCAGAAAGTCCAATTTTATCAAAATCGGAGCTCGGAGTCAAAAGTTATGGCCGTTTGAAGTTCCACGGGTCAAACGTTGACTTTTCTTCCCTGCCTTCGGCCATTTCGGCTTTTCGCGTCCCACGCGTCCCTTTGTCCCATTTGGTTTTGGTGCTGAAATTTCCCATTTCGGCCGAACCGGCCGATTCGCGTACTCGCAGCCCATATGTCCCATTTGCTTTCGAACCGTCTGGGACAAATTCGCCCGGTTCGGCCGGTTCGCGCCCTTTTGTCCCAACTGTTCCGGGACAAAAGTTCTCATTTCAGCTAGTTCGGCTGGTTCGCATACTTTTGGCCCGCGCATCCCAGACTGTTTCGGGCTGCCTTGACTCATTTCACCCGGTTCGGCCGGTTCGCGTCTTTTTGTCCCGCTTGTCCCAAAGGCGACCCTCTCAGCAGTTAACCAATTTTTTCTCTTTTCGGCCAGTTCGGATTTCCGCACCCGCCGCATACTTTTGTCCCAGATGTCCCAATTGCTTTCGGGGCCGCCTGTGCTCATTTCAGCCGATCCGCGCCTTTTTGTCCCAACTGTCCCAAATGCTGCGAGGACTAGGACTTAGCCATTTTTCGTGATTTTTCCTGGCCCGAGCTTGTTTTTGCAAATTTTTTCACATTTTCTCAGAACTTGCTCTCTTCTACTTGGACAGGGGAGTTAGAAAAATATGAGGGGTCCCTAGAAACATGAAAATTTTGCCCTGACTCAATCTATTTTCCTGGGACTAAAGAATTTGATGCATGTTATCAAAATTACCTTGAGGGGTGAATTTTGGATAACACGGGCCTCACAAAGACTTTGAAAAACCATTAAATCATTTAACCCAAAGTCGTTACAAACAAATTTGATCATTTATCCTCTTTTAGATTCCTCTATCGTAAAGAAAACACTTACGATGAGCCCAAAAAGATATTCTGCATGCAATAATGTGTTTTATGTTTCAATTTTCTAGTTCTCATATGAACCATTTTGTCCTTTTCCCTGATTTCTTTGAAATCGGGCCATCAATGTGGTAGGAGAACATTGGAGTGGAGTCAAGGGAAATTTTTTTGCATTTTTGCATGCCAGAGACATTTTCTCAATTTTATCCCACAAAAATCCATCAAAATTTAAAATTGAAGTGTCAATTATGTGCATAATTTCACCATATTTCCATTGATACCAAAAACACAAAAATCTAAGCTCTAGATCGAAAGATATGGCCTCTTCAAGATTTAGGGAAAAACTGGCAAAATTAGGGCAGAATTTGGGTCTGCGGGCCAAAATTTGACCTTTTCCCCTCTTTTTCCAAATTCGTAAAAATTTTCCCAAAATCTCTACACCCCTGCCAACCCGATGACACGTGGCACTTTCAGGTTCATCCGCGAGCTTCATAATAACATTTCATCATTTTTGCCAGCAATGGAAAATTTTCCCAAAGTCCTCCGTTGGCCTAATCTTTGCTACTGATGTGGACACGTGGCATCTTCTGATTTGATACGGAGATGTGGTCCAACATTTCACCTTCACAATTTTATGGTTTTGGAAAAAAAACAAAAAATACGTTCGATGCCTCGATCCCTGCCGATGAATGGACACGTGGCGACTTGTGATTAAATGTGGGGACTTAATCATTTTTTCTCCATTCTCCTTTGCAGGCTTGCGGGTGAACTTTTTACCTTTGATTTTTTTTAGAGAAAAGGCTAAGTGTCAAATTTTTATCCATGCCTCTGTCAACCTGCTAATTTCCTTGGCAAAATTTCCTCCTTACCTCCATGGGCCTGCCTAGGGAAAATTTCCCCTCCAAACTCCACCGAGCCATAAGTTGAAAAATACAAGGAGTTAGGAGGACTTCCTTACCTTTATGGAAAGGGGAAAGAATTCTCTATCTGATGAAGAAATACCTAGAAAAAATTGAGTGCTTCAAATGTGTAAGAATTTGACTGAGGCACCAAAGGAAGTTAGTTAACCCAAAATAAGAGGGATCTTATTTTGGTTAACAAGTATGATCAAAACATGGAAAATTTGAGATAGGAGAAAGTTGTCTTGCTTGTAAAATTACAATTTTCCCCTTTACACATTTGCAAGACAATAGTTGGTTGTAGCTTGGGAACATGGCGTGGATTGGGAAAGGTGAAGACATGACATGAGGATCTAGAATCACAGGTTTCAAAACATATAACTTTGACTAGTTCCTTATCCATTGGGCCTTGCAGAGTCATGTACAATACTGAAGGAAGGAAGAAGGAAGGAGGGGGAAACACAACAAACCAAAACCACACCAAAACAAAAAACAAACCAAAAAAAACACAACAGAAAAGGTGAAACAACAAAATCTATGGTACAAGGTGAGGGACAACTCACTTTCACTGATGGTACAACTTCAAATATTGCCCACTTCTAGGCAATCCCAATGGAGTTCCATCCAAGTATGATAAGAGAAAGGCATTCTCACCACAAGCTTCCTTAATTTGAAATGGACCCAACCACAAAGAATCTAACTTACCATGACTACCCTTTGGCTCTCTCCTCTTTTCCCGAAGTAGGACCAAATCTCCAACTCTGAACTCCCTTGCTTTGGCTCTTTTGTCAAAGAGCTTCTTCACTTTCAGCTGATGTTCCTTGATTCTGTCTACTACCTTGGATCTTCTCTCTTCTAGCTTCTCAAGGAAAAGCATCCTCTTGTCAATTGAATCTCTATATTGGTTGTCTTCCACTGTTTGAAGCATCTTGAGAGTTGGCATTTCAATTGTAATAGGAATCTTTGCTTCAACTCCATATAGTAGCTAAAAAGGTGACATGCCTATTGCCTTCTTAGGAGTGATCCTATCAGCCCACAATGCATCATATAATTTTTTGTACCAATTCTTTTTATTCTCATTAAAAATCTTATGGATAATGGTCACAATATTTTTGTTGCTTGACTGAACTTGACCATTCCCTTGAGGATAGTACTTAGAAGAATGAGCAAGAGAAATCCTGAAGCCATAAAAAAAATCTATCAATTCCTTCGAAAATAAATAAGTAGCGTTGTCTACTAAAATCTTCTGAGGAACTCCAAAAGAATAATGATATTATCTTTTATGAAATTGAAGATAACTTTAAAGCTAGCCTGTTTGGTTGGAATGGCCTCCACCCACTTAGTGAAGTAATATGTGGTAGTGAACACGTAGGAGTTTCTTGCACTTGAATGAGGGTTTAGAACACCGATAAAGTCTAGCCCCCATTGTTGAAAGGGTTCTTTAATCACCACGGGTTTGAGTGACAAGGTAACTAACTGAGGCTTTCCAACAAATTGTTGGCATGATTTGTATTTCAAAACCCAATTCTGTGCATTAGCGGAGAGATATGGCTGAAAATTTTGTGGGAAGTCACCATGGCTGAAAATTTTCCACCACAAGTTTGATCATGATAGGCTTTGAGGACTTTTTCTTGTTGTTCCTTTTCAACACACTTGAGAAAACAACCATCTACCCCTTTCTTGTAGATTCCATGATTCCAAATCACATATTTGGTTGCTTTCATCCTGAGAGTTCTTCGCTGCTTGTAATCTAAATGAGGAGGGCAATCCCCATAGGTAAGAAAGAAAGTGATGTCTACATATCATTCCTCTGTAGTGTTCACTAAGAGAACTTTTGGGCAATCTTTTGATTAGGTTTGGCAAGTGTCATCTCTTTCTCCAAGCTGAACATTACGAGATTCATCTTTAGCAATCAACTTGCACAAACCATTTCCTCTAACTAGATTAGAGGGCTTAATCTCCAAGTCATACTCTTGGATCCTTGCAATCCAATTTCCTCTTTTGGCTCTAGGATCTTGTTGTTGCAAATGGGACTTGATTTCACTTCCGGGGACCATCACCATGGTGTGAGAGTTGAGTATGTAAAATCTAAAATTCTTCACAGCCTTGACCACTCCGTATGCATGCTTCTCCAATTGATTGTAATTTAGTTCATGCTTCTTCAAAGGGTAGCTCATGAAAGCAATAGGTGCTTCCAATCCTTCATCATTCTTTTGATCAAGGATAGAAGAAAGAGTGTGCTCTGAGGCATAATAGTACATGATGAATTCCTTGCTAAAATCTTGAGATACCAGCATTAGAGCTTTTGCAATGGCATTCTTGATTTATTCAAATGCTGATTTTCCTTCACTACTCCATTTGAAACTTGTTTGAGGCTTAATCATACATGTGATATGCTTTGTTAGTTCAGAAAATTCAGGGAAAAAGTGGTGAAGAAAATTTACCTTCCCAAAGAATGAGTGCACTCACTTATTTCTAGTGGGAAGAGATAGTGCTTGAATAGCACTTACCCTCTCAGGGTCAATATGTGCTCCATGCTTATTCACGATGTGTCTAAACAGCTTGCCTTCTGTGACTCCAAAGATACACTTCTTGGGATTTAGAGAAATGCCATGTTTTCTACATTCTTGCAAGAATATACTCCAAGTGGAAGATATGCTCACTTCTCTTCTATGAAAACACAGTTAAGTCATCAAGGTATATGACAATGTAATGTTTGAGGTCTTTGAAAGCTAGGTCCATGGCTCTTCGAAAGGTGGCTCCCACATTGATCAGGCCAAAAGGCATCCTGTTGTAAGAAAAAGTGGCCCAAGGAGTTGTGAAATCCATCATGTTACAATCTTCTTCGGCTACTTTAATTTGATTATACCCTGAGAAACCATCAAGAAAAGAGAGCATCTCAGATCTAGTAACTTATTGTAGGATATGATCCATGATCAGAAGATGGTAATTGTCCTTGAGAGATGCCTGATTCAGATTTCTAAAATCTACACATATTCTGATCTCCCCATTTTTCTTTCTGACTGGTACAATGTTGTCCACCCATGTTGAGTGGTGAATGGGGAAAATGATTCTGGCATTCAGCATCTTATTTACTTCTTCCTTGATAACATCAGAAATCTTTAGATTATAGGTTCTTTGCTTCTCCATGAAGGGCTTATCATCTTGCTTCAGAGGAATGGAATGATGCATTTCCTTTGGTTAAAAATATTTGAGATCGTCGCAAGAGTAGGCCAGCACATCAGAGCACTTTTTAAGCAAAGCAAAAAACTTCCTTTTCTCTTCAGGTGAGCAGCATTTTCCAATGTTGACCATCCTTGGATCTTCAGAAGTTCCAATGTTTTCCTTGTCAAAATTAGATGGACAGCGAGAAGATAGCTTTTATTTTTCATAAATAAATCTGACATACTTGTCAAACAGGTCCTCCAAAGAGACTAGAACTTTGGGGATCTTGTTATCTTTCAATCTAATCATGCCTTCATCATCCACTCTTTCAATTTCATCTGATGCATCTTTAGCCACAACTTCTCTATGTGGATTAACACTTCCCTCAAAGAAGATATTATTGAATTTGTATCTTTTCTCCAAGAAGGCTAAAATAAGATTGTTGTCATTGAAAACTTACTAGTGATCTGCATTATCAAGTACACTTGGTCTAGAAACCATCTCAATGGTTATTTTGTCCTTACCAAACGAAGGATGAGGAGTCAATAAGGATGTTTATACTACAAGAGAATCATCTCTTTCATTTTGTTATCTTGGGATGGCTTCAATAGAGAATGCATCAAAGAATTCAATGCAATCCCAAACTCTATTCCTGTAATGTCTGCGCCTTGGGTTCTTCACCTAGTATTGCTGGTGGATTTTCTTCACTATCACTTCTACATCACCATGGCATCTTAACCTTTTGATTCCCATGTCTTCCACTACACTTACGCTCAAGAGGAGAGCTTCATAATCTATTGTATTATTGGTGTTGTCAAACTACAATTTGTATACAAAAGGATGCATCACATTGGAAGGAGAGTACAACACAACACCATCCCCTGAGCTTGCTTTGGAATGGCTTCCATCAAACTCCATAGTCCAGACCTAATATTTCCTTGATTCTGAGGAAAATGGCAAGTCTTCTTGCCGTTTTGAAGTAAGGAAATATTTTCCTAATCCACAATCTTGAAAGAGGATATTAGCTCTTGGTTCATTGGAACTTCTTACTGTAAACTTCATTTTTATTACCGAAAGCAACTTATTCATCTCACCCTTTACTAGAATAGTTACAGAGGTCCAATCCATCTTTATCTCCCCACCAAGGTCTCTACAAAAACTTCTACTCAAGAGCATGCCAAAAGATGTTGGAATGTTTGCTACTAAGATGGTTAGAAGTACTTTCTTTTTTGTCGCTACTAGAGTGGGATCTTGTTTATTTTTCTTTTCCTCTTGATCCATGGAGGGTAGAGCATCTTTCTTGGATTGAGCTCAAGTGAAGATGGAACATGACAAGCTTGGGGCTTCCTCTTCTTCTTCCCCATCATCAACAAACTCGAACAAGCCATTGTGCATATCAACTTCTTCAATTTTGACGTAGCCTTCATAGTCCTCTGCTATTTTTCCTTCAATTTCATCAATTTCAGCATCCTCTCTTAATTCTCTATTGTCACAGATAGCATTGACAGGAGGTGGTACAATTCTTTTTCTATCAAGGAAATTTAGCCTTCTTGGAGCATTTCTCTTTGTCATTTAGGACAGTATTTTCTTCAAGGCAACCAGATCATTTGCCATTTTCTGGAACATAGGATATGTAGTTACTGAAACCAAACTCTGACCCTTCTACTTCCCATTTGGGCCTTTCACCTTTCTAGAGAGGATTAATTCATCATCAGTTTCAATGGAAAAGTCTTGATCTTCCCTCAGTGTGTTTGGATGGGCTCTTCTGAGGAAGAAACCAAATTCTGATGACAAGGCACTAATGAAGAATCTTCTTAGGTTTGTCTCAGGAGGTAGCACATCTTCAGGGGTTCTTCTTTTCAATCCATCAAACCTTGCTACAAAGTCCCTCATGGATTCATAGCTTTCTTTCTTTATTTCGACTAATTACACCAGAACCTCTTGACCATCTTCAGTGCTCTTGAATCTATTTTCAAATGCTCTTCTAATATCTTCCCAACAAGTAATAGATCTTGCAGGAAGCATGTAAAACCATTCAGAAGCCTTTTCTTGAAGTGATTCCACAAACAGTCTGACTAACACATCTTCATTCTCAACTCCTAATACACCACAACTAGTGATTAATGTTGCTACATGTCCTTCAGGGAGTTGAGAACCATCTCCCTTGAGTTTGGGAAAATTCTTTCTAGAGCCTCTTGGAAGATCATGAAGAGGTTGTTGGAGGGAAAGTGGGCTTGTATTTCCTCCCCATGGCACAATAGGCCTACGTGCTTCACGTTCACAGTCACCCATTTTGTTTCTATTTTTGGTTTCTTGGTCAGCTAAGGCTACCTCTCTCTCCTCTGCTACAGCTTGGAGTCTTGCAATTTCTTCAAGTTGAGATCTAATCTCTTCCTCTCTATCAAACCGAGCTATAACCTTTTCTTCTTCTCTCTCCAAATCCTCAAAAGTAGAGTCAATCACTCCTCCTTGCCTCAGCTAGTGAGTATACCTTATATAAACCGGCTTGAAAGTTTATTGTCTTCTCTTTCATAGCCAAGAATTTTGTAGTAATGGTGAGATGATTTACACTTTGCCAAATATGCCAAGTAACCTCTTTCAGGTATGAAATGATTTCCTTTGGATATGATAGAGCAAAGAAAGTTTTCTAGAAGGATTTGCAAGAAGTTTGAGTTACATCCATGCAATTCATGTATGGTTGCTCAATCTGCAGAACTCTTCTATTTAAATCTTTTTGTATTTTTGGATCACAAGGAATTTCATACTTCAAAGTCAAACTTAATGATATTTTAAAAACCTTGTGGTAATTTTTGGGTGTATATTCTTCAACTCCACCCCATAGTGGGTGCCAAAAACTGTTGGCTTGGAAATTTATCTTGGGGACAAGTCTGTGGTTTTCCAAAACAACGACTATGGGAATCTAAGTCCATCTACTTATAATGGTGCCTCTGCCATATTATACATGAAAAACAAGTGGATTCAATAGTGGTTTTTGAACCAGAGATCCATAGGGGCACTCCACTGACCATATGGCAAAGCCTGCAATTTCTTGCAAGGACAGAAAGTGGTTTGAGAGTGGGAAAGAGGAGTGGGAATGAAGGCAAGGAGATCAATGATGGAGGTAGAACATCAGAGGACTACAAACATTGATCAAAAACTTTATAACATGCATTGATTAATAGAAGAAAGACAAATTTGTGATTTCTGAGCACAAGCCAGAATAAAACACGCTAGTCACAAAGCACCAATCAATTTTTCCATCGAGGGGACATAAAATTCCTTCCTTTTTTATTGATCTTAGAGTTGAAACTTGTACAACGAGTGGAAATAGAAGAAAAATGTAGAGGAGGAGAATAGAAGAAGACTAACAATCATTTTTGTCCTCTGTTCGCAAATACGTGCTTCCAATTTCTAAATTTGATTGTCAGGCCTCAGAAATACTTTGAAAAACCATTAAACTCATTTGACCCAAAGCCATTACAAATGAATTTGATCATTTCTCCGCTTCTTACGAGCCCAAACATAGCTTCTGCATGAAAAAATGTGTTTTATATTTTAGTTTGCCAGTTCGTATATGGAATTAGATCAATCCTTTGCCCTAATTTCTTTGAAATCGGGCCATCCATGTGGTAGGAGAACATTGGAGTGGAATCAGGGGAAACATTTTTGCATTTTTTCCATGCCAGATACGTTTTCTCTATTTTCTCCAACAAAACTCCATCAAAATTTAAAATTGAAGTGTCCATTGTGTGGAGAATTTCACCAGCTTTCCATTCATACCAAAATCATGAAAATCTGAGCTCTAGATCGAAACATATGGCATCTTGAAGATTTAGGGAAAAATTGGCAAAATTAGGGCAAAATTCAGGGTCTGCGGGCCAAAATTTGACCTTTTTCCATAGTTTTTCAAATTGGGAAAAATTTCCCCAAAAACTCTATGCCCCCACGAAACCAATGACACATGGCACTTTCTGGTTCATCCGTGGGCTTCAGAATAACATTTCACCCTTTGCCCGAAAGGGAAAATTTTCCCAAAGTCCTCCGCTGACCTGATCTCCGCTACTGATGTAGACACATGGCACCTTCTTATTTGATGCAAAGATGCATTCCATCATTCATCTTTATGCTTTTATGGTTGTGGTAAAAAACCAAAAACACTTCTGATGCCCCGATCCCCGCTGATGAATGGACATGTGGCCCCTTGTGATTAAATGCGGGGACTTAATCAATTTTTCTCCATTTTTCTTTGTGGGCTTGCTGGAAACATTTTTACCTTTGAGTTTTTTTAGCCAAAAGGCTAAGTGTCAAATTTCTCTCCGTGCCTCAGCCATCCCACCAATTTCCTTAGTAAATTTTCCTCCTTACCCTCGCAGGCCCACCTAGGGAAAATTTCCCCTCCAAACTCCACCGAGCCATAACTTGCAAAATACAAGGAGTTAGGAGGATTTCCTTACCTTTCTGAAAAGGGGAAAGAATTCTCTATCTAATCAAGCAATACCTAGAAAATTTTGAGTTCCTGAGATTTTTTAAAATTTGACCGAGGCACCAAAGGAAGCTAGTTAACCCAAAATAAGAGGGAGCTATTTTTTGCTAACAAGTATGATCAAAACATGGAAACTTTGAGATAGGAGAATGTTGTCTAGCTTGAAAAATTACAATTTTCACCTTTACAAATGCACCATACTTGCAACTTGATGGATGGCAAGGGGAGTACTCACCTCCCAACCTTATACTAATGGACAGAGGCATGTGCCTCCTCTTCCCCTATAAACCCCCAACTACAATGCTTTATTCAATGAATATAAGATAACTGAGGAATATACAAATTCTAGAGATGGTGACGTTTAATAATTATTCATCAAGTTCAAGACTCTTTTATTAACACAATAAATTGTGGGAAGTAAATATACTTAAAGAAAGGAATGGAAGTTTATGCTACATGATAAACCTCTACACAATATTTATAAGCATAGAATTGCATGATCCAAGTAATCTCTTCATAAATACATATACAAAACATAAAATCATTTGTATGGATAGATGTCATGAGTTTAACTTCCACAATTTGGGCTTTTGAAAGTTAGGGAAGAGAAATAACAAGCATCCCTAAGCCCTAACTCCACTTTTAGACATTGGAAATAATAAAAATCCCTCTAGACTATAAATTCCTCTAAAGAACCTCCCTCAACTCCCAATATATACATGGAAAGTAATACACATTTGAAAATTCATCTCATAATCTACACTTACCTTTGTTAAGAAATATGTTGTATGGGATATTGAATATATTACGTTAAAATCCATTAATTATTCCTTTTACTTTCCCTTTTTTTTGGAAATCCTTTGCTTTTGGAATCCTTTTTCTTTCTATAGCTATGAAGAATAGTGTTTAGTAAAATTATTACATATATAAGGTACAAAGTTATTACACATTGCAACCATTCATGGAGGAATGTGTTTCTTGTGTAGGATTGTAGATAATTCTCACCCTCAAAGTAGCCTTGGAAGGCTAGATTCTCGGTAAGATATCCCTTTTGTAAGTCCATCTCGTACATAGTTCAAAAGACCTTTGTTATGCAAATTTAACTTGAATATTTAGAAGTATCCAAAATTTAGAATTTGTCTTAAGCTATAAATTTGGGTTCCAATATTGTTAAAAGGGGGACCATGCATAGGAGCTACGAATAAAATGGTAGTGTTTTTTTAGGTGATATATTATATCACAATTTTAGATAATTAGGGAATAGTAACATAACTACCAAATTTTACAAGGTTTCAGATTTCTACAATCACATGCTTTGTGATGAGGATAGTGCAGCAAAAAACATGATTCCTAAGACAATTTTAGGATACGATGGTCATTAGCCTTGATTAATCCCTAATGTTTTCCTTTATGTTTATATACATGTTATTTGCAAATTCATTACACCCATTCAAACATTAACATGATAAAAAATATAATCATCACAAATATACATTTGTCTTGAAAATTTGTTTGTCCCATAGACTCTACTGTTACATGCAAATTGAGAGACAACTTAATTATGGCCATATTCATGATTACAAGTCAAATTGTCATCATTTTCACAACATAAATATGTTGAAGGTCTTTGATGTTTTCATATTCACAATTGATCTTATAAGTGAACACATGGTGTTACCCACTATAGGGGATAACATAATATTGACAGTGTAAAAGGGGTTTAAAAATTATGTAGAAACTATTATAGAAGAAGATATAATTACCATAAGTAAAATTCTAGCCACTGTGGTTTTTTTAATTAGGAAAATATAGTGGTTTTAGGGGGACCCAAAAACCCCATAGTTACAAATGGAGAAAAGATATAACAATAAGGAACAATGAAGCAGCCTCTACCAATGAAAAAGAGGAACAAAAAACAACATAAACACACCACCAACGAAACAAACTTTTCTTTGAGATACTTTCCCACAAGATGTTAAATGCATTTTAAGGGGAACATTTGTACTTAACCTTTTCTTCTTCTACCCCACAATAGTCTTGTAGTGCCCACTCCTCTTCGACACTTATTATATTTTTATTTTGATTAATGTTGACTATAGACATGGATGTTATTGAATAATTTTGGTTTACCATGATATTAGATGATAGAGATATTCTGATTATTGATTGATTTTGATTCATATTATGATTGTGCGGATTCTTAGATACATAGAGATACATTTTTTATATTGATGATGATGATGTGTTGTTGGCATACATATTACTGACATTTAGAAGCCTCGTTATGTTGACTATGATATAGTTGTTGAACTAATCTTGTAATCTTGTTGTTATTGATAAAAGATAGAATTGAGATGTTATTGAAATTTTAGACAAATGATAACATTGTTTAGTGATATGATGATTTAGCTATTCGAGGATGGTTATTTATTTATGTGCCTATATTTTATCTTAGATGTTTTGATGCAGCCATGAGGCCGAAGGAGGTATTGTGTGATTTTGCAAGTAATTATATCACAACAATCAAAGGGAGATTGGAGACCAACCACAACGAAATACTAGATGGATACAACTCGTGTAATGTGTTTTGTTGGTTTTATTTTGTTAGGTGGTCCACATGGGGGGATGACCTCAGATTGTGAACATGGGTCATGTGTGCAATTCTTTCCCTTTTTATTTTATTTATTGTGGATTATGTAATTTATTTGTGATGTAATTTATTTAATCATTGTTTATTAATGTGCCTTTATTAAGTAATTTAATCATGCAATTAATTTATTTGGGGATCTGTCACAAATAGATTCATTTATTAGATTTTTTGGTCTTTTGGTCTATGTGATTTTGATTGAGTGTAAGTGAATTTGAGTGTTTTACACTCTACCTTACCTTGGAATTTCGAATTTGGGCTTAAGGGTTATTTTTGGAAGTTCATGGGACAAGTTCGGCTTGTCACACACCTTTTAATTTCTTATACCAACCATACATATGGATTGGGGGGTCAAAAATAGACCCCATTATGTGTTTTGTAAGACAAAAAGTGACATTAATTGCACTTTTATTACATGGGTTTTAAATTTTTTCCTTAGGGGGTGTGGGTTTGGATTATGTGTGTAAGAGATGTGTCATTCCTCTCAACAAACAATTTATTGTGCATTTGGGTTGAGGTTTGACTTGTGAGGTGGAGTTGAGGATAAGTGATGTGGCATCCTACATGGATACACCTCACCCTCCTCTTCTCTTTTTCTATATATGCAAGATTATTTGTTTATTTTGGGGTTACTTCATTTTCATTTATGCTCTTGTATTTTTGGAGTTGGAGATTTATTGAGTGCTTGTAGAATTTTTGGAGCTTGTTGGAGTTAGATTGAGATTGAAGGATATTGGAGTGTGATTCCTTGATGAAGTATGAGATACAATCATTTTAATTGTTTGTTTTCATATGGTTGTATTACATGTATGTGAACGTTTCATATGCTTGTTGGGTTCTTGGGTAGAATTCCTAAGTATGGTGTAGGAGAAGGCTATGGGGATCTTATATGTAGGGAGGCATTACAGTTTATTTCATGTTTTGGGAGGGAGTGTGTTTGAAGTCTTTAAGGTGAGAACGTAATCCCATTGGGAGGCATAAGTGATCTCCCGTAGATCATTGCTCCATTAGTTTGCATTTCAAGCCTTGTGTATTTTGAAAGTTGTATTATTGTGATTGTTTTCTTGCGTTGAATGTGTGTTATATGATTGTGAAATTTTTTTATTTCTGATGTTGAAGCATTGTGTTGTTTCCATGAGTTGGATCCATGCTTTATTAAATTTTGGTTGGGACTCAGGGGCCAATGAGGAGGATAAATTTTTCTCCTCATTTGATTCGATTGGTTGGGTGGAGAGTGTTTCCTGTCCCCCATTTTTGTTGTTGTGATTAAAGGGAAGAAATGGTGGAGCTCTTGTGGAAGACTTGGGACTTAGAGAATTTTTTGGAATCAAAATAAATCCTTCTTTATTAAAACCTTTCTTGTAATTCCCACTTAAGATGGAAGACTAGTGGACTTGCATTTTAAAAAAAAAGTTGTATTATAAGTTTCATTTACCAAGTTGTATTATTATATTTTAAGGAGGTTCATTAAATAATGTGTATTTTCTTTTCTCTTCAAATTGTAGTATGTAACGGAATGAATTAATATGAATATCATGTTTAAAAGTTTCCTTGCAATGAAAAAGAAAACAGAGATGTAAATATTAATATTTGATCAAAAAATGAATTGAGAAGCTGTCATAACTTTATTTTGGTTTGAAACAGTTGAACACTCTCTAGTTTTGATATATGTAAAGTTAAAGTTACCTCTTGATATCTATATTCCTTCAAACATTCATTTTTAGAGCTCTCTGGCCTACACATTGATCGACACTGGTCAATCTCAACCAATGTTGGTGTACTCAATACCAACATCGATTACTTTTTCATGTTTACAGGTTTGAAATTTTAACTCGTAACTTAGATTTCAACTTAAATGATATTATGACTTGCTTATAAAACCCAAATTTAATGTATGATATAAGATAAGTGTGAACAAAAACAAGCCCTGTGAAAGATATGTTAAAATTTATAAATTAGACTCATTTAGCAGTAACCAGCTTCGGCGACCAAGCTGCCATTGGCATTCTTGTGACCAACATCAATCACTATATACTGTGTAAATTATAATTTTTTAAACTTGAAAGAAATTGTGGTGTTACCGTTTGAATCAGATGCCTTTGGGATTGTTGTGCTATCATGAATCTGAATAATAAGTTGCTCCTGGTATGAATCCAATATCCTTTGCATTTAGAATAATAATCTAAAATATACTAATGCCATAGGAACCAGCAACAATAGTGGAACCGACGTCAGTATCTTAGTGGTTATCACTATCAGTCAAAGGACCACCGTCGGTCACCTGTGCATGGACTGTTTTTTAAAAAATGTGTTTCTGGCCAAGTGTTTGGCTCTAATGGATCTAAAGTTCACCTAAATGTATGCTTGTTTGGACCCATACCTTAACCTGCATAAAGGTATTTAAATACATTAAATTCTTGATATAAAAATTGGGTTTCTTCCGATTCAATGAAAAATAAAAAAAATAGAGAACTAATCAACAATAGATCTCAAACCAGATCTAGGATATATATTTGCATTGAAACTAAATAACTAGGATTCATGATTAAATCTAAGATTCAAACATTCTAAAGGATGATTTGTTATGATGGAATCCCCTTTTTCTTACACATTAGATCTAAGAAGACTCTTCTATGGGTTTCTGTACGACAAAAAATCAACACGTGACCTTCTTCACACCCGATCTCTCGAGGTCGTGTCAAGACAGTCAGTGTATAATGGAAGTCAATGTGATTCTAGTGATGGTGATTAATCTAATTGGGAAATCTTATGTCTTCAACATGCAATATCAGGATCTATGATTCTATGGCAAAGAATGCTCTCCTAACCTAAAGTAGTGTAATGGATCGATATGATATAATAGCTTCTCAGAGACTCCAATTGATATCGAGATCTACTGACATTTTGTTTAATGGTTGTTGAACACATGTAAAGTGACTTGCGTCTGCCTCCTATGGATTTCTAAAAAGGTCATGGAAAATAAAATGAGAGACACAGTGGAGCCACAGGGACTATGGGCAATTTTTTGGTCTAGTCTAGAAATTCTTAGCCTAATCGGTTGCTATGTTAAGTAATGAAAGTTGTGCAATAATGTCTGGTGGAAGTGATGAAGATTTGAATACTAATATACACATACTCGTGTCAATGTCTAACTGGTCAGTAGGCCCGTTGGGTTGTGGGACCTAAGAATCACAACCAAAGACTCGTGGGGGTTGTGGCCCTTGTATGGTCATGTGCATAATAAATCCCTACTGTTAGGAGCAATCCAATAATTGTAGGATTGATTAACAACGATGTTTAGCATATTCAATTGTTCTATTTTCTCATCAAAAGTTATAGGTGTGTGTAAGACTATCAAACGTAAACTTGTATCAATGTCAGTTTTCAATTCTAGCTCATTGGGTTGTGGGACCAAGGGATCAAAACAATACGTCTTTTCTTGTTCTGGAATGTTGATGGTCATACAAAATGAAATGAAATGATTTTAATAAGAAAAATAACTATTAAAGGAAATCTTATCTATGTTTTCAGAGTTTCCACAATATATCATAGCAAAACAATAAAAAACAAACTAATCTATCAAAGGAAATATTTTTGATCTTTTCTAGTTTTCAAGCAATGCATTCTAATCTAATAAATAAACTAAAGACAAGCAATCATTTGGATGTAGCTGGTTACTTGTGTAAATATATGAATCTAATCTAAAACAAATAACCTAATCTAATCAAAACCCTTCAAACCCTACCTCAGAGATGAAAAACAAATCATGACCCTGAAAGAGCTATTGTTCCCCAAAACTTCCCTAGTAATGTTAGAGAGCAAACCTCTTAATGATTTGATTTAATTGTAATTTCCCAATCAATTGAAATGAAATTTTTTGCTACTCTATTTAATATGCAATCAAAACTAGTGATAAAATTGACAATTTAACAAATAAAGAAAACAAACACTCAATTCCAACTTGGCTAAGCAAGTGCTTTAGCGAATCTAGTTGTATCTGTATCTATCATGTCATCACCAATCCGGCACTATGATAATTCTTCACCGGGAACTCCTCGTGCTATGATTATTTACTAATGCACAGCCTTTAGTTTGGTGGATGTAATCTGGAAACAAAACAACAACCGAACACAAGAATACCATTGACTATGATAAGACAGAATGACGAAAAATCTGAAATATCAAAATAAATTATAATATTAACATGAAACTGTTACAATCTCACCCATGAGATACTTCAGCAAGACTATGGGAGAAACTTTACAATTACACCTCTTGATGGTTTCTTCAACACACCTTTAACTGATGGCTTCCTTCGCACACTTCCTACAATATTTCTCACTACTTCTTTCTATCCTAAATGAGGGGGGTGGCCTCTCTATTTATAGAACTTCCAAGCTTATCCATCCTATCTCTAAGATAGGATAAGAAATCCACTCTGACGAATCATATTCCATACCTTAACTCTTATCTGTACATGTAAGCTTATCTGTTAAGATAAGATAAACCTTATCATTTTACATGGGTTCCACATTTTTAGACTTTTTACAAATAAAATACACAAAATATTTATGACCTCACTCCTTGTCCTTATTACCAATATAATATTTCTAATTCCTAATCATGTAGACCCTACTTCTCTAATTACCCAAACTTTGACATTTTAACATTACCGGACCACTTACGACAAATATTTACTTTTTACAACATTCCTATTGTACTTTGACTATTACCATACTCCACATTATTGGTGGCACCATACTGATGGCGCCATTATCTTCTATCGGACGCTACTACTAATTACACTTAACAACATCCTATTCTTAATACATACATTAATGAAATAAAAATTTTGGAGGAAAATTTTAGTGTCGACATCTTCCCCCTTCCTAGCTTCTACTCCGTCCTCGGAGTAGACTATTCTGGTGCTTGGAAAATCTTCAACTTGTCGTGGTTGACCCATTTTGTAATGGGAGTGCCATCCAATTCCTCCAGTCGGTACGTACCATTTTCATGCACAGCTGCTATTTTGTAGGGCCCCATCCATTTTGGAAGAAATTTTCTATGTCTTCTTTTTTTGTATCTGGAATCATATACTAGAACCAAATCATTTACTTGAAATGGAGACCACCGGATCTTTTGATCAAAGTACTCCTTTTGCTTCATTTTCTTCTTATGGCTTGTATCCTTTGCTATTTCCCTCATTTCCTCTAGCAAATGAAGATGTACCAACCTTTCTTTTACTGAATCACTTTCATCCATCCTTTCATTTTTCATAACTCTCACAGTGGGAATATCAAACTCAATAGGAAGAACTGGATCAATGCCATAGGCCAACTGAAATGGGGAGTATCCTCTTGCTGACTTTGATGTTGCCCTATATGCCCACAATGTTGCATGAATCCTTTTATCCCATTTATGTATCTGCAAGGCTGCATCTTTTGCTAGAATTTGACACAGCACAAAATTTGTTCGTTCCACCTATCCATTTGTGCTTGGCTTGTATGTTATTTCCTTCCTATGCTTGATAGAAAACTTATTGACAAGGGCTTATACCACCTCATTAATGAAGTGGCTTCCTTGATCTGTTACAATTTCTAATGGACAACCAAATCTGGTGACAATGCATTCATATATGAACCTTGCCACTTCATCCATGGAAGTTGTTTTCAATGGCCTAGCTTCAACCCACTTGGTTAAATAATCTCTGGCAACTACAATATACTTATTTTGACGTGATGTAGTTGGAAGTGGACCTACAATGTCTATTCCCCATTTTTCAAAGGGACCAAGGGGAAGAATAGGACATAATGGAGCTAATGAAGTCTTACGGTTACCATGTGTTTGACAAATATCACATGTCTTACAATAATTATAACAATATTTAAAAAGAGTGGGTCAGTGATAACCTGCATCCAAGATCCTTCTTGTTGTAAGTTGTCCAGAGAAGTGCCCTCCACATGTACCATTGTGGAATTCTTCTAGCAGCTCCTTTCCTTGATCACGTCCAACTGCCCTCTTGTACTGTCCATCAGGTCCTATTCGAAATAATGCTCCATGCATAATAGAATATGGACAACTGGCTTGAGTAATCTTTCTCTTAGTCTTTGCATTGGCACCATCAGGAAACTTGAATTCATTAAGATAATTCCAAATATCTATGTATTCACTAGGGATTGTGTCAAGGGAGAATAATGCTGCATCGGGAAAATCATCATCATCACAAGATGATCGTACACCATCATAGGCTCGAGAGAGTGCATCTGCATTGACATGCTTCTTTCCTAGCCTATCTATAATATCAAATTCAAATTCTTGTAGCAAAATTATCCATCTTGCTATCCTCCCTGATGGGTTAGGCTTATTGACAATATATTTCAGAGACTGATGATCTGTTACCACTATAAATTTCTGCCCTAACAAGTAATTTCTAAACTTCTTTACGGCAAAAATGATAGCCAGAGCATCTTTTTCAGTTACAGTATAGTTTACCTCAGCACTGCTCATTTGTCTTCTCCCAAAGTAAATTGGATGTTCATTTCCATTTTTATCCTTTTGGCTCAAAGTACTACCTAGTGCTGCATCTGAGGCATCAGTGTACATAATGAAAGGCTTGCTCCAATCTGGATTCTTCAAAACAGGTGAAGACACCAGGGCTTCCTTCAGTTGTCCAAAAGCTTCATGCGCCTTGTTTCCTGGTTCATAAGCAACATCCTTCTTCAAGAACTGGGTTAGTGGCTGTGTAATCTTTGAGAAATTCTTGATGAACCTTCTATAGTAACCCACATGGCCTAAAAATGATCTCAACTTACTTCTATTCATAAGAAATGGTAAATCTTTGATTTTTGAAACTTCATCAGGATCAGTACCAATACCATCTCTAGATACAACATGCCCTAACAAAACGCCTTTAGAACATCCAAAGACACACTTCAAGTAGGGTTTAGTGAGGCTTGTGCTTCATCTAACCTTTGAAATGCTATCTCCATCTGGTGCAGGTGGTCCAACTTGCTCCCATAGATGCAAAAATCATCCAGAAATACTCTGATGAAGGTCCCAATGTAGGGTTCAAACACCCTATTCATCAAACGTTGGAATGTTGCTAGAGCATTACACAACGCAAAAGGCATAACTCTATAAGCAAAACGTTCCCCAAGGAGTGGTGAACGTGGTCTTCAGCTGATCTTTCTCTGCTATACGAACTTGGTTGTAGCCGCTATATCCATCAGCAAAACTATAGCACTCCTGGCCAGCTACTTCATCCAAGATCTGATCTGAAAATGGAAGAGGATAATGATCCTTCTTTGTTGCCTTATTGAGCTTCCTGTAATCAACACAAATGCGTAGCTTCCCATTATTGTTTATTGAGATCACAATGGGAGAAACCCATTCTGAATTCTCCACAGCAAATATGAATCCTGCATCAAGCAACTTATCTATTTCTTCTTTTACAGTCTTGGAAAAATTAGGATTCATTCTATATGGCATTTGCTTTATGGGCTTAGCACCATCTACTAGCTCAATACAATGTTCTACCCAACTTACTTGGCAGAGTTCCTTGTAATCAAAAGTGAATAGGTGTATGTACCTTCGAAAGAGCTGGAGGTAGGATTCCTTCTCACTCTCCATCACAGCATCACCAATCTTTATTTGTTGGAGACGATCATCAACTTCTTCTTCAGATAATTTTTTGGGGTCCTGGGTTGGTGTGATTGGAAGAATATCCATGACTGAAACATCAACCTCACTTTCTTCATCTTCAGTGTCCACTTCACTAGTGCTAGAGTAATCAGAGGATGTCCAATCATCAGTTTCATCACTTGAATCCACAGGTTCTGCTTTATGATGTCGAGGGATCACGTTTATCTTCACCCTCTCTCTACCACGTCCAAGTGTCATGAAACCTTTATTCCAGTAGTTTCTTGCATGAACTCTCCTTAGCCATGGTCTTCCCACCAGCATTGGGTACGCGACAGTGCCATTTTTCATCACCTGAAAGTCTACCACACATACAACACCCATAACAGATATTGCCACATTTGAAATTACACCTTCTGGTTTAGTTTTTCCCTTATTTAATGACCTTAACATAAGTGTTGAAGGGCGATCAATTTTTAAACCCAACATATTCATTACAGACTCGGTCATTACATTAACTGCAGCACCTTCATCAACTAAGACATCATGAATTGAAATACCATTACATAATACCTCAACTTGTGGAGCATAGGGATCTACCTCTACCTCCAAAACAGGGACCTCAACCTCCTTCCTTCTTCGAGGATTGATTCCACCTCGCAACTCCCGCCTCTTCTCAGAAGACATAAGCCAAGAGTTGACCATATGTAATATTTGCAGGCCTTTTGGACAGATCTTCCAAGATGGAGTATGTTCCTTGCCCCTGTGAAATCAGAAAATCTTGCACACCCAACTTTCTTCTCCTATGTTTCTTACTAGTTTCTTCTTTCATCTTCTTAGGATCATTTCCATCTTGATTATCTTTTTCTTTCTTTCTTTTTGTTACAAACACATCTACTTCATTATTTCTGCTCTTATCTACTACATCAAAAGAATTCACAGGTACTTTTCCTTTATCATTATCTCCCTTACCAGATGTAGAAGCTCTATCTGGACAATTATACTTATAATGACCCTTTTTATAACAACCATAAAAAACAACTTCAGAAATATTTCTTTTTGGACCTCTATCTCCTCCCTGAGAACTAAATTCCTTTCCTTGAAGAAGATTAATAGTTAACTGACCCATATTTTTGAGCAGATCTTCATACTCAGTAGATGTATTAGGAGAAATATTTGTGCTCACCGGGAGTGGTTGTGGATTCAGGACCAAAGGTGCTGGTGTAGGTTCTACTTTAGCAACAATTTCTTTGGGTTCCTCTTCCATGCTTTCTTCGTGCCTTCTTGTAATCTCCTTTGCTTGTTCAATGGTAGCTGGGGCGGTCATACTTCACTCGTTGTCTGATCTCCAGCTTCATCCCAAGAATGAAGTGCTTACAGAGGAGATTATCCACACCATTCATCAACTCATCCGCTAGTCCTTCCTTCCGGATCTGGGCATCGAGCTTCGTCCTTAGCTCTAGAACACGAGCATGATAATCTCTTATCTTCTCCTTCTCTCCTTGGGATAAGCTTTGTGATCTCGATCATGAGATCTACATATTTCTGTTGTTCACCAAATTCTTCAAGAAAACTTTCGGTTAATAAATCCCATGAATTTTTCACATTATCACCTAGTGTTTCAAACCACCTAAGTGCTGAACCATCCAAAAAGGTAGGAAAAAATTCAGTCCATTGTTCCCTTCTTATAAGGCCATTACAAATACTAGATTGTTTAAGCTCTTGAATGAAAGAAGAAGCATCTTCATTAGATTGAGATGAAAAAACAGGAATCTTTCCCATTTTCAAAAGTAACCACCATGAAATACCAACCCACAAGTACAATTAACAAGACTTATGTGCACAAATAATTGGAATCACTATACTAGAAAGTGACTTTACACCTTTCTACAGTAAAATAGAAATGACCACAGTAAACTATGGTAAAACTTGACTTACTACGGTAAAAACTAACTTTACTGTGGTAAACACTATTCACGGTAAAAAGTGAAGTTACTACGGTAAATACTATTCACGGTAAAAAGTGACTTTACTGCGGTAATTACTATTCCCAGCAAAAAGGACTTTACCAAGGTAACTACTATTCATGGCAAAAATGACTTTAACATGGTAACTACTATTCACGGTAAAAATGACTTTACCATGGTAACTACTTTACCATGGCAGCAATAGAATGCAAGATACACAAAAATTCTCATGCCTTTTGCTTGAATACCAACATGGAATATATAAGAATTGGGGTTGGGATGTGCCTTCATGCACAAGGCATGATGAGGCAGTTCTAACTAACTAAAACACATTCAAAAATAGAAGAGGGAAGGAGAACCAAGTAATCAAAAATATTTTTAGACAATTCGGCCCACAGATGCATGCTAAAAGTGAAGTTAAGTGAATTGTTGCCTGTTAAAAAATAACAAAGTGGAGGGAATAACCTTTATGCGATGAATCCAAGGATGACCGATGATCATATTATAGTTGGTTTCTTGATATATAATATAAAAATCGGTTAGTACCATCTTAGGTCCAAGGGTGACTGGCAACACTATAGTTCCGATTGACGTTTCCTTGAGTGTGTCACAGCCTTTTAGTGTGTTTTGCATTGAAGAGAAATTGGTATCTTTGTACCCTAGCTTTTAAAGGAAAGAGAAGGGGACTATGTTGACCACTTCCCCGTCATCAATCATTGCACACTTTACATAGTTATTATAACTCCATACGTGTAATAACAAAGCCAGATCACCTCCACAAGCTATTTTAGCATCCCTGGGCATATTGCTCATGTTGAATAAAAACGTAACATCTCTTTTAAGATGCCCTGGCGGATAGACATCAAAGTCCACATGGTTTATTTTTTCTTCTAGAGGAGGGGTGAGGTTAATCATATTGTTATGTTTGTGGAGCCTATTTTCATGTTAGAGTGTGGTACACCTTCTATGTGTTACACTTGAGTATTTTTACGGCGGTCCCCCGAAGCAAATTTTCATGGGTGGTTTATTAACCCATGGGTAATGGGTAACCGTTATGGGCTGTTTTTGGGCCCATGGTTTTTCGGTACCCATTGTTTTGTAAAACCGCCTCTTTGGCTACCCATAGGTTTATGGGATGGTTTTCTTTTTTGCCCATTGTTTGATACCCATGGTTTTTGTAAAACTACTTTTAAGCAGTTGTCTATTTATATGGTCTTATGCATATGATAGAAAGACAAGCAAATGTATTGTAGATGTGTTTTGAATTCGGGTGTTAATTCTGTAGAGTTTGTTAAGCATAGATCCAAACGGATCTGGGTATTGTATTCCGAGAGTGGAGGCTTGTAATAATATCTAACCAAGTGATTCTTGGTGGACGTAGCCCAAATTGGTTGAACCATGTTAAATCTTGTCTCTGTGTGTTGTGTTATTTATTCTGCACTTTTATTTGAGATCTATAATATTTTTTACATATTAATTTCTACTGTTGCGATTCTGTAAGGGATTATTCCGCATATTTTATCTCTTATTTCCTAACAATTGGTATCAAAGTCTGGTTTGGTTTACTGAAGTGTTGAATCACAGGGAATTTTTTATCTTGAGTGGGAGCTATGGTAGATGATGGAAGATCTAGGGTTGATAAATTCAACGGGAAGAATTTTATTCTTTGGAAGATGCAGATGGAAGATTACCTTTATCAGAAGTATCTTTATACTCCTTTTTCTGAAAAGGTGAACAAACCCTTGAGTATGACAGATGCGGAATGGGATTTGTTGGATTGGAAGGCACTTGGAATGATCTGGCTATGTCTTGCATCTTCGGTATTATTTAATGTTTCATAGGAAAAGACTACAAAAGATATAATGGATGCATTAGGGAAGTTGTATGAAAAACCCTCTTCCTCTAACAAGATATTTTTAATGAAAAAATTGTTTAATATGAAGATGTCTGAGAATAGTTCAGTAGCAGATCATTTAAATGATTTCAATACAGTTGTGAATATGCTAGCTTTGGTTACAATAGAATTTGATGAAGAAGTTAGGGCTTTATTAATTCTGTGCTCTTTACCTGAAAGTTAGAATAGCCTGGTAATGGCGGTAAACAACTTAGTTCTAGCTAACTCAAAGTTGAAGTTTGAGGATGTTGTAGGGGTGATTCTAAGCGAGGAAATGTGAATAAAAAGCTCTGGGGAATCTTCTACTTTAGGGAATTATTTGACAGTGGAAACTAGAGGGAGACAGAAGAATAGAGGAAACCATGGAAAATCGAAAGATTGAGCAAGGTCAAAATCCAAGAGAAAGATTGTATGTTGGAACTATGGAAAGTCTAGGCATGCAAAGAAGGATTATTGGGAGCTTCGGGACAAGAAGAAACAATAGGAAGAAAACAAGGAGGCAAATGTAGCATCGGGTAATGTATGTCATGATACTTTGATTCTTTCTTTGCATAATATTACTAAATCTTGGGTTTTAGATTCAGGGGATTCTTTTCATGCTACTCCACATAGGCATTATTTTGTTGATTATGATCAAGGGGATTTTGGGCATGTTTTTCTTGGTGATGATGAGCCTTGCATTATAGTTGGAAAATGTTCTGTTCAGGTTAAGATGCAGAATGGGAATACATGTCTATTGAAGGATGTCATACATGTGCCTACATTAAGGAGAAATTTGATATCAGCGGGGTAATTGGGAAGTGATGGTTGTAATGTGATATTTAAAGCTAACTTTTGGAAGGTTACCAAGGGTGCTCTTGTGGTGGCAAGAGGTAAGAAGGTTGGAACCTTGTATTTAACCACTGATAGTACTAATGATTGTAATCTTGTGGCTTCAGATGTAGATACAACATTATGGCACTATAGGCTCAGTCATATGAGTCATAAGGGCATGAATATCATAAAGAAGAATTTTCCTGGATATACAGAAACATGTTTGGATTTATGTGAGAACTACATATATGGGAAACAGAAGCGAGTAAGGTTTCTCAAGGTTGGACCTACGAAGAAAGAGAGTAAGTTAGAGATGGTTTATTCTGATGTGTGGGGGCCAGCTCAGGTATCATCTCTTGGAGGTTCATGTTATTATGTTACTTTTATTGATGATGCAACAAAGAAAGTTTGGGTTTATTGTATTAGAAACAAATCTGATGTATTTGACACTTTTGTTAAATGGAAAGCCTTGGTAGAGAATGAAACAGGTCTTAAGCTAAAATGTCTCAGGTCAGATAATGGAGGGGAGTATTGCAGCAATGAATTTACTAATTACTGTTCTAAGAATGGAATCCACAGGAAAAAGATGGTTCCAGGAACTCCACAACAGAATTGGGTATCAGAAAGGATGAACAGAACAATAATGGAACGTGCTAGGAGTATGAGGTTACATGCAAGACTGCCTCTTTCTTTTTGGGAAGAAGCAGTGAGCACAACTGTGTAATTGATAAATAGACGACCCTCAAGTGCCTTAGATGGAGGCGTACCTGAGGAGGCATGTTATGGTAAGAAAGTTGATTATTCATTTCTTAGAGTCTTTGGATGTGAGGTGTTTGTTCATATAGACAAGGATGATAGGACCAAGCTAGAGGCTAAATCAGAAAAATGTACTTTCATTGGTTATGGTGGTGATGAATTTGGGTTTAAATGTTTGAGTATTAAGGACAAGAAAATCATTCGGTCTAGGGATGTGGTCTTTAATGAGAAAGTCATGTATAAGCAATAGTTGCAGGAAAACAGGGAAGAATCCAAGAAAGAATATGCAGTGGTAGAGGATCTTCCAGATGGGAAATTGACCCATGAATCAGTTCAGGAACCTACTCAACATGAACCCCAAAATCCTACAGTGAGGAGGTCTTATAGGTAAGAAAAGAACCTGAATTTTTTTCTCCTTCTCTTTATTTTTTATTACTCACTGATAGTGGAGAGCTAGAGAGCTTTGATGAAGCAATGCAGGTAGATGCCAGTAAGAAGTGGGAGCAAGCCATGGATGAGGAGCATAAGTCTCTTATGAAGAACCAGACTTGGGATTTGGTGAAGCTACCAGAAGGCAAAAGAGCATTGCAGAACAAGTGGGTGTACAAAGTTAAAGATGAAGGAGGAAAGAAAAGATATAAGGCCTGGTTTGTGGTCAAGGGATTTACACAGAAACAAGGTATAGATTTTGATGAGATATTTTCTCCTGTAGTAAAAATGACTTCTATTGGAACTGTTCTTGGAATAGTGGCAACAGAAGACTTGCACTTAGAACAGTTAGATGTAAAGACTGCATTTCTCTATGGTGATTTGGAGGAGGAACTATATATGCAGCAACCAGAGGGCTATGAGGTCAAAGGTAAAGAGGAGATGGTGTGTAAACTAAAGAAGAGATTGTATGGCTTGAAACAAGCTCCACGTCCATGGTATAAGAAGTTTGATAGCTTCATGGTGGAGCAAGGTTATATTAGATTTCATTCTGACCATTGCGTGTATACAAATAAATTTGAGGATGGAAGTTATATTATCCTGTGTTTATATTTTGATGACATGTTGGTTGTAGGTACAAACATGCAGGAAATAATAGTACTCAAGAAACAGCTAAGTGAATCCTTTGATATGAAGGATTTGGGGGCAGCCAGACAAATCCTTGGTATGAGGATAACTCGGGATAGGAAGTTGACTTTATCTCAAGAAGAGTACATTAAGAAGGTATTGGACAGGTTTAACATGCAGGATGCTAAACCTGTTGGGACTCCTTTGGTAGGCCATTTTAAGTTATCAAAGGATCAGTGTCCCAAGACAGAGCAGGAAAGAAACCAGATGTCCAAGGTACCTTACTCATCAGTAGTTGGCAGTTTGATGTATGCTATGGTGTGCACTAGGCCTGATATTGCCCATGTAGTGGGAGCTGTGAGTAGATTTATGAGTGATCTAGGTAAAGAGCATTGGCAAGCAATAAAGTGGATCCTTTGGTATTTGAGAGGAACCATGGGGATAGTTTTGTGCTATAGTGGATCAGACACCACTTTACGTGGTTATGTAGATTCAAACATGGCTGGAGATGTAAACAGCAGGAAGAGCATGACAGGTTATATTTATACTATAGGTGGGACAGCAGTGAGATGGATTTCACGACTACAGAAGTTGGTGGCTTTGTCAACCACGGACGCTGAGTATGTTTCTGCCACATAGGCAAGCAAAGAGATGATTTGGTTACAAAAATTGCTTGAGGAGTTGGGGCATAAGCAGGAGGAATGTAAGCTACATAGTGATAGTCAGAGTGCTATACACCTAGCTAAGAACTTTTCTTTCCACTCCAGGATGAAGCATATACAGTTGAGATATCACTTCATTAGGACAGCTTTGGAGGAAGATAAGTTTAAGTTGGAGAAGATTCATACCAGTCAGAATCCTGCAGACATGATGACCAAGGTGGTCACAAGGGATAAACTAAAGCTATGTTCAGCTTTGGTTGGCCTTTGTAGATGGCAGTGAAGGGTTGAGAATATTTCTCAGTGGAAATCAGTCTCCAAGTGGGAGATTTTTATGTTTGTGGAGCCTATTTTCATGTTAGAGTGTGGTACACCTTCTATGTGTTACACTCAGGTATTTTTACGGTGGTCCCGCTCACCAGTGAGTGGGTCAGAGGGGTTCGGGGGGGTGAAGCCCCCTTGATTGAAGGGGGTTTGAGGGAGAAGCCCACGAAGCAAATTTTCATGGGTGGTTTATCAACCCATGGGTAATGGGTAACCATTATGCGCAGTTTTTAGGCCCATGGTTTTTCGGTACCCATTATTTTGTAAAATTGCCTCTTCGGCTACCCATAGGTTTATGGGACGGTTTTTTTTTTTCCCATTATTTGATACCCATGGTTTTTGTAAAATTACTTAAGCAGTTGTCTATTTATATGGTCTTATGCATATGATAGAAAGACAAGCAAATGTATTGTAGATGTGTTTTGAATTCGGGTGTGAATTCTGTAGAGTTTGTTGAGCATAGCTCCAAACAGATCTAGGTATTGTATTGAGAGAGTGGAGGTTTGTAATAAAATTTGAGCAAGTGATTCTTGGTGGACGTAGCCCAAATTGGGTGAACCATGTTAAATCTTGTCTCTCTGTGTTATGTTATTTATTCTACACTTTTATTTGAGATCTGTAATATTTTTTGCATATTAGTTTCTACTGTTGCGAATTTGTAAGGGATTATTCCACATATTTTATCTCTTATTTCCTAACAAATATGACCAAGACCTAGTGCTTATAGTAGAGTGGATCTGTGAGCAGGGAAATTCTTTATTAGATCCAAGAAGGAAATGTGAGAGAAAGTCTTAGTTAAGTCACTAATCAATTCATAAGCTCCCACTGGCTTGCCTAGCATATCAAGAATGTCATTTGATATAGTTGGGTAGATCAGAATTGGATGCAAAGAATAATCCTTGGTTCTAATGTCAACATTAATTTGAGGTTCAGTGTCCAACTTTGCTAACCCCATAATTTTCACTTTCTAGCAACCATCCACAAGAGGTGCCACTTGTGGGTTTGACAAAGTTGACGCTTTGCCATCGTGGGTCCCTATTACAATACCTCTGTATGAACCATTAGGATCTATTCTACCATCCTTTAGACATGTGGGGAGAGGATCATTAAATATTATTAGCGGTGTGTTCTGTGGAGATACCGGTCCCATATAGGTGTTTTGGGTTGGCGCTAACGGGTTTGCCAAAAACATGTCAACAAACAAATTTCTTTGATCCTTTGTCAAACATTGTAAAAAAAATTTACAATCGCGACATGTTCTTGCGTCATTTCCGCAACCCTATGGAAACCACAATATAAATCAAGATCATAATCTTAAGGCCTTTAGTTTGTGACTTTTTGTGGTCCGAAGTTACAGTTATTTCTCAACTATTGATTGTTATAGTTAAAATTTGGGAACCCTTGCCCATGGTTTTGAAATTGGTAAGAATACTTGCTTGTGTATTGGTTAGGGCCTTCGGTCTTTGTTTGTCTTGATTGTTGAGGTTGTTGTTGTTGATGGTTAAAACCTACAACATTGACTGAGGGCTAGATTGTATTGTTTATTTGATCATTGACATTGTTATTGTTGTTGTTTGAAGTGCTTGTATTGGGAGCATTAACAACGTTAGGTTTCTTAGGTTGGTCCGTCACCCCATCCGTCGTGACTCCATGATTCTTATTAAGTATTTTTGGTCCTTGATTATTATTCATGTTATTGGACTAACTGGGGTTATTTTGATTAGGGGTGAATAACCTTCCATTAGCTTCATAATTCTTATGACCACTGTCAATGGCTGCTTGGTCAATTCGAAGAGCACCATCTACTACCTCTTCATAGCTTCTTAGTGGGAACTTTTGAACTTCTTCTTTTGTCTCCCTATTGAGAGAGTGGAGGAAAAAAACACAAAGCTTCATTTCATCCATATTTGGAGTGCTTGAAGAGGAGTTGAGAAATTTTCACCACCTTTGAATGAAGTGAGTTGTAGACTCATTGTGCTCTTGCTTGATATGAAGGAATTCCCTAATTCCTTTTCTCAAAAGTTTGTTCATATCAAAAGCCTTAATAAATTTGTATACAAGTTTCTTGAAGGAGTGTATTAAATCCTCGGATATCCTATAGTACCAATCGAGAGCAATACCATCCAACATTTTAGGGTAAATATTCACAACAACTACATCCCATGGGAGAAAATCTCGAATGGACATTGCATAAGATTTGATGTGGGTGTTAGGATCGCCCTCCACTTTGAATTTTGGAAGATCGAGAAAGGGTCTTGGGAGCATGACTATTCAGATGGAGAAGTGTAAAGGCTCCTTAAGATTTTCAGAATAGGTCCCCATTGTGTATGTTTCCACAATTAAAGATCCTTGTTGGGGAGGTGGAGGTTGCATCTGTAGCTAAAATGGACAGCGTAAACATTTTTTGGAGCATATGGTATCCCCTGTAGCTATCCATATAGACATGGGTAAGTGTACATATACCCCTGTAGAGATTTAGAATACATGTGTACGTAGGGGGATGATTACTTTGATATGGAATCGAAGGCATGAAGCCAAGGAAATTTGCATTTCCAACTTCTTCTTGTTGTAGATATACATATGTGGTGTGAGGGGGCATACACAAGGTTCCCATCCTGGTCATCAAATCTCCAGAGTTTAGAGTACCCATATAAACTAGAGGATTCTGTGAAATAGGTTTTTTTCCATAATTATGTAGATAGGGAAATGTTCTTTCTTGTCTCGTGTATGAATTTTAAGAATTTTGGGAAAGCTCTAGCTCCTTAACTTTGTCTACCAACAGTAAGATGAAATGATCCATTGATGGGGTAGTTCTTTTCTTAGGTGATTTTTGTTTAATCCTTGGAGGTTGTTGAGGAGTGTGGAATCTTGTTATGAATTATTCACTATGCTTCCACCCCTCATTAGCAATATTTTTAGTTGGTGGAGGGGTAGTGTTATTGTTTTGGAGCAGAACATCACCTTTTCCTTGCAACCTATCGAAATCTTGGTTCATATTGTGGAAGTGTTGTTAACTCCTAGCATATTGTGCCAAGTAGTCCTCATATAGATGTAGGAGTTTGTCCGATTGCATGCTAATGGGTTGTCAAAACAATACCCGAGGAGATGGAAGAAGAATGTAGAAACATTTAAAGACTAGATCTTCACATCAAGCTCACCAATTTGTATGACATAAATTAAAAACATGACCTTCTTTGCACCTCTCGAGGACATGCTGAGACATCTAGTGTATAATGGAAGTGAATGTGAGTGTGGTGATGGTGATCAAGATAATTGGAAAATATTATGTCTTCAACACGTAATATCAGGATTTGCAAGTCTAAGGCAAATAATTCTCTCCTAACTTGAAGCGATGTGATGGCTTGGTTTGATATAATAGCTACTCAGAGACTCCAATCGGTATTGAATGCCACAAATATTCTGTCTATTGGTTTTTGAACATGTGGAAAGTGACCTGCGGCCACCTCGTATGGATTTCCAAATAAGGTCATGGAATTTAAAATGAGAGACGTAGTGGACCCACAAGGACTATGGGTGATTTTATGGTCTAGTCTAGAAAGTCTTAGCCTGATTTTTTGCTATGTTTAGTAAGGAAATATGTGTAATATTGTCTGGTGGAAGTGGTGAAGATCTGAATACGAATGTATGCAAACTAGTGTCAATTTCTAATTGGTCAATATGCCTGTTGGGTTGTGGGACCTAAAGATCATAACTAAAGACTGGTGGAGGCTATGGTCCTTGTATGGTCATGCATGTAATCAAGCCCATTTTCCAGGAGCAGTCCAATAATCATAGGCCTGATTAGAAATGACATTTAGCATGTTTACTTGTTCTATTTTCTCAGCAAAAGTTATAGGTGTATGTAAGACTGTCCAACGTAAACTTGTATCAATTTCAGTTATCAATTCCGACCCATTGGGTCGTGAGACCAAGGGATCACAATTGTACTTATTTTCTTGTTGTGGATCGTTGATGGTCATACAAAATGAAATGAAATGATTTTAATAATAAAACTAAATTTTAAAGAAAATCTAATCTATGTTTTTTGAGTTTTCACAATATATAAGAGAAAAACAATAAAAATTAAACTAATCTATCAAAGGAAATCTTTTTGATCTCTTCTAGTTTTCAAGCAATGTGTTCTAATCTAATAAATAAACTAAAGACAAGTAATCAGCCAAATGTAGTTGGTTACTTTTGTGAATATATGAATCTAATCTAAAACAAATAACCTAATCTAATCAAAACACTTCAAAACCTACCTCAGAGGTGAAGAAAAAATCATGACCCTAAAAGAGCTATTATTCCCCACAACTTCCCTAGTATTGTCAAAGAGAAAACCTCATAATGATTTGATTTACTTGTAATTTCCCAACCAATTGAAATGAACAATTTTTCTACTTTATTTGATATGCAATTGAAACTAGTGATAAAATTGACAATTTAACAAATAAAGCAAACAAAAGCATAATTCCAACCTAGATAAGCAAGAGCTTTGGAGAAACTGGTTGTATATGTATTTGTCCCATCATTTTGTTCCTTTCTTTATTCGAGTTTTTATACGACTCTAAGGGATTGGGAATACAAGAGCAGTGGTAGGAGGATGACACTTGAACAATGACAAATTGAAGGCAGTTTGGATGCAATGCAAGTAGAAGAGAGATAGCACAAGAGATCTGAGCTTGGCTATGTAGTTCCTAGCGAGATTGTGGCAGCAATAGAATCCAAGATGCAAAAAAAATATCAGGAATTTTTCTTGAATACAAGAATGGAATGTATAAGAATTGGGGTTAGATGTGCCTTCATGCATAAGGAAAGAAGAGGAAATTCCAAGTAACTAAAGCACATGCAAAATAGAAGAGGGAAGGAGAGCTAAGAAATCATAACTTTTTTTAGAAAATTTATCCCACGGATGCATGATAAAGGTGAAGTTAAGTGAAATGTCACATGTTAAAAACAAGCATAACGAAATCTAGAAAAATTGGTTAGGACGGTCTCCCTGCTTGGGTGGTAGTTTTAGAACTGCCGCCTAACCAGAGTGGCGGTCCTAGCACTAAAGGCCAAAATATGCACATAAAGAAGCTGAAAGCTGGAAATAGTGTAGGATGGCTAAGTAAGTATGTCTAGGCTAAAAATATACACTATGAATTGGTTTTAGAGCTTAAAAACCTTCTTGAAAGGACCTGAATCATCATTGGGTACTTTTGTAACCATTTTATGATAATGCAACACATGTAATTTTGGGTGCGTACATTTTCCCTTGCCCATGACATCCACTCCTTAAACCTACAAACCAAAGAGAACCAAATGAATGAGCTTATGGTAAGAAATTCTTAAGAAGATTCCCTTAAGGATTATTAGGGTTTCTTTAGGGTAGATCTAATCTTGTGGTCACTATTGATTTGATCCAAGGGTTAAGATTCAACCCTGCAATTTAGGTGAGAATATCCATATTATGGTTGTAAATTTTTAAATAAATAAAATGTATGTGTAAATGGGTGAATTGGGCCACTTAGGGATCTAGTGTGTTAAGTTAAAAATGTAACCCTTCTATTAGATTTTAGCCATTAATTTAATGGAAACTTATCTAGTGCTGATAATTAAATTGATACTAGGGCTTGATTAAAAAATAATTAATTAATAATCTAGACTAGATCTATCCTATGCAACGTAACTTTGCTAGTAAGAATTAATTAAACATAAATTAGGGTTTGACACCTTTATAACTTAAAACAAAACAAAAATCTGCAACCTTCCGGATAATTGTTAATGATCAATGTGGTTTTTGACCGTCAAATTTGTGGCCTTACACTTGGTATTAGAGTCATGGGTTCAACACTTAGACCCCGGGCACACTTGGAAACATAAGACATAACAAGAAAAAAATTATTGCAAATATAAACCTAGATCACAAAAAATTTGTTAGATGTTTTAAAATGTAGAAAACCTAGAAAACAGAAATAAAACCTAGAAGGGTAAAATAACTCTCACCTTGGTCTGTGCAGGAGGTGCGGACTAGATGATGGGTTCTTGCACATGGACCTAGAATTACTACCCCTAGATCAGGCAATAGCCACCATATTACCTCAGATACTTTAGACATTATAGGATGTTAATTCCGCTATATGCAGAGGGTCCTTATGTGGGATACACAACAGATAGGACAAAGAGCCATCAATAGAGGCTCTTACACCTTCCTGACATAGTGATGAACATAGGGTAGAGAAATCTCATGTGGAGTGAGTCAGACAAGATTCACCATAGAGAGGTATTAGAGATAGGGCTATAAGACACAGGGACAGATCTAGGAGCTCTAGGCAGCGTGATGATAGTGTAGAGAGACCTAGAGGAAAACATTCTATAGTGGTAGATCCCATCAGAGACATCTTGAAACTCCATCTATCTCATTTCTCTAGGGATACTAGAGGATTTCAGGTAGAGGCATGGTTGGTTAGCTTGAGTGGATGCTTCAAGCTATGTCCGTGTACTATAAACACGAAGGCTCGTGTTGCCATCCACCTTCTCAGAGACGAATCCGAGGTTTGGTGTTGAACCGAGGAACATAAGCTCCATGTAGATTGTGAGATAATCACTTGGGAGCTCTTCGAGGAGTGGTTCAAAAGAGGATACTTTTCCAAGAGGTTCATTCAGCAGAGGATAGATGAGTTCCACAACCTACGTTAGGCATCCATGAAAGTGGCAGAGTACATGAGTCCCTTCCTAGACCTACTTTAGTATGTAGACTATATGCAAGATGAGCAGGTGAGGATCCATAGGTTCATCAGGGGCCTGAACCTAGACATTGGAGGGGAAATGTGCATTTATTTCCCACAGACTCTAGCAGAGGCCGTTGAGAAGGCCTACATTATGGAGGAGACAAGGGGGAAGACGTACCAGGACAAATATAGAGTGTGAAGCCATATCCAACATATGCAAGATAGCAGGTCAAGGGGTTCAGCTCCTCCTCCTCGAGGAAGACATGGTTCTATACAGTATTCATTCAAACCATCACAATAGAAACCTCAGCAGTAGTAGCAACAGACTCGTCCTACATTTAGGCCTCCACAAAGATTGTATGCTCAAAGGGGATGTAGTATGGGGCCTCCTCCTAGAGGACTAGTCAGGACTCAGGCACCACCTAGAGCTCAGTCAGGAGGATCTCATCAATAGTTACCACAACAATCCATAGCAAGATCATCAGGATACATGGCACATACCACTAGATTAGCTACATGATCCAATTCTCATTAGAGGGGACCTGGTAGTTGTTATGGGTGTGGATTTCTTGGGAATCATTGGAGAGAGTGCCCTTAGAACCCTTATAACAAGGGTAAGGCACTAGTTTCAGAGCCTACTGTAGGTGACATGGCTAGGAGCCACACGATCTATACATCAGTTGAGAACTTCTAGGAAGAGCACTAGATCACGGTGATTGAAACAACATGCTAAAGATATTTTACTACATTTATATTATATACTATGTTTAGGAACTTAGAAGTAGGAAAATAAAAAAAAGTTATGGTTTATAAATATATTATTCATCCTTATATCAACATTTTAAAAAAAGAACCATTTTAAAATTCTGAGATAAGTTTATGAGGAATAAGGTTTCATTTACAAAAAAAATTCACTATAGAAGCCTTAAAATAGATTCTTAAAAATTAAAACTTCTCCATTAAAAAGTAAAATTCAATCTCTACAACTTGCTTGGAACATAGACAAATTAAAATCTGATTTCGAAATATAATCATTTTACTAAGCTTTCACATGGGAAAGGGAAAAAAAATTATTTCATTTCTTTATATAATGCTACCAAAATTTGCATGAAAGAGATCTATAACAAGAATAACAATATTTCCAATAAACCAACTTTCTTTTCAAAATGGATTTCCAACAATTTCATATTAAAGGAATCATCCATTTTACAAAATTTATTTTCCAAGGAGCTTAAACTTACAATTACAACATAATCCCAAAATACTTGAGATGCACAAGAGTAACTTTACAAGATTCCTTAGCTAGATAGGATGGGGGATACACAAAATACTACAACACTAATTTACAAAGAAAACTCCAAATCACATAAAATGAAACTCTATAAGACAGAAACTTCCCAAATCACTATATCTATGGGATTACAATGAGAGTAGTGTTTACAAAAATTGGAGAAGACAATGACGAACCATGATGTCAAGAGATTCCAACTATCTTCCAAACTTGAGCTCCAACTTTGAGTGTTTTTCCAAGAGACCAACCCAAAGAGAAAAGCTTGTTTTACCACCCAACCTATAGGCATCATTACATGCCTTTCCAAAGTTTGGAGGACATGTTATCCTCCCTCCAATCCCATGGGAGTGAGGGAAATAGCTTCCTCAAATGTGCACAATATTTAGGGATGGGTATAAACAAGCAATACATTCACATATCAAGACCAACTCATGCACGTCAAAAAACTAACATTTACCAACCAAACATAGAATGAGGAGAACATCGATATTAATCCTCAAAAAATGGGGAAGAGTAGATGAGAAATCCAATAAGTGCCATAGGGTGTGATCCAACCATAGGATGCACACTATGCAATATCTTAAATAATCCTTCTTATCCCTCCAAGAACAATAACCCCTTCGTATCACTCCTCTCATTCGCCTAAATTCCTCCTTGGGAGCATTTTCAAACCCATTGGGTTTCCTCGCCAAGGATGGGGAAGGGGGTTAAAATCCCATATGAACCACCTTCCCCACCTCAAACCATATGAGGAAGGTGAAAAAAATAAACCAACATGGCTTTCCCATCAAGCCATGAGGTTTAAGAGGGAAAATCCCTCCCTCTTCTTCTACACAAAACTTCTAAAATCCATCAAGCCAATATGATGGATGGAGAAAACAATGAAAGAAAACATACACAAGCAACAGTATGCACCACATACAACTTTAAGACCACACTCTTAATAAGATGAAACTATGATTAACATGCAAAAATGATAAATATAGAGATACCAAATATCCTACCTCCAAAAGCTTTCCAATCTCTAAGCTTCTCTCAAATCCTTTATCCAAGAAAGAGCTCCCACTCCAAAAGTCACTCCAATCACAAATGCAAAAGCTTAAAAAGTAGTTCTCTTCCTCCTACATGAGAAATTATTTGAAGAAAATCAAAGTCAATCTTCCTCAAAAATGAGGGGGTAACATGTGTCACCCCTCTCTTCCCTCCAAACCAAATATTCCTAAAATAAAAAGGAAGAATTTAGGTAAAGCTTCATTTTAAACATTACTCCCCCAAATTATCCAAAAAGAAAATAAAACAAATTTGATGCAACTTTTCACAATACACACACCCCTAATCCATTCTTACATGAATGTTGACAATAGTAGAGGTCAAAATGAGAAGGGAAACTACTTCATTTGGCCTTGAAATTAAGCCCCTCCACCTAATATGGTAGGGTCCAAGGGCTCATTTTTATGCTAAAAGAACCCCCAAAACAAAAAGGGGACACTCTAAAAATGCCAAAAATAACCCAATTTCTGGGTTTGGCATTTTTGGACACATTAGTGTAGAGGATGTGGGGCCCACTCAAGGGTTCTTATGTGACCTTAATCCTCATCTAATCAAGCATAGCACTTAAACAAATACAAAATCCCTAATAAAAGTGGGGACCATTAGGTCCCCCAACCTAGCTTACTTAACAAAAATTAAACAACCTAAACACAATTAATGTTACAAAATATACAATATTATAATATAAGGGTCACTCATGGTGCCCAAAAAATGACAAGCAACCAATACTAAGGCTTCACACAACTAACATGGCTAAGGACTCGGCCCCATGGGCCACTTGTGCACACTTTGAGTATCTGCCCTTAAACACACATTCTCTTGTGCCCTGTAATCTGCACATTCATTGCAAACATTAAACACATATGTCTAATAAACGTGTATAACATTAACTACTCAGTAAATCAATCAAAGTATAATCATGCTAACTTATGCTAGCACAATATCAATAAGGAATTGTTAACTATAAACATACACAATTTCATATTAATTCAACATGTGTTAGCCACCCCAGTAATTATATAATGACATACTATCCATGCTATAATGTAGATAACATCAAATAACCAAATAATTCATAGATATCAAGACATGTGTGACACAACCATAGTATCCATCATATAGCCAATAAGATCCAAGTAACATCGTAACATGCTAGTTGTCAACAACATCTAACTGAATGTGAAATATCATACTATTTAAAACTAAATTAACGCTACACGCCCAAATCATCTTACATGTCCATCAAATGATCAAATATCATAACATGATATCTAACAAGGTGCCATAATCCATGTCCAAGTCATCAAATATGAGTATAGAAATCGGCAGATAAACTGAAGCTAGACAAATGTGGAGCACTACATTGTATGAGTAAAATTAGTTGTTTAGGAATGAATCCACAAAATATTACCTATCTCATGACCAATGGAGATTCAAAAATTTACTTGATCCCAGGAAATGAAGTCCAAAATGTAGTAAACACATCTCCTGAATCATTAATCCTGAAATTGAACTATCTTTGTTTTGATTTTAGGGTAAGAGTTCTAAGCCTACCAATGGAGATCTAAATTGATCCAATCAGTGTTTTTCTTGGCCATCACACAATGTGCAGCAACTTAAGTGATATGGGTGTTTTATTTTTAACTTATGATGTTTCTAATAAGACAATCTATTAACTAAGTGACTTTAGATTATTTTTGGGTTCCAGATTATCTGTGTTGGATAAATTCAAATTCAATTGACTTAGGAGATTTTATAATTGACCTAGCTTTCATCGACAAGATTCCTTAGTATGATAATTAAACAAAGTAATTATTTTTATTAACTCGCGAGTTATTATTCAAGGGCATGGGTCCATTTTGGAGGGAAAATGGGTACCATGACTATTTTGATTATTTTCGACTTCCCGCATATCCCTCGATCATTTCAGAATATTTTTTAACTTGCTGATTTTTTTTTAAATGCTTGAACTCACCCATCTTTCTTCCGCGATAAATTGTATCGCAAGTGGATGATTGACCATACCGTCATCACAATATGTTTATCATTAACAATAATGTATTGTATTTGTATACAATATCAATACAGGTGCAAACACAAACTACCATAATTATATTTCATAATACAATGTGATTGTCTACAAGATCAATACAAGTGCAAACACAAACTATCATAATTATGTTTTCATTTCTCAATTTATTTGCAAGACCATGTCATTAATGAATGTCATGCGTGGCATATAAATCATGTCAATACAATCTATAATTATATATAAGTCATAAGATCTATCAAAAGAGAATACATAATACACGCCCATATAAAGTCTTCTTAATTACGCAACGTGAAAATGTGGCACAAAAAAGAATTGAGCAGTGGCATCACATCAAACGTCTTTAAGTTCATACTTTATCGAGTTTATACTTCAATTCTCTAGTTTCCCAAATGTTACCATGTTCTTTCTAGATAACCACTTATTTCCACAAATATAACATCTAATTTTCATCAGTTACAAGCTAAGCATAACGAGCTTGTCAATCTCCAATGCTTAAGAAACATGGTTCATATAAAGAAGATGCAATGTCAATCCAAACCTACCTATTATCCATAAAAATATTATACACATATAGAGAGACACAGATATATATATGGTCACCTGTCTATTGGAGAGGGCAGTTCCGGTACAGTTTCCAAAAGTGGATACCAACCGTGTTGACGCAGTTCATATTTCATCACTGGCTGCTGATCCACTGTTCTTTTCTGCTGTTTCTCAGCTTTGCATCTGATCAGCTTTGCCTTGCCTTCCTTCCTATGCAATGAGCCCCTTTTCAAGCTTTCATTATCAGCTGCCTTAGCTTCTTTTAACAACTTGATCTTCTTTTTATACATTCGTTTAATTTTACTGATTTCTCTTGCCTTATTTTTCCTTATTTGCTTCACTGTTTCGACTTCATCTGGTGTGTGCTTTTTCTCCTTCAAAAGTTTTCTTTTAATTTTATTGGTTTCTGTCGCCTTATTCTTCCCTATTTGATTCTCTGCTTCGATTTCATCTGCTGTATGCTTTTTCTCTTTTGAAGGCTTTCCTTTAATTTTACTGGTTTCTCGCGCCTTATTCTTCTCTATTTGCTTCTCTGGATCGACTTCATCTGGTGTGTGCTTTTTCTCCTTACAAGTCTTTCCTTTATTTTCCCCCATAATTGTACGATAGTTTCTGGCCTTATTCTCCTCTATTTGCTTCTCTGGTATTCCTTCTTCTGGTGTGTGCTTCTTTTCCTTGTTCTCTACTAATTTTGGCGGATCGACGTCGAAATCTTCCTTGATAAAACTTGCGTAGAAATCCTTTGCGGTTGTAATCGGCGAGAAAGATTTCATTTCACCATCTGGGGAAGCTGGTTTAACATTTCCTGCCGCAAAATCAATCTGCAAAACTCCAACATTTACATCAATTGTATATGGTGATCTTTTGGAGGGTAGGATTTTTGTAGAGGCACGGTTTCTTTCAACAAAAGCCGCATTTTCGCTGTACAAACAATTTATGAAAAACCTTCGGAATAATTTTCTCGTCTTCATTGTTTTGTATTCATTTTCGAGCTCTTCCCGTTTTAAAACATTCATCATTCAAGTGTTGATAACGTTAATTACAATAATAAAAACGGAACAGTCGAAGATATCGACAAAAATATCGTTTCAAAGTCGGAAGGGGTACAATTCTAAAGATTCATCGCATGGCAAAAACTTCTAATACAGTGATGGCTTCACGAATATTCTAAGCTTAATTCCTCTTGATAATAGATGTACGGATAAGTTAAAAGTTATTAAATGTTTGTATTGAAAACGATTACGATGTTTTTGTCGTCGTTAATTCCTAAATTACCATCTCGATTTGAGATATATACCTACCTACAATGTATATTTTTAACAAATATATCGAAAGGGTAACGCTCCATCCTGTCTGAGGGTCACTATATAATTTGTCCCCTTTGAAAGAGAGTGTTTTTTTTTTAAAATGGAACATTTATATTATTACAAACTAAATAAATTTTATAATTTTTTTCTGAATATGACAATAAATAATGTAGAAATAAATTAAAAAATTCTTCCTTACCTCCTTTGAAACAGATGAAACATGATAGGCCACTTCAAAAATATTATATTTGATTGGTGTTAAATTTTAAAAGACATTTAGACACTTCTAGTCATTTTAGATGTCAAAATACAACAACTTTTCAAATATGATCATCATGATTGACACATAAATATATAATTTATATATCAAAATGACATTTATGGTCAAAATTTGGCCTTCATAGACATACATACATACATACATGTGTGTGTATGTATGTATGTATACATGTATGTAGGTGTAACACATACATATACATATATACATACATATGTACATACACATGTACGTATGTATGTATGTATGCTATACATACATACATGCATGAATACATCAAATTTATAATAATTAAAAAAGTTAATAAATTAAACATTACATAGACACTACACAGTATAAGTTTGTGAGATTGAAAATAAATACAACATAAATGAAAATGGGAAGTTTTTTATTAATGAGATATAAACATCTTTATATCTCATTAATAAAATATAAACATCTACTAATCAGAGTTTTAAATTAGTTCTGTTTGATTTCCATTTTAGCTTTTATTTTATTAATTTTGATTTGTAATTGGTTTTTTACTGTCTATTTGTTTGATTTCTTACAAATAAAGATTGGATAGTGGACTAAATGCATTGGTTTTGGGATTCTATAAGAAAGGTGAAATTTGAACATTGAACTTGCAAGGAAGCTAAAATTCATTTTCTACAAAATTTTAAGTTTACACCAAAGATTTAGAGTGAGTCATTTATATCATTTTCTTCAATAATTTTTTAAATTGTGATTTGAAAATGTGTTGTAATATTCTCATATATTTTAAGGATTTTTATGGATCTTCAAATTTATTAGTGCAACATAAGTTTTATGAGAAAACAATAAATATGCCAAAAAGATTGAAATTTATTAGTCCAGTCTATTTTCTAGGATGAAATAAAAGTCATAGAACAGTAGGAGAATATTACAAAGAACAAAAACATCCATATAAAATTTAACTCATTTTATGTATTTTTTAATAGTTATTATAAAATTAAATTTGACATGCATATTAAATTTTTAATGCCAAATGACATCCAAATAATTTTCTAGTCTGTCAAGTAATTTTATTATGACATGACATTGAATGTCAAAATCTAGCAATGATATGGATTGTTGATCATGATATTATGAGGTTAAGATAACACTAACACTGAAGAAGAGGAGTTACAATTATATATTTAATTAAAAATTCAAATAAATTAAAATTCTAAATAAACATTTAAAATCATTTATGAATATAACAACAAATAATATAGAAAAATTAATATTTTACTTTTTTTCCACCTTCGAAACATGTGAAACATAATAGGTTGACTCAGAAATGTCACCACTTCCAGATTGTCGATTGAGATGTAGGAATTTCCAAATGCACTAGTATTAAAGAGGAGGATATAAAGTTATATGATAAATTCAAAAATGCTATATATTAAAACCTAAATAATTTATACAATAAAGCTTTATTTATGGCTAAAAACATTATAAAATAAAATAAAATAATACCTTCATAGCTCTATTGTATCATGTGAAACAAGAGCTTCAATCTTAAGAATCTTATCACTTGAATACGGTTGATTATATCAAGATTCGTATGATACAAATCTGAATCTCAATGATCATGATATGAATGCCAAGGAATGTCGTTATTTGCATATCTATCTCTATATTTCATTTGATGGCTTCAGAAACACTACTTCCACAAAATCCCACATTATTCAATACTTTTTCAAAAAATTGACCAATGATCACATGGTTTTCTTATATTACTTATGTAGTATTATGTAACGCCCACTAAAAACGTCTGCACGAGACTCAAGAACAACCTAGGTTTAGTTAGAAAAATTATGAAATAATTTTTTTGAAAGCATGCCCGCATACAAGCTTTGAAACTACAATTGTGACAATAATGTCTCACAGTCAATTATATTTAATATATAACATTTTCCTATTATAACCAAATATTAAACCCGTATTAAAATTAGTGAGTAGATTTAGTCCAAGCAAGGTTTAGTTCACTGTAAGTGTTAATTTAATAAATAATTAAATTCTGACTATAGTTAAATATTCCACAATTAAATCTAGAGGGTTAAAGGGGGCCAAATTAATTAAATACCCAAGGTATCTAAGTTCACAAGGTTTAAACAATTAACAAGGTTTCCATTTTCCATGGGGTTAGAATAGTAAACACTTCCTTTCCCCATAAAGTGATCCCTTGAAAACTCACCCCATATTTTGAAATTAAAACATTTAAATTAAAAGGTAATTTCCACTCACCCACTCTCTACCTACTTTTTGTAGGGATGAATCTCATCCTTTGGATGGATTCAATTTAGTCCCTTGATGTGGAAAAAGGGTAACTAACCCTAAAACATCATTATGAAGTTTTCTTTCACATTTCATTTGGTTCATTTTTTTCTTTTGTCTTGCAGGTTGAAAGAGGAGGAAGAGAAACCATTAAAGACCACCTCAAGCTCTTGGAAGAGGCTTTCAAGCCCCATTATTTGTTTGTTTTTTTGATACCCTCATTAGGGTTTGAAAATGTATTTATTCCTTTTACTTAGTTCATTTTCTTGTATTTGCCCAAATAGATTTTTTGGGTATTTTTCTATTTTGTTCAAATAGCTACATTTGATCAATACTTTCATTTTGAGAAAGTATATATACATAGATATGTATATATACTTTTATATAATTGTGTATATAATTATTTATTTTAAGTAATCATTTGTTATATATACATATATTTAAAAAAAATAGAAGTGGATTTTAAACTTGAATCCAAGATATGAGCAGAATGTGTGTGTGTGTGTGTGTTTACATGGCTGTGGGTTTGAAAATGCGTGCAGACTGCATAACAAAAACTACACAAGTTACAGTCGGTAACTGGCTCCAATAATAATGTGGGTTTTTATTGAAATGGGGGGTGGATTAAATGGGGTGGGGGTTGGGGTCACCGAACCCTCCCCATCCTGATCTCCTCACAAACTAAAACAAACCCTACTCTACACTGCAGGCCGCACTATGGCATTTTAAAAAAATTGCAATTTCATCCCTTTTTTTTAAACGCTTATCAGTTACAAAAAAAATTATATATATTAAAGATAAAGTAACATTTTAAATATTATATTGGAAAAAAGAAAACTCTTAATAATATAATAAGGTTAATAATTTATTAATGAATTACAATCAATAGTATATTATTATAATAATATTAATAGGACATTGATATTAGTATTTTTTTCCAAAAAAATGTCTCATTCTAATAAATATTTCATTTTCAATAACATTTAAAATATTACTAATACTACCACTTCATAATAAATTTGTAGGTAGTAGTGTTAATTACAAGTTGAGTTTTAAATATACATATTTTTTGTACACTAAAGCTTTCTTCTTTAACAATTTGGTAAAGTTTGTATGGAAGGTAGAGGAGAACTAAATTTCATTTCCCTGTACTAAAATTAATCATTTCTATATTTTGTAGATCAATCAAGTAAAAATTTTAAGATTTAAATACTTTCCATCCATTTGAAATAAAGTTTTAACTTTCCTACATTAGTCAAAGAAAATGCAAGAAGGTAGTCCAACTTTTCCAATGAATGCTTTTCCAATGACACAAATAAAAGCACACATTTCCTACTACACTTTCCAACTTTCCAAAAGATAATTTGTAATAATATTTCCAACAATATATTTAGAACAATAACAACATATTTTTCTGAAATAAACCAACTTCAATGGAAAGATATATTCTTTTTTTTTCTTCCTTTCTATTTCAACAAACTAACTTTTCAACCACAACCTTGAAACCCAAGGTTCAAACAATTTATTTTATTCACAAATAAAATACAATGTCTTCCACTTAGGTGGGAAAATCATACAAGAATGCAAGCTAAAAGGAATACATTATTACAAGTTCCTCTACTCTAAGTGGGAATAACACTAAATATGTTTTACAAGGTCTCCAACTAAACTCCAAGCTTCACAATTTCAACAAGATAGCTCCTCTGAGATTTTTTTGATTCACAACCAAATGGGGGGAGAGGAAATGCTCTCCACCCAACCAAGATATCCAATGAAAAGGAGAAGCCATCCTCTCCATTGGCCCCCGAGCCCCAACCACATTACAATGGGAGATGATTTCAACACATGGCAACAACAAACTTCCACAACACAAACAAATATTTCACAACCATTTCAACCTCATTCAAAACAATAATCAACAAAAGAAAGGAGAAAAACCAAACAACAAAAACAAGGCTTAAAATGAAAGCCAAAGGAGCAAGACATATGGGGAGGCCACTTATGCCTCCCAATGGAAATTGATGCCCACCTTAAAGCCTCCAATGCATATCTCAAGTCCCCTACATACTCTTATGCCTCCCTCAAGTACCCATTATACCTCCCACATACTCTTATGCCTCCCCGATCTCTTATGCCTTCCTCATAAAAGAAACAAGAAAGAAATGCAAACATTCCTTCTACATGGTGGGGTATCCAACCCAAACTCCCTCCAACGAAAAGGTAACCTCTTATTCCTCCCTACATGAAATCTCTCCATAGTCTCCTCCTAATCCAAAGGTAGGCAATCTACCCACACCCAACAAGCATTCCAAAGAAAACCATACTTAACACAAGCATATAAACATAAAATAAAGCATAACATAAGCAAGGTAAAGCTCCTACCCTTCCATAGTAGAGCTTGTTCCAAGAGTAAAAAACCAAGATCCTCAAAACCAAGAAAGCATACACAAGCTCCAACAATCCACAAGCACTCCCAACAATACTCTAACTCTTCCAAAAACTGTAAGAGCAAAAATAATGAAGTAACCCCTAAAAAAGACAAAGAATTTCAATAAATAGAAAAGGGAGAGAGGAGGATGTTGTGGCTCCAAGTAGGATGCCACCTTGTTTCCTCTCCACTCAACATCACCCTAGTCAACCTCATATTCCAAAGCACCATTAATAAGTGGTTGAAGGAATGACAAGTTACTTAGACACACAAACTAAGCCCACACCCCCTAAGGACAAACATAATTACTTCAAAGAAAGTGAAATAAACATTTTACTTTTTATCTTCCCAAAACACCTAAGGGGGTCTAATTTTCACCCCCCAACCCATAGGTAGGGTTGGAATATCAATTTAAGAGGTGTGGGAAAAGATTGACTTGTCCCACAAGCTTCCAAAGTTGGCCTCTAAGGCCAAATTCGAATTTCCATGAAGGGGTGGAGTGTACAACACTCTAGATCCCCAAGCACACAACTTTCAACATCAAATCCAAGTGAAATCTGCTCTAATAAATGAATTCCCTTTGGTCACATATTTAATTAGTTAGGATAAGGTTTATTAATTTTAATAAGACACTTAAAACCACTAAGACAAAGGGGAAAAACATACATAAAATCTAAATAAATAAAACAAGTAAATTGCATTACTAAAAGAAACACATACTAACATTAGCAAAGAGAAACTAAAATAAAAGGCAACACATAACCCTTTGGTCACAATTTTTCGCTACCCAAATAATTCTAACACACACACAATTACATGTTACCATGGTGACCCTTGTTGAATGCATATAGAATTCCAATGTGGTTGGTCTCCAATCCCCCTGATGTTTGTTGTGAATAATTTTACTTGCAAAACACATAAATACCTCCTTCGGCCTCATGGCTGCATTAAAAAAATTATGATAAAATATACAATTATAAAATCCAAAATCATCTATATATGAATCAAATATCATCTAGGCAAATATGATATCATTTACAATTTCTAGAAACATTTCTCTTCCACATTTCATCCATGTCAAAATGATCACAACATTAATCCAATTATCAAAGGTCTACTCAATATGTCGAAATATATCACATGTCAGAACTATATATAAATAACCATGTCAACAATATATCATCATCAATATGAACTGTCTCTAATGATCCACATGCATCATATATGAATCAAATCAACAACAATCCAATTTTCTAATATCTAACATCATACTAAATCAAAAATCCATAATCATATCCATAAGTGTAGCCAGCAGTATCGAAGTCAATAATAAAAAAGGTGTCGAAGGGAAGTGGGCACTATCTTGGAGAAAACTATGGCCTCCTTCATCTAATCAAATAATTCATCAATGCGTGGAAGGGGGTAATGATTCTTGATCGTTACTTTGCTCAGCTGACAGTAATCAATACACAATCGTAGAGATCCATCATTCTTATTCACGAAGATCACCGGTGCACCCTAAAAGGATACACTAGGAAAGATTAGGACTTTCCCCAGAAGGCGTTCAAGCTATAACTTGAGCTCACATAGTTTAAGAGTAGTCATCTAATAAGGTGCTTGTTACATAGGCTCTGTGATTGGAACGAAATCTATGTGAAAATCTATCTCATGTGAGGGAGGTAACCCTGGTAGCTCCCCTGGAAAAACATCAGAAACCTCTCTCAAGATGGAATGGTCATCAATGGATGGTTTACTAGACTCATCCTTAGATCTGTCACTAACCATAACAACATACATCTGGTAACCCCTTCGCACACACCGCTTAAGGGGTAACTATTGGTGTCGAATCACAGCACCCCTGGGACTCCGCAACGCGATCGTTTGAGACTCCCAGTGCGATTGCACAACATGGAGCTTTTCCCAAGTGTGGGACCTCGCGAAATCAGAAAAGCTCTCTGGATGAATGCCGGCTCCTATTCCTCTGTTCAAATGCACCAATGAAATGCAGAGGTTTACCCAAAAAACCTAATCTAACTACCAAGGAGACAGGAAGAGAGAAATGCATGAAAAATAAACCTAAGCTAAGGAGGTGATGCACCAAGGAATGAAGAACATATGTTTTGCCAATTAAACACAGACCACAGAAATGCAATGCAATATCATGCACAGATAAACATATTCACAGTGAAAGATCAGGAGGATGCAAAATGAAACACATAGAGGGTTGAGAAACATCCACAGTCATGCATTTATTTGCTCCGAAGGTTGATACAATACACTGCAAAAAATGCCCAGAGGCAAAGGTGCAATACAGTTTCAAATGGGAGGTTTGAGCTCCACAACTCCACCTGCCAAAGAGAAGAAGGGAGGAGGCACAAAACAAAAATGTTCGACCCTTAAAAACAGCCTCTCCTTACATTTTATATAAGAAAAGAGAAAGAGGAGTGAGAAAATCAAAATTTCTTCCAACCACCTCCACACCCGCACCTAACTCATCTCATTATGGCGGACTGTATTTCGAATCGGGTTTGGAAGAAGCCTCGACATGTGTTCGGTGCTTGCGTTTTCCTGAAACCCGCTTCCCACGTGATTCCGAGCTTTTCCTTTGCTGTCGGGGGCAGAAGGTGGACCTGCATGCACATCGGGTTCGGAGGGGTGCTCGACATGCTTCTTTTCCATGTTTTTCCGACGTGCTAACCCGACTATGAACCCGATTTCCTTGTGCGTCGGGTTTTCTACCCCTTGCGACATGTCTTTTGGTGTCGGGCTTTGGCGGGCTCCCGACATGTTCCTTCATCGTGTGTTTCTGACCTGAAAACCCGATTCCATTCGTGTTGGCTCTGTGTGTGGGTTTCGCGGCCCTTCCGGCATATCCCGCACCATGTTCTTCCCCCCTGTCCTCCCGACCACTAAACCCACGTTTGCATCCGCGTCAGGTTTTTCGGCCTTTGCGACATATCCTTTCACGTTGGGTTCATCCTTCTCTCCGACATGCCTTTGCGCCCTGCTCCTCCGTCTCTGAAACCCACTTCCATTCGCGCCGTCCATTCTTACTGTTGTCGCGGGGGGGGGAATATATACAATAATTTGGCGACTCACGCGGGTACCTGCCTGCTAGGTAGAAGATCAGTGGCCTTTCAACAATCCATTGGGCATGGAGTCATAAGCAATAACCCGAACTAATCCGATATATGATCCTGAGCCTCTCTCTGAGCCACTAGAAACCCATTGAACCTGGAGTTGACCTTCACCAAAATGCCGCTGAAATGAACTGTGCCAGAGCAAAACCAGCAACACCAAAAACTATGTACAGAACTGAAAATCATACATGCTCCAAATGAAACATGCAGATTGTGCACAAGCACTTCTTCTGCTGAAAGCAAACCTACCTACTCTACTCTTACTGGAAGCAAAGTCAAGCTAAACAAACCCTGTAACTGGTTGTGTAAAATAGCTTCCTTTCTTCAAAATGGGCAGCCATGCAATCGATTTGGCACTGATCACGGCTGTTTGGATGAGTGGGAAATCAACGAGAAGTTGGTCTTCCACCCAAATCATCAAGGTGTCAGCTGAAAAAAAATCCAATACCTCTTTTAGTTGCTCTGCATTTGGATTGAAAAGGTATGGCAGCTGATCCTTGGTACTCTGTAACTCACCCTCATGCTCAGAAGCAAGCATGACTGGTTGTGGCTTCTCCTTTGGCTCGAATGAAGCCAAATACCTGATTGGGAAAGGTCTGATCCGTTTGATATGCCCATAGCTCTGATTTTCAACTCCAAAAATGGAGTTCTCTTGCAGACCCTCCGAGATGGATGACGTGGAAGAAATGGTGGAATCCTTCTGTCCTTTCTCTTCCTCCAATGAAGAATATGGAAGATTAAAATCTTCCAATTTTGATTCCAAAGAGCTGCTGCAAGATGTAGGCTGCTGCAAATGAATGTTCTCCTCCATGACAGCAAGCTCTGGCGTTTGGAATGTGGATGATGAAAGAGAGAATGATGAAAACTCAACCGGTTCTTCTCCATCAAAACAGTCCTCCAAATCTGACAGGTAAACTGCCTCATTATTGTCCCGCTGTTCGTGTTCAACTTCCTCCATGGTGTCCTCTGGATCTGCAACTTGACAACCATGGTTTCCTTCACTCTCCAATATTGAGTTTGAGAGATCAAACTCCTCTTCAGTACTAGAACTCGGGAGAGGTGAAGTAGAAAGAAGAACTGAAGGTTCTCCTGTAGCCTGCTTTGTGCTCAAAGCCCTTGGATCTGCACTTTTCTCCTCCACAACTAGGATGTGCTCCTCTTCTTTTTCCTTTAGAGCAGCTTCTCCCTCCTCTATTACTCGAAGGCAATCTTGCTCTTGAATGAGCTCCTCCTCCAGCATGAAGTTCGTCAAGTCAAACTCTTCGATCTGCTGCTCTAGAGGACAAGTTGGGACTGCAAGATCTCCTTCTTCTGCTGCAACAGAATCAGTCTTGACCACCATTTGTTCTCCAACCCCAACCTCTTCTGTAGGCCTAACCATCAAGGGGATCTTTGTCATCCCAAATCTAAGAGCCCAACTCTTCAGACTTTGAATTTCTTCCTCTTTGTTGGCACTCTCTTTTTGCTGTGGTTTTCCTTGGCTGGCATTCTGATTTTCATCCTCCCAACATGGATTAGGGGATGCAATAGGAGGGATAGGTTGAAACTCAACTGATTTGACAATTTTGTGTGGTGGTGGAGGCGGTGAAACCTCTTGTTTCTTTGGAGCGGAAGGTACTTCATTTAGCTCTTGTGGAGGGGGTTTGGATTTGGAAGAGAAGAGGGCAGAAAAACTGAGATGGGATGGAAGACTAGGGGGTAGAGGGATGGATTCAACATTTAGGGCAGCAGATGGTGAGTTTAAAACTTGACACTGCTGAAATGATATAGATTGAGAAGGAGGAAAAGAAAGAGTATGAGGTGGTGTGCTTACCCATTGACAAGGTTGCAGAATACTTCTCTCATACACCTCTATTCCTTCAATCCACCTTGTAAGTAATAGCAGTGTTGTAATCATGAATTCTAACTTCTCTTGAGAGCTGTAATGCCTTGGAAAAGGTCCCACCCATGGACAAGGTGCTCTGCAACCAATTCCAAATGCTTTCATTTGTGCCTGAGCCCTAGATTGCACCATGTTCACCTCCATCTTTTGGATTTTCTCCAGCAGATCTGCATTTTCTTCTTCATTGTCTTCATTGCATGCGTACCCTTGCTCTTGAAAAGCTCCATAGCCAAACTGATTTTGGCATTGCTGCTCATATGGGTATGCATGTTGATCCTGAACTCGACCAAAATGCTGATTTCGAGGATTTGTAAAACATGTTGGAGGTGTGATATATTGCTGCTGTTGATGTGGATTCCATGATGGAAATGAAGTCATGGTTGCACAACTTCATGGAATGGAAAAGAATGAAAGAGATGGAAAGAAAGATGGGTGGAAATGGATGGGAACGGGTCTGTAACTCAGAGAAATGGGTTGTTGATCAGGTGGAGTCGCCAGATGTGTTTTTGAAAATGCCTCTAAAAGGCTGGATGTTTCCAAGTTACACACCAAACTTGACAATATCGAAATCGAGATTTAAAATTTGAAAGACCCAGAGGAATGCAATCTTCAGTTCGGAACTCATGTCATGTTGTGCAGCTGCGGATTCCCGAAAAGCACATTCGGAACTCAGGTCATGCGATGCAACTCACAAAACCCGAATTGCTATGTGTCAGAACTTGGAACATGTCCGACACCCCTCAAAATCTGATTTTCTTTGTTGTCAGGAATAGGACCATGTAATGCATCCCCCAAAACCCAAATTGTTGCTTTGATGTTCTCGGGTCCCGAAAACCTGAAATCACTAAAAAAGACGAAATTTTGAAAATCAAAAATCTCAAAAAACTAAAGATACGCTATTGAAGATTACCCTCAGATCTACCAACTGTTAAAATTTTGACCTGTTTTGAGCAAGATAAACCCCTGAAAAATGATTTTGGAGTTCAGGCTAGGAGGTGCAAAATTCGAAATTTGTAAAAAACTGTAATTTCTCAGTGCAAATTTCATGAAAACTCATTCAACTTTTTAATGGAATGACCTCTTGGTCCCACCGGGCGTGCCAAAACTGTTGGCGTCGAATCACAGCACCCCTAGGACTCCGCAACGCGATCGTTTGAGACTCCCAGTGCGATTGCACAACATGGAGCTTTTCCCAAGTGTGGGACCTCGCGAAATCGGAAAAGCTCTCCGGATGAAGGCCGGCTCCTATTCCTCTGTTCAGATGCACCAATGAAACGCAGAGGTTTACCCAAAAAACCTAATCTAACTACCAAGGAGACAGGGAGAGAGAAATGCATGAAAAATAAACCTAAGCTAAGGAGGTGATGCACCGAGGAATGAAGAACATATGTTTTGCCAATTAAACACAGACCACAGAAATGCAATGCAATATCATGCACAGATAAACATATTCACAGTGAAAGATCAGGACGATGCAAAATGAAACACATAGAGGGTTGAGAAACATCCACAGTCATGCATTTATTTGCTCCGAAGGTTGATACAGTACACTGCAAAAAAATGCCCAGAGGCAAAGGTGCATTACAGTTACAAATGGGAGGTTTGAGCTCCACAACTCCACCTGCCAAAGAGAAGAAGGGAGGAGGCACAAAACAAAAATGTTCGACCCTTAAAAACAACCTCTCCTTACATTTTATATAAGAAAAGAGAAAGAGGAGTGAGAAAATCGAAATTTCTTCCAACCACCTCCACACCCGCACCTAATTCATCTCATTATGGCGGACTGTATTTCGAATCGGGTTTGGAAGAAGCCCCGACATGTGTTTGGTGCTTGAGTTTTCCCGAAACCCGCTTCCCACGTGATTCCGAGCTTTTCCTTTGTTGTCGGGGGCAGAAGGTGGACCTGCATGCGCATCAGGTTCGGAGGGGTGCTCGACATGCTTCTTTTCCATGTTTTCCCGACGTGCTAACCCGACTATGAACCCGATTTCCTTATGCGTCAGGTTTTCTACCCCTTGTGACATGTCTTTTGGTGTCGGGCTTTGGCGGGCTCCCGAGATGTTCCTTCATCGTGTGTTTCCAACCTGAAAACCCGATTCCATTCGCGTTGGCTCTGTGTGCGGGTTTCGCGGCCCTTCCGGCATATCCCGCGCCATGTTCTTCCCCCCTGTCCTCCCAACCACTAAACCCATGTTTGCATCCGCGTCAGGTTTTTCGGCCTTCGTAACATATCCTTTCACGTCGGGTTCATCCTTCTCTCCGACATGCCTTTGCGCCCTGCTCCTCCGTCTCTGAAACCCACTTCCATTCACGCCGTCCATTCTTACTGCTGTCGCGGGGGGGGGGGGGGGGGGAATATATACAATAATTTGGCGACTCATGGGGCTACCTACCTGCTAGGTAGAAGATCAGTGGCCTTTCAGCAATCCATTGGGCATCGAGTCATAAGCAATAACCCAAACTAATCCGATATATGATCCTGAGCCTCTCTCTGAGCCACTAGAAACCCATTGAACCTGGAGTTGACCTTCACCAAAATGCCGCTGAAATGAACTGTGCCAGAGCAAAACCAGCAACACCAAAAACTATGTACAGAACTGAAAATCATACATGCTCCAAATGAAACATGCAGATTGTGCACAAGCACTTCTTCTGCTGAAAGCAAACCTACCTACTCTACTCTTACTGGAAGCAAAGGCAAGCTAAACAAACCCTGCAACTGGTTGTGCAAAATAGCTTCCTTTCTTCAAAATGGGCAGCCATGCAATCGATTTGGCACTGATCACGGCTATTTGGATGAGTGGGAAATCAACGAGAAGTTGGTATTCCACCCAAATCATCAAGGTTTCAGCTGAAAACAAATCCAATACCTCTTTTAGTTGCTCTGCATTTGGATTGAAAAGGTATGGCAGCTGATCCTTGGTACTCTGTAACTCACCCTCATGCTCAGAAGCAAGCATGACTGGTTGTGGCTTCTCCTTTGGCTCGAATGAAGCCAAATACCTGATTGGGCAAGGTCTGATCCGTTTGATATGCCCATAGCTCTGATTTTCAACTCCAAAAATGGAGTTCTCTTGCAGACCCTCCGAGATGGATGACGTGGAAGAAATGGTGGAATCCTTCTGTCCTTTCTCTTCCTCCAATGAATAATATGGAAGATTAAAATCTTCCAATTTTGATTCCAAAGAGCTGCTGCAACATGCAGGCTGCTGTAAATGAACGTTCTCCTCCATGACAGCAGGCTCTGGCGTTTGGAATGTGGATGATGAAAGAGAGAATGATGAAAACTCAACCGGTTCTTCTCCATCAAAACAGTCCTCCAAATCTGACAGGTAAACTGCCTCACTGTTGTCCCGTTGTTCGTGTTCAACTTCCTCCATGGTGTCCTCTGGATCTGCAACTTGACCACCATGGTTTCCTTCACTCTCCAATATTGAGTTTGAGAGATCAAACTCCTCTTCAGTACTAGAACTCGGGAGAGGTGAAGTAGAAAGAAGAATTGAAGGTTCTCCTATAGCTTGCTTTGTGCTCAAAGCCATTGGATCTGCACTTTTCTCCTACACAACTAGGATGTGCTCCTCTTCTTTTTCCTTTGGAGCAGCTTCTCCCTCCTCTATTACTCGAAGGCAATCTTGCTCTTGAATGAGCTCCTCCTCCAGCATGAAGTTCGTCAAGTCAAACTCTTCGATCTGTTGCTCTAGAGGACAAGTTGGGACTGCAAGATCTCCTTCTTCTGCTGCAACAGAATCAGTCCTAACCACCATTTGTTCTCCAACCCCAACCTCTTCTGTAGGCCTAACCATCAAGGGGATATTTTTCATCCCAAATCTAAGATCCCAACTCTTCAGACTTTGAATTTCTTCCTCTTTGTTGGCACTCTCTTTTTGCTGTGGTTTTCCTTGGCTGGCATTCTGATTTTCATCCTCCCAACATGGATTAGGGGATGCAATAGGAGGGATAGGTTGAAACTCAACTGATTTGACAATTTTGTGTGGTGGTGGAGGCGGTGAAACCTCTTGTTTCTTTGGAGCGGAAGGTACTTCATTTAGCTCTTGTGGAGGGGGTTTGGATTTGGAAGAGAAGAGGGCAGAAAAACTGAGATGGGATGGAAGACTAGGGGGTAGAGGGATGGATTCAACATTTAGGGCAGCAGATGGTGAGTTTAAAACTTGACACTGCTGAAATGATATAGATTGAGAAGGAGGAAAAGAAAGAGTATGAGGTGGTGTGCTTACCCATTGACAAGGTTGCAGAATACTTCTCTCATACACCTCTATTCCTTCAATCCACCTTGTAAGTAATGGCAGTGTTGCAATCATGAATTCTAACTTCTCTTGAGAGCTGTAATGCCTTGGAAAAGGTCCCACCCATGGACAAGGTGCTCTGCAACCAATTCCAAATGCTTTCATTTGTGCCTGAGCCCTAGATTGCACCATGTTCACCTCCATCTTTTGGATTTTCTCCAGCAAATCTGCATTTTCTTCTTCATTGTCTTCATTGCATGCGTACCCTTGCTCTTGAAAAGCTCCATAGCCAAACTGATTTTGGCATTGCTGCTCATATGGGTATGCATGTTGATCCTGAACTCGACCAAAATGCTGATTTCGAGGATTTGTAAAACATGTTGGAGGTGTGATATATTGCTGCTGTTGATGTGGATTCCATGATGGAAATGAAGTCATGGTTGCACAACTTCATGGAATGGAAAAGAATGAAAGAGATGGAAAGAAAGATGGGTGGAAATGGATGGGAACGGGTCTGTAACTCAGAGAAATGGGTTGTTGATCAGGTGGAGTCGCCAGATGTGTTTTTGAAAATGCCTCTAAAAGGCTGGATGTTTCCAAGTTACACACCAAACTTGACAATATCGAAATCGAGATTTAAAATTTGAAAGACCCGGAGGAATGCAATCTTCAGTTCGGAACTCATGTCATGTTGTGCAGCTGCGGATTCCCGAAAAGCACATTCGGAACTCAGGTCATGCGATGCAACTCACAAAACCCGAATTGCTATGTGTCAGAACTTGGAACATGTACGACACCCCTCAAAACCCGATTTTCTTTGTTGTCGGGAATAGGACCATGTAATGCATCCCCCAAAACCCGAATTGTTGCTTTGATGTTCTCGGGTCCCGAAAACCTGAAATCACTAAAAAACCTGAAATTTTGAAAATCAAAAATCTCAAAAAACTAAAGATACCCTTTTAAAGATTACCCTCAGATCTACCAACTGTTAAAATTTTGACCTGTTTTGAGCAAGATAAACCCCTGAAAAATGATTTTGGAGTTCAGGCTAGGAGGTGCAAAATTCGAAATTTGTAAAAAACTGTAATTTCTCAGTGCAAATTTCATGAAAACTCCTTCAAATTTTTAATGGAATGACCTCTTGGTCCCACCGGGCGTGCCAAAACTGTTGGTGTCGAATCACAGCACCCCTGGGACTCCGCAACGCGATCGTTTGAGACTCCTAGTGCGATTGTACAACATGGAGCTTTTCCCAAGTGTGGGACCTCGCGAAATCGGAAAAGCTCTCCGGATGAAGGCCGGATCCTATTCCTCTGTTCAGATGCACCAATGAAACACAGAGGTTTACCCAAAAAACCTAATCTAACTACCAAGGAGACAGGGAGAGAGAAATGCATGAAAAATAAACCTAAGCTAAGGAGGTGATGCACCGAGGAATGAAGAACATATGTTTTGCCAATTAAACACAGACCACAGAAATTCAATGCAATATCATGCACAGATAAACATATTCACAGTGAAAGATCAGGAGGATGTAAAATGAAACACATAGAGGGTTGAGAAACATCCACAGTCATGCATTTATTTGCTCCAAAGGTTGATACAATACACTGCAAAAAATGCCCAGAGGCAAAGGTGCATTACAGTTTCAAATGGGAGGTTTGAGCTCCACAACTCCACCTGCCAAAGAGAAGAAGGGAGGAGGCACAAAAAAAAAATGTTCGACCCTTAAAAACAGCCTCTCCTTACATTTTATATAAGAAAAGAGAAAGAGGAGTGAGAAAATCGAAATTTCTTCCAACCACCTCCACATCCGCACCTAACTCATCTCATTATGGCGGACTGTATTTCGAATCGGGTTTGGAAGAAGCCCCGACATGTGTTCGGTGCTTGCGTTTTCCCGAAACCCACTTCCCACGTGATTCCGAGCTTTTCCTTTGTTGTTAGGGGCGGAAGGTGGACCTGCATGCGCATCGGGTTCGGAGGGGTGCTCGACATGCTTCTTTTCCATGTTTTCCCGACGTGCTAACCCGACTATGAACCTGATTTCCTTGTGCGTCGGGTTTTCTACCCCTTGCGACATGTCTTTTGGTGTCGGGCTTTGGCGGGCTCCTGATATGTTCCTTCATCGTGTGTTTCCGACCTGAAATCCTGATTCCATTCGCGTTGGCTCTGTGTGCGGGTTTCACGGCCCTTCCGGCATATCCCGCGCCATGTTCTTCCCCCCTGTCCTCCCGACCACTAAACCCGCGTTTGCATCCGCGTCGGGTTTTTCGGCCTTCGCGACATATCCTTTCGCATCGGGTTCATCCTTCTCTCTGACATGCCTTTGCGCCCTGCTCCTCCGCCTCTGAAACCCGCTTCCATTCGCGCCGTCCATTCTTACTACTGTCGCGGGGGAGGGGAATATATACAATAGTAATTTTAGGGGGAAATGAAGTGTTTACTATTCTAACCCCATGGAAAATGGAAACCTTGTTAATTGTTTAAACCTTTTGGAATCAGATACCTTGGGTGTTTAATTAATTTTTCCCCCTTTAACCCTCTAGATTTGATTGTGGAATATTTAACTATAGTTGAAATTTAATTATTTATTAAATTAACACTTAGAGTGAACTAAACCTTTCTTGGACTAAATCTACTCACTAGTTTTAATGCAGGTTTAATATTTGTGTACATAATAGGAATATGTTATTTATTAAATACAATTGACTATGAGACATTATTGTCACAACTGTAGTTTTGAAGCATGTATGCGGGCACGCTTTCAAAAAATAATTATTCCATAATTTTTCTAACTAAACCTAGGTTGTTCTTGAGTCTCGTGCGGGCGTTTTTAGTGGGCATTACATATTAAAAAAGAAAGAAATAAAAATAATTTATTAAATATATAAATACCCTAGTGTTTCTTGAATTTAAAAAAAATGGTAGAGTTTGTTGTTTGTGGCAAGACTATGTTGTTTATTTACATAAAGTTTTTCTCTTTTACAAGGATTTGTTATTTTTTTTTACTATAGTTTGTTTGTTTTCATATTTTTTGTTTTCTAGGATTTGGTATTTATTACTAGGTTTTGTTGTCTTTTTAGTTGAGTTAATTTCCATTTCCTATTTTTTTAAAAAAAAATTGGTTATTTTTTATATTGTTTGTTGTTTTTTCTTAAGGTTTTTATTTTTCATTTCCTAGTATTTTTAGTTAGGGTTACTAATTTCTGGGGATAAGATATATAATTTTTTGGGCTAGGGTTTCAAAAAAAATTCTGAAATTTGCTTATATTTTTTCTACTTTATTTTGTTAGGGTTTGTTGCATTTTGGGCTAGGATCTGCAACATTTTCTGTAGAGTTTGTTGTTTTTTACTCTTTTTTTTCTACAGGTTTCCTCTTATGTAAAATATGGATTTTCTATAAAATAAGTCTTTGAACTATGTAAAAAATTGGAAGTAAAATTAAATACATACCTCTCTTCTATTATCTATGAAGTATTCCTCCTCTTCCACATCCTCATTACACAAATGTTATCTTCTCTCATTTTTGACATGCTCTTCCTCCTCTTTAATGGTTGTGTGTAGCTATTTTATTCATACCAATATTCTTCTGTTTTCTTCTTTCATTTTTTTTTTAGGTTTTTCTTCCCTCCTTTACTAATCTTTCTTCATCTTCATTCAATTCCTAATATGTTTCTGGCACATTTTCATTTTTAAATGTTTTGGTAGAGAACATGTACCTAATAATAATAAAAAAGACATCGATGGGAACACCATTTCTACTTTTTAACTTAGGAATTTAGTTGTGCAACCGTGATGCCAATAACATCACTTTTTTTCCACATTTGTGTTATACTTTTGTTAGAAATGACATTGAAAATGAATAAAAAGAACCATGAATCGATGTGAATTCAACACAAATTCTTACTTTTTTTGCACTATATGTAGTAGTGAGAAAAGCTACTAGAGCGGTAGTTAGACTAGAAGTGACAACAAACACTACCTCTTAGTGAATGTCTACAAGACACAAAATGTAGTGGGAATCGAGCAATGGTTTAAGAGGCATTCCCAAGTGGTCTAGAAGGGTTTCAATGTGAGAAAACTCTAGTGCCATTTATTGAGCTTGTACTTGAATCTACCAAAAAACATTAAAAACAATCATCACTTTATTAAAATACAAAATATTCTAATGGAAACCAACACTAACAAAACTAAGTGAATTATATTTTCCAATAGAAAAAAAATCCAATTCGAAACCATGGATTACATGGGTGAAGGCCATATGGACTCCTAGCCAAGACCCTAATAGGATTTTTTTATAATGTAAATGATCGTGTAAAAAAAGATAGAAGAATTCATGAATCCAAGTCAAAATGTGTTGATATTTTTCGTAGGACTAGAAGAGATGCATAAAGAATTCATGAATCCAAGTCAAAATGTGATGTAATAAAAAACTAGAGAGTGGAAAATATATGTGGCCAACACTGCACCTGAGAGAATAGAGATGAGCATGAATTGAGTTTTTCTACCTTGGGAATCTTCAGAGATATAAATTCATACCCCTTACTGGTTGAATAGTTTTTAAAGGTGTATTTGGAAACCATTTCGAATATTTCCACTACAAGCATGAGAGTGGACCCCATTCTTGTGTAACATTATTTCAATCATAATAGCATCAATACATTATGTGATACATTCTTGGTCACAACTAGCTAATGAGAATTTGATCTTAGCTACTAGCCGCATGAATGTAATTTTCTAGATTGTCTACTACAAATATCTCACACTATGTTGCTTAGAAGAAAAGGTTTGATTTTTTCCCAATCCTTCTAAATGATTTTAATAATGAATAACCTGACTAGTATCATTGGGGTTTTGATGATAAGAATTTTATGAGATCGTATCCATATCCAAGATTTCCACCCTTGTACAGTGCCTTTTGATATGTAATTTCATAACATGATTTTCCAATCTTCATTCCTTTTGATGTTATGAAAAATCCATTTGGCACGAAGGGCATGGCTGTGATGACCAATTTCGAGAAATGTGATGCTTTTAGACTCCTTGGAAAGGAAGAAAAAACTGAAATTTAACCCTTTAAAAACCATTACCAAGATTTTGGATTGTTGGTATAAAATTCCAAAGAAGCTTCTAATTTTTTTATACGAATCTTGGGAATGATTATAACAAGTAAAGTAATAAACATGGGGGGGAGAACTTTATATCACATTTGGTACCTACCCGCCAAAAAGAGGGGCCTCATAATCCTATAGGATAGTTTTTACTCCACCTTATCAACCAGACACTACCATTAAAAAGTAGGGATTGCTTCCAAAGTAATGGGGAAACCCATTAAATAGCAATATTTTTCAATGTTAAATCCACTTCCATTGAAAATAATCTAACTAAGGAGGTGGAGGTAGAATGGATTGTTAGTAACATTTTTGTTATTTCCTTGTTGAATTCTTAATTCATAGGCTCAACAATTAATATTATGGAAATCCATAGCCTGATGCACAATCTTCTCATATTATAGGAAGGTGAAAAATGAGTCATTTACGAAATGGCCATTGAAAATATGCATATGAAGCATGCCTAGATGATAAATACATCTAATTTTCCCCTTGTTGATAAGAATTATCTATTAGATAGGTAGAAGGTTCAGTGAGTAGTACATACAGTGTAGAAATAAGAGGGAATCGTTTCTAAATTGGAAAAAAAATAGTAAAACCTATTTAGAACCAAATATATTAATAGAGATATAATTTTAAGCCTTAATAATATAATTTAAACAAATATGATAATAGAAAACCTAAATTTGAGTGCTTTGAGCATCAAAAAAATTAAGTGGCATTCAATCCTTTTTTTTATTTCTCAAATTCATTCTTCACCAACATAGTTTTCTATTGGACTAGAGGGCCCATACTATTCCTTTCTAAAAATCGATAATATTATCTAGGGTATATGTACTTTGAATACACCACATATAAGTTTCATTAAAAATTGTAGGAAACATGTTCTTGATGCACAATACCAAATCTTTGGCAATGGTTTTATTTGAGACAATAAGTAAGGCTATCATTGTCTAGTTGTAAATAAGCTATGAGTTCCCCATTTTAGGAATGGACTTTATATGGCCCTAGTTAATATATTATCTAATCAAATTGGAGAAAAACAAATTTTAAAAACTTGGAATAGGACTTTACCAAACACATCTTAAATAGTTTTATATAATTTTCATGGGATCCCATCATAGCATGGGGATTTATCATTTTCCAATTAGTAAAAATACTTGTGAGGGTCTTCAACAAGTAGTTATCTATCGTATGCAACCATTTGAGTTTGATAAAAAATGTAAGGAAAACTACATTTCATTCTTCAAGTGTTGTTTATCACTTTAGAGAAGGCTCATAATCCTTTAAAAACTCACTAATAATGTAAGACAAAGGCCTAAACCATATCTAAAACATTAGTTAAGTAATAATTAACTTCTGAGTAGGCCTTAATTTCCTAATATGATTACTTGAATTTCAATATTTGGAAGTATTATGTGGAAACTCTATCTCACATTTTGAGTAAATGCAACCCAGCCTTGATCTGTACACCACTTGAAATATAATTATAAACCCTAATTTTCAGCACCTTTAGGTGACCTACGAACACAAATCATATCCATATTTTAATCACTATATCTAATTCTTAAGTCATATTCTACCACCATAACATCCATTTACTCCCATAAATGTTCACTTATCCCGTCGTAAACCTAAAAAACCTCATAAACCCATTTTATCATAGTAAGGCCAAACCTTCATAACCTCCCAACCTGACTAACACACTCTTACCAATTTATTTTTTCCTCAATAATAAAATCACCCATTTAGAGATGATTTTAACCAACTTCATGTGAGTTTTATTCACTTTTCTTAGATCCCCGGAAGTTACAAAAATTTCTCGTAATTCTATATCAATGCGCTAGCTTCCTTAGATGGGGATCTTGGGACATTGTATTGACACTATACATTTCCAGAGAGTTAAACAACATCATTCATGACATCTTAACACCCTATCGAGGCACACTAAGCCATGGAAAAATCCACGCCATCGTAATGTCTCTCTACAATATTCAACATTTGCATTTTGTATTAAAGGCAAGGTATTGTTTTCTCTTTACATCCCCTTTGTATCTACACAAAATTGTTAGCAAAAATCAAGTCATTTAAGCATTCATTCAAGATCAAATTTTAATTCTATTGAAAATAAAAAATTACATAGAAATCATCATTGATTCCCTTAAATCGTCAACACCTACCCTGAATCATGTTTAATTCTTGTTTCTCAACCCTGTTATCCCATACTACATGTTTTTAATCTGTTTTATATTTGGTTATCTTCTAGTCTATGTGTTTCAAGTGTCCTGTATCTATCGATGATTGTTAGAGGTGAAGGGTATGAGCCAAAGACCATCCTTGACTTACCAATCATGTTCCAACCATTTTTGTGGGAAAATTTAGATATTGAATACGAATTAAGTCCTCATGCAATTGCTTTCACACCCAATCCAGATAATATCACCAAAAAATTAGTAGTCCTCCTCGAGAAAAGTGAAGAAGCCAACTGTTAGTGGGAGATTGTTTTAAACCCTCCCTACCCTATCATTGAGGATGATGACTTAGTTCCTCTATCCATTGTTTTTGACATTATTTGTATTTCATCATTATCTCCAACTTAATTGTCTAATAATGAGTTGAAACCTATCAAAGGAATTCCTTTTTCTTCTTAGATTATCCTTTCCCCAACAACTCGTCATATTATTTTCTAATATCTCCCTTTTCGAGCTATCTATTTATGTGAAGGTTTTCACATTAATTTAGAAGGAGTCTCTCACACCCGTTGTACTCTTACATCTCGATGTTGATGATGCAAGTATAATTAACATATATTATTTTCTAAGTTTTGGTGATTTATTCCATATAATAAGAGTGAATCAAAAATCCACATAAACATTCTAGCATAGCCGGTGGGATCCTGGTTCCCTTTTAGATCAAAGTTTATTTTTCTATCATAAAATATTTTTCTTGTTTCATTTCTTAGTAACTTAAATTTTTAATGTGGAGTCCTCTAGAGGCTTTCTCAAAAACACGTAAAATAATTTTAAAATGTGTATTTATAGAACACATGTGTGTCTTTCCTTTCTCGTTCAATCTCTTTTCATCATCACATCTTGTGTGTTTTTTGTGCATCGAAACCAATTTTTCTCTCTGGTCATAAATAGAATCTTCATTCTTGGTTGCTCATTTGGGTTCAATAGGAGTTAAATATATACATTGAATGCTTCTCTTCACACACAACCAAATCAAATTACAAATAAAATTTTCATTCTAAATACTTCCTTCTAGATCTACCTGCTTAGATTTCATCACCAAAGAGATATCCAACTTAGTGTTCTAGCCAAGTATAAACAATTGGTAAGTAGTATATCAGCTAAGCACCTGACACCCTTATTGTTGTGGGACTGTGAAGTGAGGAGGTAGGCCCCAATATAAAATCTTGCACCGATACCAACACAAATTTTGGCCTCTCATACCTTTGGGTATATCAAGGAATCTAGCCTTAAACAAACCTAAAACTAGCATTAGCTGGGGTGATTCTTAGTATCCTTTATCAAGGTGTCAAAAATCCCATTGTTACTGCTTCACCCATGGTTAGTCACCAAGGTCCCATGCCATCTACGTCCTTATCTAAACCTCATGGTCTCCAAAATCTTGTTATTACTCCATCATTTGTGGGTAGTCACACCTCTTCCACTTCACTTACTCCCCTAAAAAGATATATTAGTATGCCTAGTTATACAAGCCAATTTTCTGCATCATAATATGTCCTCTCATAATTATTTGCATATGCAGTCCAGAATTTCTTAGTATCTATTCCTACATCCTTACCACCCAGCAATACAAGTGTCATCGCCACTTCTCGTCTCCTTCTACAACTTATCTCCTCGACATTTTTTCCACATTACGGATACATTCAGACTCAAAAAAATCCATCACCATCACAGCCCCCTGTCTACATTTCTATACCTCACTTTTATAAGTATATCCACTCTTCTTCATAACCATTAATTTCATAATAAAATTACAACATACCCATGAAAATTCATCCTTTTCAAAATACCCTCCTACCATATTATCCATATCAATATTCATATCTATAATCATGTGTATACCTCAAACATTTATCCCCCTAAATAATATTGCATACAAGTTTTAATAAGTAGAATCACGAGTCTTGAAGCTACTATCATAGGACTTTAAAGAACATTCTATTATGAGAAAATATTTAATGATCATGTCAACCCATTCGTGCCTTATAAACCTTGTCGTATTCACTGGGATATTATGAAATTTATAAAATTCTATAGTAAAAAAGATTCACAACAACACATTCGGGTCTTTCGTCACACATGCTGACGCGGGAGCATAACTTGTGAAGGGCATAACTTTTGATCGATTGTTGAATTGTATTGAAATTTTCCATGGTGGTAGGTCTTAATTATTAATATGTTGTCACCAAATTTTTAATAAAGGTTATTTTCATTTAAGCATATATTCGGGGTCAGATTCCTTCATCTAGTGGTCTACAAATGGCTTTTAACATTTTGTTTTCTTTTATCTAGAACTTAGAGTTTTGATAAAAAAAAATTATGCTTTATAGAATAAAACAAATTTTTTCCTGATCCTTCATGTATGAAGTAATATTTTGTATGAAAAATTTCGGGCCCATCCATGGTGTTTTACTAGTAGGTAATTTTTGGCATTTTAGGGGTTTTGAGAGTTATTGTGAAATAAAAAGAGATTGTAATGATGTAACTGATTTGTGTTGATTCTAGAATGAGAAGAAAACTATTTGAATCTTCTTATTTCTTTAGAAAATTGTTTGTGTGTGTGTTTTAGAGGTATTTCAACCTCTTGCATATGGATCCACATCAATTGGTATCAGAGAAGTATTTGGATCTTACGGGAATAGTTAAGGTAATATATATTACAATTTTCTATGTAATTTATTACCTATATTTCATATAAGCATGGATAGATGCGGGAGGGGAGGGAATGCATAGATTAATAAGAATATGTAGGATCTACTGAGATAATTTGATGATCTCAGAGGAGAATTTACCTACCTTAGAAAGAGATATGCAAATGGGGATGCAGACCCTAATAGTGATAACGAAGAATTACCTCCATTAATTAATTAAGGGTGAAATGAATAATAAAATGAGATATATGAAGACACATTAAATGAGGGACCATTTGAGGAGAGATTGATCCAATATTTAGAGGGGAAGAATGATGGCATAAAGATTAATGTTCCTGATTATGTTGGAGGGTTACGACTAGAGGAGCTGATTGACTGATTCAATTGCATTGAAAACATCTTTGAGTGGAAAAACATTCCAGAGGATAAGAAGGTTAATTTCACATGTACTAAGCTAGTAAAACATACATTGATTTTATGGGATCACCTATAAAATGAAAGACAAAGGAAAGGAAAGGGAAAGATTCAAAAGTGGAAGAAAATGGTGAAGAAGTTGAAAGAATAGTTTCTTTCTATAGATTATGCTCAGACACTATTTAAAAGTTTTCAAAACCTAATATTGAAGGATCTCAGAATTTAATAATATACCAATGAGTTTTACAAGTTATCAATCTAAGTGGAATAAGGAGAGTATGAAGAATAGAAGGATATAAGGTATGTAAATTTAGTTATACGATACAATATAAACTGAGTATGCTTTAAATCCATAACATGGATGATGCTTATCAAATCACATTAAAAATAGAAGAAAAGAAAAAGAGGAATAGTTTTAGAAGAGGTGTGAATAGAGGGCCATCATCATCTCCAATGAGAGGTAGAGGTAGATTCGATTCTATAAAAAATGACTCCTGTAATGCAGAAGGGCATGAAGAATCTGGTCAAATCCCTGGTAACTACTAAATAAGTAGGGGGTTTTAGAGGGGAATAGGTTATAATGGAGGATGAGGTTATAATAGCCCCAAATCAAGTACACATGTTACTGATGTGGTGAAGAAGGGTACAGAGCTTTGGAGTGTCTGTACTATCCTACATAGGATAGGTGGCAAACAGAATAGGCATGAGTAAACCTAGTTGAAGCTAAAGAGGAAGAAGAAATGGAGGTTGTTGTAGATGTGGGTGAAACCCTCATGATAATAAGGATGATAATTTTCTTAAGAAAGTAGAAATAACAAGATGGTGCTGGTGTTGATTCTTGGCTATGGAAAAATATCTTTTGAATAAGATGCATGGGTAAGTGCACCAAGTTGGGGGGCCAAAACAGGATCTTAAGCGGACGTATTTTTCTGAAAACAAAACTTCAACTTGTATGAGTTTTTTGAAATAGTTACACTAAAAATTGGAAGATGTTGTGGAAATATGAATCGTATCATTTTGAGTCTAGTTTCCAAGCTACTAAATTTTATTGAAAATAGATAAGTTCGAGAGGGTCAAATAACTAAAATACCAACATATGCTCCTATTTTTGTTAAAAAAACATAATAGAGTGACTTTCATTCCCCCCACCATTTTTTGAACACCATTTAGTATTTTTGAAAACCCTTTTGTAGAAAGATATATAGGAGCATCTAGTTTGGGTTCCATTTTATAAAGATTTTTATAGCGAATATTTTTTATTTATGATTTTTCTAGAACATAAATTTTATGCTTTGAAAAATAACAGAGCTCCAACCGTGCCCCCCCTAACTACCTCAAAAAATATCAAAAATTAGATTTCATTTTTTGAATATGTATAAAATTATGCCTAGTTTTTTCTAGTGTATATATATATATATTTAATTTAGATCACCCAAAAAAAAAGATACACCATGAAAGATAGACATATTTATACTTCAAAAAATAGCTATAAAAAGGCATAGTTAGAAAATAAATAATATGGAAACCTTATATTAGTCAGAAAATTTAAAAAATTGTATTTTTAGAAAGAAGAAACTCTACTCTATGTCGTGGTATAATTCTTTTAAAATGGATCGATTGTTTTATTTTGATTTATCATAGAGGAAGTGGAATTTTTACATTTTCTTGCAAAAACACGTTGTTTTTTGTGTTTTTATAGGTCCATGCCTTAGTCTTGCGGATCCAAACCGGATCCCAAGCCTTGAGGCATGGTTTAGAATAAGAGAAAATACAAAATGCATACGCGTTCTGACACATATGGAATTAGTCTCACAGATCCATGAGTTATGGTTTAGGAGATAGTTTTTTTTAAGTATAATATGGTCAGTACATAGGTAATTTTTAAAAAATGGATCAATTGTTTTATTTTGATTTATCATAGAGGAAGTGGAATTTTTACATTTTCTTGAAAAACACATGTTGTTTGCTATGTTTTTACAGGTCCATGCCTCAGGCTTGGGGATCCAAACCGGATCCCAAGCCTTCAGTCATGGCTTGGAAAAAGAGAAAATACAAAACACGTACACGTTCTGATAGATATGGAATTAGTCTCACATCTCCATGAGTCATGGTTTAGGAGATATTTTTTTAAAGAATAATCTAGTTAGTACATAGGTAATTTTTAAAAAATGGATCGATTGTTTTATTTTGATTTATCATAGAGGAAGTGGTATTTTTACATTTTCTTGATAAAACATGTTGTTTGTTGTGTTTGTACAGGTCCATGCCTTAGGCTTGGGGATCTAAACTAGATCCCAATCCTTGAGGCATGGCTTGGAAAAAGAGAAAATACAAAACGTGTATGCTTTCTAATGCGTATGGAATTAGTCTCACAACTCTATGAGTCATTGTTTAGGAGATAGATTTTTAAAGTATAATTTGGTCAATACATAGGTAATTTTTAAGGATTTCAGCATTCAGCCTAAATCTTTTAGCATTTAAATTCTACAATTGAAACACTAAACCATAGGCCATAAACCTAAACACTAAACTGTAAACCTTGAGCCCTAAACCCTAAACCTTTAACCATGATCCCTAGACCCTAAAACCTAAACCCTAAACCCTAAACCTTAAACATTCTACCCTTACCCGTGATCCCTAAACCCTGAGCCTTAAGCCCTAAACGCTAGGCCATACACCCTAAACCCTAAACCCTAAACCATGAACCACAAGCCCTAAATTCTAAACCCTAATCCTTGAACCATAAAAACTAAATCCTAAACCCTAAACCTTGACCCCTAAACCCTAAATACTAAACACTGAATCCTAAACCCTAAACCCTAAGCCCTAAAATCTACACCCTTATCCCTGAGCCCTAAAATCTAAAACCTAAACCCTAGACCATATACCCTAAGCCCTAATCCCTAAACCCTAAACACTTAACCCTAAACCCCAAGCCCTAAACCATAAACCCTAAACCTTAAGCCCTAAACATTAAATCCTAAACCCTAAACCCTAAATCATGAACCATAAACCCTAAAACATAAACCATAAACCCTTATCCCAAAACATTAAATGCTTAACCCGAAACCCTAAATCATAAAACCTAAACCTTAAACTGTAAATCCTTAACCTTGATCTGTAAACCCTTACTATAAACACTAAACCCTAAACCTTGAACCTAAAACCTAAATCCTAAACCATAACCCTGAACCTTGAACCCTAAACCCTAAACCCCAAACCATATTTCATCAATATTTCCTAATGTTGTGCCTATAACCATCATTGAGTCTACTTATAGAACTACCTTGTTTATGAGAGGTGGGACAAGTAAGTAAATGGATATGACATCTACCTTGTTCCTTGTAATGCATATATTACACATCTCTTCCAAACTTGTTTCTCCCCACATACACTTGTGCTCTTGAATGTAAAATTATTCACACTCTGAAACAAATTTTACATTTCTCATATTTCTATGTATGGTATTATGCAAGCCAAGATGAACTATTTGAAGCTGGGAAAAATAACCATCATAAAAAAGTTATTCTTAAAGGAAACAAAGGAAACATATAGAATATATCAATGCATAGGTGTAGGATCATAACTGAATTTCCTATAGTATCCTCTCCTCCAGAGAAAGATAATGTTCAAGCGTTCTACTGGAATAGATAGTAAATTTGATAGAACTTCCTGAAGTGTTGAACATAAGCATAGATGTAGGGGAATGGCTAAGAATAGTAAGGGGTTATCAATCACCTAGTAAATATTTCTTGTTTAGTTCTAAATGGGAGTTACCTGGCCTTCAAATTAGTTACATTCCATTCATTGATAATTCCTTATATGATAAACCCATGGATGTTTTCTTAATCCCCTGAACAAAAAGATAGGGGTAGTCATCAATCCTAGTGAAGGGTGTGATGAGATTTCTAAGAAACTTGAAATTCATATATATTTAGAGGTCATAACATGAATTTACAAATATCTCTACCATTATAAATGGAAGCCAAGTAATAGTGTCTCCTTATAAATATAAGGATTGAGGACTACTAGGGTCTTTGGAAGGATTGTATAGTCAAGAATATGAAATTTCACTCTTTCAAAATATCAACAGATGAAAGACATCAAATTGTGATAAATCTCTTTGAATGTTCTTCTTACAAAGTCGATGAACCTTGAACTCTATGACCTAAACCCTTAACCCTCAACCATGAGAACTCAACCCTAAACTATAAACCCTAAACCCTAAAACCAAAATAATATATCCTAAACCCTAAACACTAAATACCAAACCCTAAACCCATAACCCTAAACCCTAACCCCTTGACCATAGACCATAAACACTGAGCCCTAATCCCTGAACCCTAAATCCTAAATCCAGAGCCCTAAGTTGTAACCCCCAAACCTTAAACCAGTAACTCTGAACCCCAAACCTTCAGCCATAAACCATGAACCATGAACCCTAAACCCTAATACCTAAACCATGAACCATAAACCTTAAGCCTTGAACCCTACACCCTAATCCTTGATCCCTAAACCCTAAACCTTAAACCCTGAGCCATACACCCTAAATCTAGATCCTTGAGCTCCAACCCATAAACCTTAAACCCGTAACTAACCCCTAAACCTTTAACCCATTACTCTGAACCCCAAAACCTGAGTTGTAAACCCTAAACCATGCACCCTAACCCCTAAACCCTGAGCCCTGATCCCTAAATCATAAACCCTAAACCTTAAGGCCTAAATGGAAAATTCTAAAGGTCCCTAAGACCTAAACCCTAAACCCTAAAAACTAAATCATAAACCCTAAAATCTGAACCCTAAAACCTAAAATCTAAACTCCAAGCACTAAATCCTAAACCCCAAACCATATGCCCTAAACCCTAAACCCTAAAACCTAAGTTGTAAACACTAAACCATAAACCCTGAACTCTGTGACCTAAACCCTTAACCCTCAACCCTTATCCCTAAGACCTAAAACCTATATTATAAACCCTAAACCCTCAATCATAAACCCTCACCCAAATGAAATTCCTAAAAATATTATTCAATGTGTTTCAGTGTGTAGGGAATAGTGTTTAAGGTGATAGATCGACTCATTTAGTTTTAATGAGAGACTACTTCCTTTGAACACCTAAAAAGACAATTTTGGCCATTTTGTAGTTAATTGAACACCCTTCATAACAAGCTAAAATGAGCTAGTCATGTCACTGAGTTATCAAGGACCATTATTTGTGAAGTATTAAGGCATCGTTTGTCTTCACAAGAGACATATGAGCAAAAACATGTATGAGAATCATGAATTTTATTCCATGAAAGGATTTTTTTCGAGCTTGGAAAGGTGAGGGGATGATCTTTATATCAAGCACCATTTTTCTAAGAATGAGCAAGCATCTGAGTTCACTTGATGTAATTCACTTGATACTATTCGCAGTAACTCATTCCACACCTAGTAGTGTTATCAAACCTTAAGAAAGAGGCACATTATAATCACCTCATTTTGGCCATAGGACAAGAATCCCATTTAGGGAACAATCCTCTATCTACAAAGTGAGGATATATTTTTAGTAAGAAGTAGACAAACATCATAGAGTTAATTCATGGTCACTAAAGTGAATTATGGACCAAATTTAAAAATTAGTACCAATGAAAGCAGTGGAAGGGCCAAAATTCATTTTAGAAGGTTAAAAAACCTAAAAAATGACTATATGCTTTCCCAAAAAAAATACCGAATACAATATATATGCCCTGAAGGTTTTAGGTCCTTTGCTAAAATCTTAAAAATGAGTAAGTACTAACTAGATTAGATTTTGAAAAACTATCTTCTAGATTATAACTATAGGAGCTACGAGACCACTTCCATAAGGTGCAGAGTGACCCTAATTTCTTATATTTACTAAAATAAATTTAAACTATAAGATTTCTTTTATTATTTCTTATACTTTTTTTATAATATTTCTTTTATTATTTCTTATACTTTACATTTATTTTTGTAAGTATAAAACACCAAAACACCTATACATGATCCATACTACTCAAAAATGTGTACAGATTTTGAATTATTTGAAATGCATATGCGTTAATGGTTCGGTGATTTCCAAGCTAAACAATTTAAAACATGAGTGCGGTTTAGAAAAATGTGTACGCGTTTCATTTGTTTTCGGGTTTTGTCTACTTTTTGGCCCCCTAACTTCATGTTCTTACCCACACCTTTGGAGGAAATGTATGTAAAATTATTACTGATGGTGGTAGTTTTGAAAAAATGGTCTCAAATGCAATGGTTGATAAAATTAGTCAGAAATGTTAGAAGCACCCGTATCTGTATCGTATATCATGGTTCAAGAAAGGGAATTAGGTAACCATAGTTAAAAGATACATTATAAAGTTTTTGAATGGTAATACCTTTAAGGATGAGTTGTGTTGTGATGTTATCCCGATGAATACATGCCATATATTACCAAGGAGGAATTGGAAATATGACATAAAGGTTACACATGATGGGGGAAAAATAATTATACTTTTTGTAAGGATAGTGTAAAGATTTTCTTTCTACCCTTCAAGGAAGAAGAGAAGAGTGAGAGCTTGTTGGATAAATAAGAGTTTGTTATAGAAATGGAAGAAGTTGGTGTCCATTATGCAATGATGTCAAAGATGGAAATATAGGCATTTTATATTCCTGTTGCGGAAACAAAGGTACTTAAAGGATACAAATATGTCATACCAGATGAGCTACCAAACGGGTTACATCTGAAGTAGGATATACAACACAATATTTATATGATCCTAGGATCGGCTCTTACAAATCAATAATCTTATAGGATGAGTCTACAACAGATTAATGAGTTAAACATGTTAGTGATGATCTAATACATTAAGGGTTAGTGAGAGAAAGCATGAGTCCATGTTCAACCCCTAGGCTATTAAGTCATAAAAAGGATGGAGACTAAAGAATGTATGTGGACAATAGGGCCATAAATAAAATCACAATTAAGTATCGGTTCTCAATTCCACTATTGGATGCTATGATGGACGTGCTAGACGGAGCCCTCTATTTTATTAAGATTGACCCATAGAGTGTGTACTACCATATCTAAATCCGTGAAGGGGATAAATGGAAAAATGATTTCAAAACAAAATATGGATTTTACGAGTGGATCATGATATCATTTATGCTATCTAATGCACCTAGCACATTCATGAGGTTGATGAAAAGAGTATTGAAAAAATACAATGATAATTTTTTGGTTTTCTATTTTGATATTTAATAAGACAATGGAAAAACACTTGTTACATATAAAATTGGTGTTAGAATTGTTATGAAAAGAGATTTTGTATGAAAAAGTAAAAAAGTATAGATTTCTTCAGAAAAATTCTAGTTTTCTTTTGGGTTTTTTATCTTAGATGATGGAGTGAGGATGGATGAGGAAAAAGTGAAGTTAATTTTGGAATGGCTTGTTCGAAGGATAGTGACAAAGGTTCATAGTTTCCATACATTGGAAACTTTTTATATAAAGTTGATCATAGATTTTAGTAGCATTTTGACACCCATAACATAGTGTACGGAGGGAAAGAAGTTTGTATGGATAAAGGTAACAATATATAGTTTTGAATTTTTGAAGAAGAAGGTGTCAGAGGCACCTATTTTGGTATTTCCATATTTTAGCAAGGCCTTTCAGGTTGATTTTGATGCCTCACATGTTGGGATTTGAGCTGTACTAAGTGAAAAAGGAAATCATGTGGAATTCATTAGTGAAAAAATAAACAAATTCAAGGGGAAATATTTACTTATGATGTGGATTTTTATGCTATTGTTCATTCATTAAGGAATTGGAGACATTAATTAGTAGTTAAGTAATCTGTACTCTTTGCTGACCATGAAGCATTGAGCTATGTAAACACATAGAAGAAAATAAATATTAGGAATGTAAAGTGGCTTTCATTTTTGCAAGAATATAATTTTGTCTTAAAGCATAATTTGGTTAAGCATAATTAAGTTGTTGATGCCTTGAGTAGGCATATAACACTTTTGATAAAATTGAAAATTAAGTAGTAGGGTTTGAGGAAATTAAGGAATTGTATGAAGGTGATCCATATTTTAGTGATGTTTTGAGACAATGTAAGGACCCTACAATGGGCAGTGGTGCTTCTGATTATTTGATATAGGATGGTTATTTATTCAGGGTAATACGATTGTGCATCCATGTTGGTTCAATGAGAGAAAATATTATAAGAGATTTGTATAGTGCGGGGTTGGTTGGACACTATGGTATAAGTAAAATAGCTTCTTGTGTGGTAGAAAAGTATTATTGACCAAAGGTAAAGAGGAACATAGTTAATATTGTATCAAGATGTAGAGTGTGCCAAATAGCTAAGGGCCATACAAAAAATATTGGGTTGTATATGACATTAATTTTCCCTATAAGGCCATGGGTTGATTTTAGCATGGATTTCATGTTAGGAATTCCTGACACACAACAAGGGAATGATTTTATCTTTGTTTTGGTTGAGAGATTATCTAATATGGCACATTTTATTTCTTGTAAGAAAACTAATGAAGCTTCCAGAATTTCATATTTGTATTTTTCAGAAGTGGTTAGGTTGTATGGAGTTCAAAGAATGATGACTTTATATCGGCTAAAAAAAAAATTGAGACACTTTTATAAGACTCTGTGGAATAAAATGGGGAAACAATTACAATTAAGTAGTGCATATCACCCCCAGAATGATGGGAAGACAAAAGTAGTGAACATGAACTAGGGAAATCTCTTATGTTGCATAGTTGGAGAAAAGCCAAAACAATGGGATTTGGCTTTACCACAAGATGAGTTTCCTTATAACAACTCGGTAAATAAGTCAACATGGAGGTATACTTTATAGATTTTATACCTAGTGAAGATAAAACCGGTGATGACACAGAAGCATTTACAAAACACATGCTACAATTGCAAGAAGAAGTGAGGGAAAAGATGAAAGTTAGTATTGCAAAATATAAAGTAGCTGTAGATTCCAATAGGAGAGTAAATATATTTTAAGAAGGATATATTGTGATGGTCATCTTAGAAAGGAGATTTTTCTAAAGGGGACATATAATAAACTAAAGTATAAGACTATTGGGCCATGTAGGATTATCAATAAAATGAGTGATGATTCCTACAAGGTGGAGCTACCTGAAAACTTTAATATTTCACTATTTTTTATGTTTTTGGATTATATAAGTTTTTAGGTCATGAGGAAAAAATTTTGGAGGAAGAAAAAATATGGGAGTAGAAGATGCTAAAGAAGAAACATGATAGTGTAATGTGTGTCTTGGACTAAAAGATATTCACTACTAGAAATGGGAGTTGTAATAGATAGTTGGTGCAATGGGAAGGTTTGGAGTAGGAAGAAACTAATTGGATTCTTGAGTGGCAGTTGAAGAAGATTGAAAATTGAAAATTAGATGAACTCCATCAATTGAATTTAGAGGAGAATAATTATTCTCAACCAGGGGAGAATGATGTGGAAGCATAACTTGTGAAGTCCATAAATTTTTATTTGATGTTTAATCACCTTGAAATTTTCCAGGGTGGTAGATCTGGATGATTAATATGCTATGACCAACATTTTAACAAAAGTTGTTTGCATTTTGGCATATTTTCGGGGCCAAATTCCTTCATCTAGTTTTCTAAAATTAGCTCTGAAAATATGCCAAAATGGCAACAATTTTTTTGAAATATTTAGTCACAACATATTAATAATCAAGATCTATTATCCTGGAAAATTTCAAGATGATCCAATTGTTGAATCAAAAGTTATGGCCTTCACAAGATACGCTCCCACATCTCCTACTATATTATAGCTCATGATTGGGATCGTGTACTATGAAAATTCCCAATGTCATTATCTTATCCCTTTCTTGATTTGTATAAAAACATTCCTCTACATTCCATTTATTCATTTGAACAATGATTATTGGAACATTTCCCTGTCAATATCACATGTAAGATATCTATTACTGACTTGTATGCTACTAAACAATTTGATGACGAATATGTTGTTAATTTTGTCGGTAGATGGTTGGGAATTATTAATCAATTATTATATTCTTTACCCAGATAGATTTGATCAAGTTATTCACTCGATATTGTGCATAACATATATCATCAACCCTTTAAATCCAATTATTTCAAATATTCGATAACGCATTTACCATGGCTCAGAAATTGGAACTCCAAGCTGTTGAGGATGCTAAGATTAAATTATGATATAAATAAACTAAACCTGACTCTTCCTTTAAAACCTCTTCCAACAGTGAAAAATCTAAGGGTTCAGAAAATGTAGTTGTCTTTAAAACTACATCTCAGGGGTGCTCAGATTCTGAACCATTCCAGCCTCCATGTAATTAAACACCTCTAGGGAAGTCTTACAACTCTATTTTTAAAAAAATAATGGCATATTGCATGATAAAACTCCCTCCCTTCAGACCATAAATGAATTAGACCTTAGATCATCATGGTATAGGGGTGATGTCTATTATAAATATCACTAGGTTCGAGGACATGACATTGAGAAATGTAACTTTTTTAGAAATTTCCTCCAAGATCCCATCGATGTATGTGATCTACTACAACGTGACATCAAAATTTAATTCCTCATTAAGTATCAATATATCCAGTGAGGTATCCTTACATAGTGGAATAGTAATACCTTTCTCACAAATTTCCTTGACTGTTTACTTGGAGGAACCGTCATGATTTATAGCATTTACAATCACTGGATTGTTTGGGTTAGAGGTCATATAAAGAGGTGAAAATGGTAATGATTCTTAGATGACCCTAATAAATGTAGAGGCATGTGAAGATGTAACCTATAGAAGGAGTTGTGGTGAGGTTTAAATAAATAGAGTTGGAAGTTATACTATCTCATAGGAACCCTAAGATAGCTGTACATCAATGAAGTGTTGTATTAGTATTCCATTATTTAAAATAAATTGCTTAAAACTTTCTTCAATACTTGTAGTTGGATATAATCTATCACATTTGATGACATACATAGTAAATATTTTGTCTTCAATAATTTTTATCTGAATATAAACTTCATCATTTTCTTCATTAATTTTAAGCATTCCATAATTATTCTTGTGCAAGGTTGGACACATATACATTTTTTTATAGAATAAATATAGGTGGATCTGCTAGTTACATTTTTATATCATTTAGGTTCATAATATTATATATTTCTCAAATTTATTACATAGACTCTAAAACTGATGTTTAGTTTATTTGAGATGTTGTGTTTTTAATGAAATTAATGGGTAATTTTAATTGCTCTTCAAACCCCATATAAGTATATCTCGATATTCATGTTTTATGAGATTTATAAATGATATTCTATTCTCTTTTAGAATATTTTTATTCTTTACAGACATATTCAAAGAGAAATTTCTTCTATAGTGATTTCCAACTAGAAAATGTTTCTTTCATTTTTCCTTTCTTTTTTAGGTTTGAGTACGAAGAAATATCATGATAATATTATACATATGAGTAGATATGTGATTTGTCAGAGGATTTGAATAGTTTTCACATATAGGAATTAGGTGCCTATCCATTTTGTCTTTTTTCTATTTTTGGTTAGTTGGATTTTCTCTTGAACCTCTTTTACCTTATTTTTTACATTATACTTTTCTAGTCATATATGTTAGTTTTGATATTTCAAGGACATGAATATATTTTTCATTTAGTTCATGATATAATTTTTGAAAAATAATATATTATTTCAATATTATCAAATTAGAAGCTATTAATTTTCATATGATATTAATTACTTGTTATCATATGATAAAGCTAAATCCATCAAAATCAGAAAAAATATTTATTATAAGAGAAGAATCTCATGTCAAAATAAATTTGTCTAACATTTTTTATAAGCATGTGATATTTATATGTTTCATAGATTATATTGTTGAAAGGTATAATGATTGGGACACTTGCAATACAATAGAGTGGCTATGGAAATGTATTACACATAGTGTAGTTTTTTATTCACTGTTTTAAAACTTGGGGGTATTATAGCATAAAAAAATTATATTTTGGCCATGAAAATCAAGCCCACACTCAAAAAATCCCTAAACCAAGTAATGTGGACCTTCCCTAAGGCCAATCGCTAACTATGTACACCCCATTATGGCCAACAAAGACGTGCTAACTGAATTTTTAAGTATTTTTTCATGTTTAAGAGATATCTTGGTAACAAGTAATAATGTTATAATGATTCACCTAAAAGGAGTTACACATGGAGGCCTAAAAATGCCCAGTTTCAGACTTCTTGCACCTATAGAGAACCTCCTGAAGATGTCCCAAGAAGGGTGTGAAAACTATGTGCAACTATCTAAGGCATTTTATGAAGGTTATGGAAAAAAAAAATGTTTAGGAATAAGTTGTGTGAAACTGGGTCATTGGGAGTAGGGTATTGGGAAATGCACGTCTTGAAAAAGCTAGTCACCTTGTTCGAAGAGTTTCAAGAGCATCATGAAGATTAAGAAGCTCATATCCCAGGAATGGGAAACATAAAATTTCCTAATTCATGTGTACATCATCAAGGAAATATTTTGGGATTATTGAGAGGTGAAAAATTGCTCGATAGTGTGAAACAAAGGTCCTGCTACAAGTTGTAACTTGTTTGAAGCATTTTAGGAGTCTTGTGAAGATTTTAGAGCCTTAAAAATGTAAAATGAAATTATATTTAATGCTCTTCATGACTCATATGATGTGTTAGTTTGTGGTGATCATAAACTCTTCCTACTACTCAATATATCAACACGCACCTTGAGGGAACAGTGAAAATATGGGTAAAAGATAATGAAGAATTCATTTTCAGGAATTCTAGATATCCTTATTGGATTCATTTTCCATTTCTCAAAAAATTTTATATATTTAACAACCTATTTTCATTGAAAACTGCTCTGAAAATGGTGAAAACAAGCTCCCTATGAAATTACCAACTACTGATGTGCGATAACAACCCATTGTTAACGCACAACAAGAAGATTTTTTGATGCATGAAAACAAATCAAATATTTATGCCCAAAAAATCAATATTTGACGCCTAACAAGATTTTTTTTCACATTGTAGTGATTTTCAGGCGTCTAGAAGGCTTGAGACATGTGACAACAATATGTTAACGCACAACAGTGAGGATTATTTACATCCAAAAACTAAGATTATTGATGGCAACAACAAGGATTCTCGACATGTGAAAATGAGGGATTATCACATGCGACAAGGAAAACTTTCCAACAACAAAAATGTTGACTTATGATAGGAAAGTGAAATATTGTCGTGTGACAGGAAATCGAATCCTGACGCATGACAAGAGGGTAAAGATGTTGTCATGTGACACAAAAAATGAGGTCATTTTTTAAAGAAGATTTTTTATGACCCGATCAATGGTCATGCATCAAGAAGATGATGTCATGCACAAAGTGGATTTTTGGTGGCAGGAAAAATAATTCCATGTGTTAAGGAGATTTTCAAGAACCTGGAGATGATGTGATCAAAACTTGTTGGAAGATGAAAGGTCACAAGTGATGAAGGAACACCAAAGGTAATGACAGGAACATGAAATATCAACAGTCATTAAGGAAGGTCAACAGTCATGAGGAAAGATAAAAGGTCATGCGGGGGAGATGAAATGACAGTAACGATACTATAAATATGCATGACACCCTCATTTCAAAGGGATGGTTAATACTTGTTTACTAGCTCTCACTATCTTTCTAAAAGAAAGTGCCTCCATTTATTTTGTTCCCTATCTACTACTATTCTATCTCCATCTCAACTTGTACTCCAGGAGCATTGTCAATTGTGCAACATGATGCAATAAGACTTTTTGTTTCTTGTTGATTATTACTCTTTCTTTGCAAATGGTTTCTTATAATTGATTGCAATTGAAACGTTATGATTTTGATACAACAAAATCTGACATGTTATTTGTTGGTTGAAATCCTTTTTTCAATTTACTTTCGTATCTCCCTCACGAAGCAATTTTATTCTCTTGTATCACACAAAAGTAATTGCCAAAGGTTTAGGGAAGTATTCTTGTGTGATCTTCGGTATTAGGGACACCCCAAAAATTAATTTAGATTTTTTTTATTTCCTTATTTTCAATAAATGGAGCTACCCCATTCAAGTAGAGGTACTCACATGCATTATTGGTGAGAACTCACTAATTTTCCCACTTCAAAAAATTATTTCACCAAATTTTTTGGTGCCCACCGTGGGCCAAATTTAGCATACATGTGCCCATTTTTTATTCCACAAAATCCAAATAAAATTGTATATTCCAAAAATTAAAAAAATCTAGAATTTGAAAAGTTATTGAGCCTTATGTCCTTCACTGATGGTTATTACTGGTAGTCCCATAGTTCTGAGGCCTGAGCTTATATTCCATATACAAGAAGATATTGAATCATATTTGAGGGAAACCATTTGACACATCAAATAAAACAAAACTCATCACTCCACTACTACGAGATTTTGGGATTCTGAAGAAGAACATGCAAAAGATTTGGAAAGAGTGAGACAAGTTTAGGACCAACAAAGGAGAGTGTAGAGGAGTCTCATATAAATTACACATTCAAACTGGATGATAGAAGATATTCAAGATATATTGGTGTTTCTGATCCCAAATTCAAGGAAAAGTTACAAGCTGATTTCATACTTCCTATCTGTCAAATTGCAAAAAGAATAGGTCAAAAATACTCTCTGTAACTTTATCCTACTTTATCTTTTGATTCCCCTGCTGAGGGAGTTGATGTTGAACCTTTAAACTATGTTCTTCCACAAGAGGATATTATTAAAGAAGAGATTGAAATAATTGAATCCGTTCTTGAAGGATTTGAAGAATAAAAATAAGCTGAAGAAGAACCACTAATGGCTCAATAAGCACCACTTCCCTAAGGACAAAATATAGGCCCTTTAGCTCTCACTCCTCCTTTATATAACCCTCATAGGGGATCAAGAACGTTTTTTCTTAAGCTCCATGGTGATGGGAAATAACATACAAATGACTATATCATAACCTTCATCACAGTTTGTGGAGTACTACGAGTTGGATATAAATATGTATCAGTCCAAATTTTTATCGAATTTTTTTAGAGATTCAATAACAAACTAGTTCTACCACTCACTTTCCATGTCTATAACTAACCGGAACAACATGAAGATCAAAGTTGAAATGAGATTCAAACCTACAAAGTATTCTCTTTCACTTTTGGTCGAGTGGTCTCAATTAAATAAATAACCCTTTGAACCAATGAGGGAGTTCATGGTGAAATTCAATTGGATGCTTTACAAAATTCTTGAAGTGGCCCAACCTATTAAGGACAACAAGCTAAGTTTTTTCACAAATGCCTAACTTCCTGAGGTGAGTTATATGATAAGAAGAACTCAAAGAGTGAGTTTGGAAGAAGCAAAAAAGCTTTCAATTAAAGTGGAGGAAGATATGATCATGTTAGGTAGGATAAAGAAAGGTCCAAGTAAGGAGAAAGGACAATGCTCAAACAAAGGTACCACATGTCCATTAGTTCATAAATTGGATAATGATGTCTTGTTTATCAAGAAGCAATTGGTTCAAGTTTTTATGAGTAAAGAGGCACCTAATAATAACTTTCAAAATAGACAAAGGATCCACCCACCACCTTAAAGACTCAAATTAGAGGCTTCCCCTATCAATGTAGGATGTGATACTCATGATGATGATGAGGATGAGATTGTTGGACAAGATGATAATGATGAAGAATAATATGTGCTTGGAATTGAAGAAGTTGATGATGCTGAGATTTGGTATTTCAAGGACTCATCCAGAGATGAAATTGAAGAAGGTGATGCACTAAGTTTCTCTTGCATAGTGTTCACTCATTCTCAATAAAAAAATTGAAGTGCTTCTGCTGCTACTCTTAAGAAGAAGAAATATTCAGATTCTCCTATGGTGACTTTCTCTTATAAAATAATCAATAGAGGAGTTGTAATTCCTCCTTCTATGGACTCTTCTAAAGAAAAAATAGACCATGTGGAAACCAAGAAGACCAAAGATGAAAAAAATTAAGTCTTCTAAGTCTATACGTGTTAAATAATCTTCTTCTATGGTTTCTAATGTTACTTCCAAATGTTAAATGTGTCAAGCAAAACTTCTGAGGTACCTAATAAGCATGTAGTAGCTTCCATATCTACCTTTTTGTAAAAATAACCCCTAATCCCAAAATAGTATCTTCTTCCAAATATTCCACCACCTCAGATACGTCTCCTTCATCCTCTTTTGATATCATAGATCATGTCAAAATGTCTAAGGTCCAAATATCTAAGTTTGAATACTTGCAAACCCATCTAGAATAGTTCGATAAACTAGTACAGTTTATTAAAGGTAGTAACTAATGACTCCTCCTCCCCCATCATATAAAATAATGCTATCCCTAAGTGCATCCAGGACTGACAAGGTTGAACCATTCTACCTTTCTCCTCTTTTTAGAGGCTACCAATTGAACAATTGTATCATAGACTCAAGTGCTTCTGATAATGTGATGCCAATAAAAGTATCTAATTTCCTTGGTCTAACTCTAAAAATGACTAAAGTTTGGTGTTATTCTATGAACACTAAATAATTCCCACTTGTGGGGAGAGTAAAGTATGCCTAAGTTGTTTTAGCTGATTTCCCTTTGAAGAAAGTGTTATTGACTATCCCGGTAGCAGACATTCCGACGTCATACAGGATGTTTTTGAGAAGAATATTTTGTAAATATTTCAGAGGAGAAATTCAAATGTACTAGTATTGATAAAACATTATAGTTAAGAGCCAAATGAAAAAAAAAATTCAATGAGAAAAATGAAATATACAGTGCAAAAATTGGAAGAGCATAGAGCAGATACTCTTTATCAAGACAATGGACATGGGAATTACTTCATAACCTCCAGAGGAAATGATGACGTACCTCTTATATCTAAAGAAGATGAAGGCATACTATGGACTATGGATTTTGATGGATGTCATTTTAGTTCAGGATCCGAAGACAGTGCGGTTTTGATTTCCCCACCAGGTGAGTTGTTTCCTTTTGCTTTCAAGCTCTAATTTGAAAATACAAACAATACTATAGAATATAAATCCCTTCTATTAGGCATGGATATAGATAAGTCCATGATAATCAAACAATTGAGATTCATCAAAGGTGTAGAGGTAATTATTAAACAATTTTGTAATCAAGACCAAGTGAAGAATTCACGAACAAACAATTACAGAAATAGAGTATGGGATTGCATTGAATCCTTTGATGCTTTCTCTATACAAGTTATTCCCTATGAAAATAATGAAAAGGCTGATTCTCTTTTCATGTTAGGTTCTTTAATGATACCACACCCATCTTTTGATAAAGAGAAATATTCCATAGAGATGGTTTCTAGACGTAGTGTGCTTGATAATGTGAATTAATGGCAAGTTTTCAACTATGACAATCAAATATTTTCCTTATTAGAACATAGATATAATTTCAACAAACTCGTCTTCAAAGGAAGTGAAATCCCACATAGGTAATCAGTGGCTGAAGAAGATAAAGAAGGAATTGAAGGGATTGATGAACATGTCATACTCAAGATGAAAGGTAATAAGATTCTGAAGGGCCTAGTCTCACTTGAATAATTTTTTGATAAGCATGATAGATATGTGAAAGATAAAGCTGAGAATCCTAAGAGCACTGCTGATTTTGAGAAAGTAAACACTAGGACTGAAAAAAAACCTTGGTTTGTGAATATAGGAAAATATTGTTCTCTAGAGAAAAAATGGAATTTTGTTTCGTTGTTGAAAAAATATTCAGATGTATTGGCATACTCTTATTATGAACTGAAATATTTCAAACCGAAAGAGATGTGGCACATATTACTACTCAAGTTTGAAGCAAATCCATTCCGAAAAAAAAAAGATAGTATAATCCAAATATTTCTAGAACAATTTGAGAGGAAGTGTTGGAAAGGTTAAATGAAAGGATCATTTTTCCAATCCATCACTCGACATGGGTGGAAAATATTTCCTGTGTCCAGAAGAAAAAGGGAGAAATAAGGATTTGTGTATACTTTCTGCATCTTAACCAAGCTTCTCTAAAGGAAAATTACCCACTTCTAATCATAGATATGATTTTATAGGCTATCATAGGTTCAGAAATGCTTTCCATGCTAGATGGATTATCCAGCTACAATCAAATTGAAATCACTCAAGAAGATCAATATAAGACTTCTTTTACAACTCTGTGGGGAACCTTTTCCTGCAGAAAGATCCCATTTTTTCTCATCAATCATGGGTCCAAATTTCAAAGAGTAGTGGACTTGGCTTTCAAGGATTTAAAGAACAAATGTATTGTCATGTATCTAGATGATCTCATAATTTTCTCTAAGAAGAGGAAATAACATATGATACACGTTAAACAAGTTATTCTAAGGTGTCAAGAACATGGCATATCATTAAATAAAAAAATATTCAATCTTTGGAGTGACCAAAGGAAAGGTCTTGGGACACATTGTGAAAAAATAATGAACAAAGACTGATCCTGAAAGGGTGAAACCTTTTCAAAATCTATCCTTTTCAACAAGAAAGAAGGGAGTTCATTCATTTTTTGGTAAAGTCAACTTCCTCCGCCGCTTTATTCCATAATTTGTGGAGTTAACAAAGCATATTACTAAAATGTTGAATCCTCTGTTAGGATAAATTAATTATGCATTATATGAATAAGTATATAATTAATATTATTAATTAAATAATAATATTATATGGTTATTATATGTTGTTATATGGTTTTAAAACCATATTTGTCTTTTTCTTTCACAGGGATAATTGTTATAATTATTATAACAATTTATGTGCTTCCTGGGATAATATTTGGAAGCTAATGTATTTTAGATTTGTTGTTGCATTTTTATAACTTCTCTTTTGTTTGTATCCCGGCTATGCAATACATACACACACACACACACACACACACACACACACACACACACACACACACACATATATATTACATCCTGCTTCTATGTTTTTGGTTGATTCTGATTAATATAAACTTCAGGCTTATGTCCTTATTTACATTTGGTACTAAAGAAAATTTAAGCTCCTGGAAAGGTTGGAGAAGGTTGCAGAGGAAGAAAAATTCATGGAGAAGAAACTTGCATCAACGGAGAGCCAGTGCTTCCTCCAACAGCTTCCTACGTCTCCCTGTACACCCACAACCTACTATATAATTTCCTGGTAAACGTAAAGCAATTTTTTTTTGCCTTGGTGCCCTCTGCACCAGGCACATTTGCTCCCTGGAAACTGATCATTTTCAGTATGTTTAAAAATAAATAAATTTTCTTTTTACCCATTAAGGGTTTTACCTCTAAATTTAGAGGTTCAATTTAATATAGGCTACATTTGGAGTGGCCTGTCAAATTTGGAGGTGTCTCATAAGAGCCCCTATTTGAGATTGTTTATATTGGTGTTTTGTTACTTTGAAAGCCGAGTTATTCATGTATGTGGTCGAGTCTAGAGTCGAGCCCTCACTGAGTAGAATTTCTACTTCAAGTTAATAAAGGTGAATTTCTTTTGCCTCTGACCATTATATTCTCCTATGGCCATGTAAAATTCTATTGGTAGGTTGAATTGAATAATCATTTCAGTGGAAGTGTGGTAGATCAAAAGTTGGGAAGAGTCCCTATTCTAACCGACCTCCAACGAACCTGCAATCAAGGAAAACACAAAAAGCGTCCAATACAAATCCCAACGATGGAAGGGAGATAAAGGAGTTCGATTCAATCTCCTCAACATAACTTGCAATCTCAATCAAAAACCTACAACCAAAAAACATTAGAAAAAACAAGGCTTGAAGCTCCAACGCAGCGCCTGCAAAAAAAGAAAATGGTGAGGAAAAAGTAGTGGCTAAAGGAAAATAATACACAAAGGAGGATAAAAAATATAAAGGCATTTCAAAAGGAAATAGAAGTCAGTTTTCATGCAAAATCCCTAAAATCACTTCCTCCATCTCATCCACCCATACATCTCCACGTGGTAAATCTACCAGGTCGCATTTTACAAAGGTAAGTCAAAATCTACCTTCTTTAAATACACTTTTCTTCTTTTCATTACCCAAGTGCTCATAGAGCCTAAGTGGTTACAAGGAAAGACTTAGAAGTGGGAGGTTTGGGGTTCAAATCCTGATCCAAAATTACTTTTTTGAATTTGGCGGAACCGCTAAATTCAACAGAAAATTCAAATTTAGTTATAACTAACTAAATTTAGCGGAGAAATACCTAATTTAGGCTAAACAAATTTTTTTCTACCATTCAGCCTTTTTTTTCATTCTGGATATTTTTTTCTAAAGGAAGCCTATCCAGAAATTGCATTTTTAGCTATATTTTTTCTTTTTTTGGTGTTGTAGGTCATTTTGGGCTCTAAAGGCAACTAGGGCTCACAAAACAAAAAAAAATTACATGCCATTCAAATTTTCTAGATTTTTGAATGTAAATTATATACTAAATTATATTGTACTAATTTTCAAGTTTCCATAGTCAAATACAAACTTTGTAACTGCTCAGAAACTGGCAGAATATTGTAATCACAAAAAGCAAAAAATTGGTTCTGTAACACTCACGAGATCATAGATCTCATTCGCAACATTCAGTATATACGGTGCCTATGGGAATCACTTACGGGTAAATCCGTCACGACTAATACTACATTTAACGTCTAATATATCTGCAACAATGTCATATGGGCATCGTCCCTATAAATTGATGGGGAGTAATAAGGTCACAGTGCACACACTATGAGTCATCCCATCCGCCTGTGAACGATTTCACGAAATAAATCTAGACTGAGAAATTATCCAAGTATATAGCAAAGTTACGCACACGTATGAGGATATTGCTTTGAACCGGTGTCAATAATTACATAGACCCCTTTAGTACTATCTTGGTACCACGTATTGAATTATTTCATGTACGTTAATGCCTCTTTCACGTACCGCCAAGTATATAGAAAGAGTGAGCTTCTTCAACTTACCATTGGGTATATCGAAAGGGCACATATATAGAAAGTTTCGGTATATCAAACTAATGGTATATAGATTGGAAGACCTTATACCTGGAGTGATAAGAGCCAAACCCTGTCAGTAATCTCTATAAAATGGGCACCAATGCCCCCAAATTTTTTCTTCCAGATTCACAACTACTCAAAGGAAACAACTATGCTGCATGGAAGACAAAAATTAGACACAACTTGAGTTTGAATAAATCTATCCTGCTGTGAATGGTACTCTGACCAGATCAACTACTGATACAACACAAAAGTGGCAGTTTGATAAAGCATATCAAAAGGCCAAACTCATCATCTTGTTTGGAGTTTCTGATGATGTGCAACCCCACATTCAAGATTCCAAAACAACCAAAGAAGAGTGGGATAAGTTGAGCATTGTATATGAGGTCATGAACAAGAATGTTATATTGAATTTTCAGAGTCAGTTACACACATTGAAGTTTAAGCAGAATGAAAAAATAGAAGCTTTCCTAAGAAGAGTTGTAGAAGCGAGAGCTTCATATCTAGCCCTAGGAGAACCAGTCACAAATGATGCTCTCATTCCGATTGTTCTAAGAGAACTCCCTTCTTCTTACCACATTTTTGTCACAACACTAAATGTGTCAGATAAGACGATTAGTTTTGACAAGATGGTAAACCTACTGTAACAAGAGGAAGCAATGCACAATAAGGATGATGAAGAGGAACAAGAAATTTCTTCACATTAAAAATGGAAAGGAAAAGGTAAAGGAAAGCCTAATTCCTATCAAAAATTCCAAAAATCAAAATCAATATCAAGGGAATAGAAATCAGAAGAAGCAATATCTAATCTGCAAAAGAGGACATAACCTACAAGATTGTTGGTATAATACTTACAAGAAAGGTTCATCAAGAAAATATGGACCTCCACAACAATCTAAAAAGGGACATTCTAACTATAATCAAGGGTAGAAAAATGGGAACTGGAAAAGAAGACCCCACTAGCAAGGTAATATTGCTAAGCAACAAGAATAGTCAGACAATGAAGACTTCTTGTTCACTGCTCAATTAAGTGAACCATCCACATCATCTAGTGATGTTTGGTATGTTGATTTGGGGGCCACTCGACACATGAACGGCCATAGATACTAGTTTATTTCAATGAGGGACATGCCATTGAAAAATCATGTTTCTTTAGGAGATGATTCTTCATATACAGTTCAAGGGATTGGGAACATTTCTCTACCCCTCAGTTTAGGAAAATGCAGACTATCAGATGTCCTATATGTCCTTGGTTTGACTAAGAATCTTCTTTCAGTTAGTCAACTCCTAGATCACAACCTAAAAATTGACTTTGATAGTCAATCCAGCAATAAAACATGTTTGATTTGAAACAAATCAAGAGGCTCCAAAATAATTGCAAAAGCCTCCAATATGGGACATATGTTCCAACTTGATTTTGTTCACAGAGATGATCAAGCACTTTTGGCTAAGAACTCCACCTCAGCATAGTTTTGGCATTAGAGATTTGGTCATGTAAGTTTCAAATATCTTGAAACACTTCACTGGTGTACTATGGTACATGGGATACCATGTCTTTAGAAGGATACAAATAAGTGTCCTCACTACCTAGCAGAAAAACAACACAGAGCTTCGTTCTAGAGGAGTACATTTCGAGCTCATGGTAAAATTGACCTGGTTCATACTGATCTTTGTAGTCCAATGCAGCCAATTCATTCTGGGTTCTAATATATCATGCTTTGTGTTGACGACTATTCAAGAAAAATGTGGATTTTTCTATGTTCGTAAGAGAAGTGAAGTGTTTGAAACGTTCAAAAAGTTCAAAGTAACAGTTGAGAATGAAACTATTCATCACATCAGAACTCTCCATTCAGATCGAGGGGGGAATTCACCAGTGATGAGTTTAGAGACTACCTACAAACTCACAAGATTTGTCGACAAATGCCTCCTCCACACTCACCACAGCAAAATAGTGTTGTTGAGAGAAGAAATAGTGCTATCATGGAAATGGTGTGATGCATGATCAATGATTCCAGACTTGTAAAGACTTTATTGGCAGAAGTAGCAAAGACAACAGTGGATTTGTTGAATAGAGTGCCCACTGTTGCTCTTAATGGAGTAACACCACAAGAAGCATGGTCAAAATAGAAACCATCTATTGCACACCTTAGAGTATTCGGGTGCAAAGCAAGCATACAAATACATAAACAGAACATAAATAAATTAGACATGAATTCATAGAAACTCGTCTTCATTGGGTACAGTGAAGAGACTCTTAGGTATATATTGATGGATCCTAAGACCATAAAAGTCTACACTAGTAGAGATGTTGTGTTTTTTGAGAAGAAAGAAGCGAAGACTCCTCTGGAATTACAAGATGTATATTTTTCACCAATTGTAAAAATTGAAGCTGATGTTCCCTCTGAAGATGAAAGTGATGATGGGGATGATGGTGTTGATCAGATAGAACCACAACCCATGGGAAAATTTTAGCGTATGCCTAAATGGTGTACAAGCACATTATGAGATGCAAGAATGGATGATCCACCAGATACATTCACCCTTGGACCATGGAATCATAGTAAAGCAAGAGAAGAAGTTAACTTTGCTTTGATGAGTAGAGTTATTGTATTAGATGAGCCCTCAACAGTCTAGGAAGCCCTATAGTCAAAATATTGGAAAGATGCCATAGATTCTAAATATCAACCAGTGCTGAAAAATAACACTTGGTAAGTTGTTGATCTTCCATTAGGGAAGAAACCCATTGGATGCAGATGGATATTTAAACCAAAGTACAAAGCAGATGGGACAGTGGACAAGTATAAAGCAAGAATTGTAGCGAAGGGGTATACACAAAAATAAGGTATTGACTATGAGGAGATATTTTCTCCCACAACTAAGATCAAAATGATCAGGATGATATTTTCTCTAACTGCTCAGTTTGGATGGAGATTCCTCCAAATGGACGTAAAAAGTTCCTTCCTAAACAAATATTTACAGGAAGATGTCTACATGACTCAACCTGAGGGATACGTAGTACCAAGTCAAGAAGTAAAGGTATGCAGACTCAGGAAATATCTGTATGGCCTCAAATAGGCACCCTAAGCATGGTACATCAAGATTGATGAGCATCTCATACAACATGGATTTTTTAGAAATCCATATGATCCCAATATTTACCTCAAAAAGCAAGGGGGGGAGATTGTGATTGTTGTTGTCTATGTCGAATATCTAGTCATCACTGGCAGTTCATTGAGAATGATTGATGCAATGAAGAAAGATATTAATTGATCATTCAACATGACCGATGTCAGGCTGATGCACTATTGTCTTAGATTGGAAGTATGGCAGAAAGAGAATCGCATTTTTTTTTCTCAGATGAAATATACCAAGACTACATTTGAGAAATTCAGGATGATGGATTGCACACCAATTGCTACACCTATGGAGAACAGATTACAATTATCTCGTTCAGATCCATCTCCTGAGGTAAGTGCCACTCTCTATCGGCAGCTAATCGGGAGTCTCATTTACTTGACCTACACTAGACCAGATATCAGCTTTGCAGTAAGTTATCTATCTAGGTTCATGGAGGAACCCAAAGTGTGTCATTGGAAAGAAGCAAGGTGCATCTTGAGATATCTTAGAGGATTAGTGGATCTTGGTCTAGAATACAAGAAGAACGAAAACTTCTTCTTGACTAGATATTCGGATTCAGATCATGCATGTAACATTGATAATAGAAAATCCACTTCTGGATTTGTATTCTTTATGGGTTCTGGACCAATATCATGGGGAAGCAAGATACAACACTTTGTTTCTTGCTCTTCCATAGAATCTGAGTTTTGTTCTGCAAGAGAAGTTTTCTGTGAAGTGATTTAGCTACGTCGCATACTAGAAGGACTTGGAAGACCACATGAAAAACCAACCACCATGTATGTTGACAATGAAGGTGTTCTCAAACTTGTTCGCAATCTATTTTTTCATGAGAGAACAAAGCACATTAAGGTATAAGTTCATTTCATATGCGAACATGTGTTGAAGCACAACATCCAGCTTCAATATTGTCCAACAACTGAACAACGTGTAGATATCTTCATGAAGTCACTTACACATGACAAGTTTGAGTTGTTCAGAGATATCCTCTCCTCATCCCTTGAGATAATGCACAATTAAGGGGGGGAATGTTAGGATAAATTAATTATGCATTGTATGAATAATTATTTAATTAATCTTATTAATTAAATAATAATATTATATGGTTATTGTATGTTGTTATATGGTTTTAAAACCATATTTGTCTTTTTGTTTCACAGGGATACTTGTTATAATTATTTTTATTTTAGATTTGCTGTTGCATTTTTGCAACTTCTCTTTTGTTTGTATCCCTACTGTGAAATATACACATATATATTGCAGCCCACTTCTATGTTTTTGGTTGATTCTGATTAATATAAACTTCAGGATTTTGTCCCTGTTTACATCCTCAAGAGAGTTATAAGTGGATAAAGTAGGGAAAAGAATAATTCAAGGATATCAAGAAGGCCATAGCCAAAGATTCAACCCTGGTATGTCCTGATTTGAGAAAAGAGTTAATTTTGTATTCTTATGCATCTGAGCACACTATTTTAGGTATTTTAGGTCAAAATAATGAGGAAGGGATTGAGTCCCCTATTTCCTTCATGATATACCCATTGAATAATCATGAGCTCAAATAATCCTCCACAGAAAAGCATGCTTATGTGGTGGTCAAGGAAGTCATGAATTTCAGATTCTACATCCTACACTCTCACACCATTGTAATGGTTCATAGATCATTTATAAATTCTATCTTGACTCAACAAGATCTTGGAGAAAAAAGCGGAAACTAGTTATTGAATATTCAACAGTATGACCTAGAGATAAGGCCATCTAATCTGATTAGAGGAATTGGTTTATGTAAGTCAATAGCTGAAGATAAGTCTCTACTAAATTTTTTTAAGACAAATAATTTCATTGCCATGATGCATTAGTAAGGACCTTCCCCAAGTACTCTTTATAAATACTACCAATGAGTGGTATAGTGACATTGTTTAAGAAGGACCCTAAAGCTCAAATCTACAATGTATGTGATTTGGAACCATCTATTGTATAAGATAGCCCTTAATGGATGTTTCTTAAGGTGTGTTGATAAGGAGCACTATGAGAAATTTCTAAAAGTATATCATGACCAAGCCTGCAGTGGACATTTCTCTACCATGGTCACTACAGACAAGATACTTAGGGGGAGGTACTATTGGCCTACTCTCTTTCAAGATTCTCATAAATGGGTATCTAAGTGTGAGCCTTTCCAACAATTTGTGGTAAGACCACAACTCGGTGTACTTCCACCCATACCGGTGATGATTGAATATCCTTTCCAACAATGGGTTTTGCACTTCATTGGTTCTCTTAATCCTCATTCTAGTATAGATCATATCTTTAAGCTCACAACAACAAATTACTTCACTAAGTGGGAAAAGGCCATACCAACCAAGACTGCCAATTTTGAAACTGTATGTAACTTCATCAAAGAAAATATTATTGTCCATTTTGGCATTCAACAAAAGATAGTTGTTGATAATGCCATGTATTTCTCTTCCATGGTATTAATTGAGTTTTTTTTTGGATATGAAATATCCTTAGCCCATGCATCTGACTATTATCCTCAATGGAATGGTCAAGAAGAATCTAGTAATAAGAATCTTGTGAAAATTGTGAGCAAGCTTGTAGATCAGAATCTAATGAATTGGCACAAAAAACTATATGATGAATTATGGGCTGATCGGATCACTCCAAAAATAGCCATTGGTATGTCATTGTCTAGCTCCTATATGGAATAAATGTAGAAGTTCCAATCACTTTAGAGTTACCAACATTGTAACTAATCAAAGAAGTGGAGGATGGTGAGTTCCAAGACTCACTAGATAAAATTATTTTGTACCTAAAGAAGCTATGTAAAGATATAGTGTTTTTGGTTGATTGGATAAAGGACCTTCAGTTGAAAGTAAAGAAATTTTTTGACTAGAAGGAAAAGAAAAGATATTTTCATATTTGTGATCTAGTCCTACTATGGGATAAAAGGAGAGAACCAAAAGGAATCCAAGGAATGTTTGATTCATTTTTGTTTGGCCCATTTAAGATCAAGACACATGAAAAGAGAATATTTTCCAACTATATTACGTGGATTGCACTTGACTTAGCCTATAATTTACTAGGAATAACCTAGGTGTGTTGGCACATCACTAACCCAAGCAAGTTAGCATATCACTCAACTTGTGCTAAGTTCTCACCCAAAGAACATAAAGGTACCAAGTCCCTCTTTAGAGTTGCTTGTATAGGATGTTAGTGAGATGATGTTTAAACATATCCAAATTCATAACTAAACATAAACATTCCACGGTGCATAAACCAGATCTAGATCTCAGAGAATCATGAGATAAACATTAATTATAATAAGATTAACCATACAAGAACATGATTCGGTTATGTCTAACACCATTATCCAACCAATATAGTCCATTGCATTAAACAATATTAAACACTAAAGCTTCTTACACTATAAATTATCACCATGATTCATGTGCGCATCAAAACTAATAACATAACTCTAAAATAATTCTCTCTCCTAAACTACACAGTTCAATTCATATTTATAGAGGTGGGGACTTTCCCTTCACCACCCATACAACTTTCAAAATAGGTCGCATGCTGATAATAGCCATGTGCCTTTAGAATAGCATGTGAAACATACAAGTTTTCAAACAAGAGACGTCTTATAGTTAACTGTAAGAAGAAATCCTATTATTAGCTTAAATTATGCATGGCACTTATCAAGCACTTGTTCTAAAAATACCATTATGTGTAGTGAAATCATTCATCTCTACGTGTGCTCTGCACACTATCTCCAAAAATATCCCTTAAAAATAAAACAACTAATTCCTGAGCTTGAGTGCTTTAATACTATTATAGATCCATGCACTTCCAATGCCCTAGCGTCACGCGCCCAATACTTAGAATATTTCCGGCTGCTCAACACTACCCCACATTAAAGTAAATTGTCATCCCATTAATGGGAATTCTTTCTAATTTCGCTAATGATAAATAACAAGTAATGAAAGAATGAACCAAAATATGTACAAAAGAATGACCATTTTTCTGCAACACCCTATTTTTCAACTGGAGGAATTAGTTCTGGATATTCATTATTGATCTCAACCTCCAAGGTCTACCCGTCACTCACCACATTCCTCATTTTTGTTGGAATATCAGTGGCTATGACATACAGTTCATCCTTAGAGATTTTCTCTTTATCATTTTGTAGTATCCAGATAACATTGGCCATACTTGAAAGCATTCCATCCATGAGGTCCATCTTCTGTAATACTAGCTTTCCAATCTCATTAATCCTTTCCTTGTGTAGATCTTGGGCTATTGCAAGTGCTTTGCACTTTTTTTTTACCAGCACCAACCTTTCTGTGTTCCTAAGTGTTTCATCCTTCATCTCCTTCATAACTGGATTATCTTCTTCAAGAGTTCTTGTTATTTTTATGGTGTCTGGCGATGCACATAAATTAAGGACTTGATCGTCTCTCTTTAGCTCATCCTTTAATGTTTGGAGAAATTCCTCATATACTGAAACTTCCCATTCAATAGTGGCCCTTACTCTTGTTGCTTCTTCCTTTATATCCTTATCTTGGAGAGGCACATTGATCCTTCATCGAAATGTAGGTGTACTACTGTGCACACATATTGTAACTCAGTCTTGAAGTTCAAAGCCATCTTTTTCTGAAACTCAGGACTCTATAGAAAAATATCATCTACAATCTAATCCACCATCATCTTTACCTTCTGGACCTCCACGATTGTATTATCATGCTCTTGAGTAAGGTGCTTGGTTTCTATGTCCTTTTCCTTTTTATCCTCCATTAGCACCTGGGTTGTTGCTGCATTATCCATATTTTTACGCTCTACTTCTATGCACATCTTAATCAAAGCATTTCTCACCTTCTCATCTAAAAAATGAGTTGGATTAATGGTCATATGATACGTATGAGGTGCATTCCTCATCATCTTTGAAGTGCACACCTCCTTGCAGACATTAAAATATGGCTCATCCATATGAATCTGCATGCCCTAAGATAACTACTTGCGAGTTCCTGCATCATGTGGGACAACACCTTCAACCACTTGGTTGACTTCCTCCTCATCTTTCCCTTCTTCTTGTGTGGGGTGTATGAGAATTTTTTTATCTCTACCAGCACACTTTTCTCCTTCACAAGAGATATCTTCTTGAATACTCACGCTAGGGTATATAGTCTCCTAGACTACGTGCTCGCCCATCTCTTCATCATCATGTATAGCCACACTATGTGTGGCCTCAACTCTATATCCATTCATTATTGGAGCTTTTTCCTCTACTTCATATGCACTTGGCTATGGGAATTCTCCCTCACTCTTTTGTATAGGGATATAATTCCTTTTCTTTCTCTTTTCCTTCTCTTCATCCTTTACTAGAGTCATGCGCGGTGATTTACTTACTAGTTGTGAAGTTCCAACACCAGTATCTCTTGAAGCATGCCTCTTCCTCATAATCCTTATTATATGTACAATTCCAACATTGTCTTCAAGTTCCTCTTGTTATAGGATGTTTTGAAGTCCTATATGTATTGGGTTCTCTTGATCAGGAAGCACAGATGCAATTTTCTTTAAATTCCCCACTTTTTGCTTCTTCGCATGAGGTCCTAGGAGAACAATATCCTTTCCCTTCACTAATTTTTCATCCTTGAACCTTGGTCTAAGGTATATGTAGACATGCATTGGTGCAATTTGCTCTATAGCCAAACTCTTCGGCATGATGTCTACAGTATCAAACTCCATAGTTTCGACATAGGCCTCATTACCTAGGAATACATATGTTTTACGTAGAATGTGAATTTATGTGTCCACTTTTTATACATCGAACTAGAAATGACGTGCATCATCAAATATAATTATAGAATCCTTGAAATACCTTGTGGAAAATGCAAAAGGCAACTTACACCATAGGCTCTTCTCTCTAGACTTCACGTGGAAGCGCCCTAGGATGAAATGCTGGTAGACTACAAATTCAGCCTCCCTATTCAACACCTTGAGTAACTAATGCGAAATGTGCCATTCTCCCTCAAATGCCCTACGTAATTTTCTGAAACCACTTGTCCAAGTGCTCTTTATATATGTTGAAATAATACCTACACAACATGTACTTGGCATATATTTTGGTTGGGGACTTGTTATCCCCAACTTCACTCGACATAATTAATAAAAAAATATGCCCCAAGTTATCTTTTCACCTTTTTTTCCTTCGATGTATGCCTCATTCACAAAGTTCACTGCAATATAAACAACGATATTGTAGCAGTTCTTTTTGGCCATTTTTTGTGCTATATGCAACCAGTGCATGTTTACCTCATTCCATTGCTCAGTGGCCCCTATTTTACTCCTTGATAACAATGTTACTACTCTGGTGGCCATGTCTGTAATGTTAGTGACCTTGAAATCTCATCCCCCCTTCTTATACTTGTATAGGGTTGTTGTGGCTTCAATTCCCTCATCATCTATTAAGTCTCCAACAATTTCTAAACCCATGTCATGCATCTAGGTTATGTTTCCAACTAATTTAGTAGTTATCCTCATTCTCATGCCCGCAAAATAGAAATAATCTTCATGGACCTGTGACACTAGCCACTAGTACAATTTTTTGGGCATTCCAATATAGAGTAACTCCAAGATATGCATTACACCCACGCTCTCGAGTAGTTTCTTCACCTAGGCGTCAAAAACTCTAGTGTCTTCTATCAACTACTAGTTAGTATTTTGTATACTTTTTTTGTGATGTCCTTCATATACTTTATAGTGTAGTGGTTAATCTCTACAAACCTAAACAAAGTAATATTTGTTGTCCATAGCTTCCCTTCAATGAATCCTTCTGGATACAACATTTTCACCATCCACCACTCTGTTGGGTCATCAACCTCGTTCTTTACTACTGGATATTTTCATGGTGCCATGACCCCTTTTGATTCTGTAAATGTATAAAAACCTTAGCTACAAAATGAAAACCCTAGTACCCCTTCCATCGCACGCATGCACCATTTATTAAATCCTACTTCCATGCCTGGGTACTTAACATCGTGCTTCACAATGCAACATATTTACTCAATCTACAGAATATTCTTTTTCTCCAGCTCTTCTTCACACTTCATAATTTCTTCTTAAGCTCACAAGGTAGCAAATGACATTGGGAATGTCAAATTTAAACCAAGTTTTCAAAAATTCCCTTAATTAATTGCTCCATCTACCACCGTACATGGAATTAATTTATCTTGAGCATGTTGTGGGCTTCATTATCTTGTGCTTCAATGTCTTGCAGTTCAAACTCTTAGGCTTCATTCATAATTTTACCGTGCTCTGCTACTTATTTGTCACATATCTCCTCTACCCACACTTTTTAAAGCCAACATAGTTTAGTTAATGTGACCCAACATATTTAGTCTCCAATATTGTAGTCTCCCTTGATTTATACTGAGCACTCAATGCCTTACGAGTGGTCATAATTCCTTTTAGAAATTCTTCAAAAGTTCTCATGAATTTCGAAACCTTGCTTCTTTCGTTCCTCTTATGTTTACCCGTGATTTTATTTATTTTCCATACATTCTTTATCCACCCCACACTAAGGGTATGTGCAATCCTCTATGAATATAAACACTTTAGATTGTGATCAACTTCTGGCGCGCAAACACGCTTATTATACAAAACACTGAACTAAATTGACAAAGCGGAGTGACGAAGAAGGAAATACATTAAATGAAATACAATAAAGGAAATCTAATCTAAATGGAAATGTTGCCTTATTACACACACTAAGAAGGCTTATTTATAGGTGGGCTTCAGCCTACTCCCATTGAAGTAACCAGGTAACCATGTTCCATTAAGCACCTCAAACTGGATAGCACCCTATTCAAGTATGTGAGTGATAACATACAGTCCTAACCAATGCATCTTAAGCTTTCCTGGGTAGCACAAAAACTTTGAATCATAAATAAGTACCATCTTCTCATCCTCAAGCTTCTTGTCTCTAATGTGTTGGTCCTGTCGTGCCTTCTTCCTGGCCTTTTCCTGCTTTTGAATCCAACACGCTATGGCGTACCTCTCATCTAGCTGTATTAACTTGTCAATTATTTCATTTAATGCTTGCTCATTAGCTAGACCTTCCTCACATGTGATACACAAAAAGGTAACATTAAATCAATGGGAAATACTACTTCTATGCCAATCACCAACTGAAAGGGTGCATTCTTATTCAACCTTTTATAGGTTTTTCTATATGCCCAAAGTATAAAATTAATTTTATCATCCCAATATTTCCTTCCAACATCACCAATTTTTGTCAAGGTCTGGCTTAATATCTTGTTGAAGGCCTTGGAAGTCCAATTTTCTTGAGGGTGATAAGGTGTAGTCTCTTGGTGTGCAACCATAAATTCATCCAATAATATCTTGATTGTCTCATTCGAGAAGTGTGTGCCCCTATCACTTGTCAGACACAACGGACATCCATACTGAGTAAGATAATTTTCCCATAAGAACCTTGTTATAGTTGTTGTGCAATCCTTTGTAGGTATTGATTTTTCCTAACTTGTAAGATAATCTATACACATGATGATGTAGCATGATCCAATTCCACGCTTGGATGGGGAAAGAAGAACCACAAAATCTATTTCCCATTTTTCAAACGGCTCTGCACTAGTAATAGGCCTCAATGACATTTCATCTCTTTTCCTAGGTTTTCCAAGGTGTTGACATTTATCACACACCTTACAATACTCTTTACAATCCTTTTACAGGGTCTCCCACCATAAAATGAGTATAATATTGTGTGTCATGATGTCACCTACATAGTTTCCATGTACAATACCACCTGGATCCTCTTCCATGATATCTGAATGCTCATGTTCTAGTACACACTGACATAATACTTCATCTTAGCCAAGTTTTTATAAGGCACCATTGATCAACATGAAAGGTGTGGTGTGAATTGAATATTTTTTCTTCTCCAAGGCTTTCATTCCTTCTGGTGCCATATCTATGCATAAAAAGACAACAATATCCTCCAATTCTAAGGCGTGTAGTTTAACCTCTACAAGTGTGCATCAAGAATTATATCTTCAATTGGTTATGCATCCTCTCCTGATTAAATTCTTGATAAGTGGTCTAGGCCAAAATTAATTTTACCTGGTTTTACCATGACTGTAAAGTCAAACTCATAGAATAATAACCCCCATCGGCATATGTACCCCTATAAAACATGATTATTTACCAAGTATTTTAAGGTCATGTGATCTATATAAAAAAAAGGGCGTTGCTAGCAAGTACTGTCTAAACTTATGTAACACGTAGATCATTAACAACACCTCTCACTCTGTAGTTATATAATTTGTTTTTTACAGGAGTTAACTTTCTACTAATAAAACAAAGAGGATGATCTATAATACCTTCTTCATGATAAGCTAACAACACTACACCAATGGCCATTACAGAGGCATCCACATGTATGTGAAAAGGTTGGTTCCATGAGGGAAAGTGTAGAATAAGTGTCGTAATAAGTCTCTCCTTCAACGCTTAAAATATGTGCTATTGTGGTTCTCCCCAATAGAATGTCCCTTTTCCTTTTAGTAACTCCTTCGAGGGTGCTACAATCTTAGCATATCATTTGATAATTTTTTTGTAATACCCTATGTTTCTGAAGAATCCATGCACTTCCCTCTGACTGGTAGGCTTCTCCAGGCCTATGATAACTATAACCTTACCTGGATCTACTAACAAACCCTCCTTATAGATGATATGTCCTAGCACAGTTCCAAAAGGTATAGAAAATACACACTTCTTGATGTTCAAGGAGAAGCTTAATTTTCTGCATCTTTCAAACATTAAGGGAAAGTTGTCACAATGATACTTGAAAATCCCATATACTATCTAATCATCTAATTAAACATGCAAGAACTTGTGAATAAAATCTTGGAATTATTGAACAACTATGCATAAAAATACTGCAGGTATGTTCTTCAGTCTAAAGGGCATCGTTGTGTATACAAAGCTTCCCCATTCAGTGATGAAAGTTGTTTTATCTTGATCCTCTTTTATAATTCATACCTGATGTTACCCAGAGAATCCATCTATAAAAGAGTAAAGTTCACACCTTGCAATGCCTTCTAATATTTCCTTGGTGAAAGGTGTAAGAAAAGGATCAATCATACATGCAACATTTAGCTCCCTGTAGTCTAATTAAATCTTAATTTGACCATATTTATTTATGTTGATTACCATGTGGCTAATCGAATATCATTGTTCTAGGGGCTTAATGATTCCAGATTTCAACATCTTGTCAATTTCTTCTTTAAATTTTATAGGCAAGTTAGGGTTCATCTTGTAAGGTCTCTTCCTAACCGGGCATGCACCTTATTTTAGCTTAATCCTCATCTCACCCAAATACTCGTACAATCCCTTTAACCCATGGTAGCCCTTTTATCAAAATAAATCTCCTTGTTATTTGGATAACTCATACTTTCATTCTCGCTCTGATGCTTCACATTTCAGAATGTAAACACGTAGGCTTGCTCACTCGGCATTTTGCATAGGATGTAGTTCTTCTACGCACCCCACACACTTTTCTTGCTTTGTACCTCCCCACTCCATTTCCTTTGTAGTCTGTTATCCCTTTTCATTTCTTCGTCGTGCTCTGCTTCTATGCACCTGCTTTCTCCTTTTCATGTTGCACACTACTTGCACACCTCTCTGCAAAATTTCCTTCTGAAATGGAAAATTCCCTGGCATTCCTCTTACACGCTTGCATGACCCATTTTTCCATGTACACTCTTTTCTTCCATGTTCCCATGCATGCCTTCTTGCTTATCCCTTTGCATGAACAGCTTTTCTTCAATCTCCCCTTTGTGCCTTCCTCTTGCGTGCCCTCTTTCCTTTTCTGTCGTTGTGCACCTTCCTTGAGTTGAATGCCTATGTTCCCTATTTCCATGCCTTCTCAAGGTATGACTTCCTCCCATGCACACACCTACGCATGCACCTTCTCTCCGTTTCCCTTTCATGCCTTACGCCTGACTCTCGAACTTCAAAAGGCCATAACTTTTGATCCAAAGCTCCGATTTTCTCAAAATTTGACTTTCTGAAATGAGTAGAACATCCTCTATGCCATATTAATTGAATTTCTTAATTTCACTAAATTTAGATATGTAAAAATTTTCAAAATGTCTCAAACACATAAATACACAGTTTCAAGCCCAACCACTGCAATTAATGAAGTATGGTACCCCATTTCTTCTTCGAGAGCCTAAATTACATAAGTAAGATGATTTTTAAGGGTTCCCATGCCATTTTCAAACCATTTAATTGTATTTTTAAGTTGGTGAGAGAAGAAATCCGAGGTTCGCTCTTTCTCTTTCTCTCATTCATTTTCTATATTGTAAAGACTTCTCTTTTTTAGAGAGGAGATATTCTTGGGTGTGTGGAAACTCTATAAAAATTTGTTTCTCAACACCATATTTGTGCCTTTATATTAACAATGTAATGGACTATGCATATTCTAAGAGAAATAAAATTGTGTTCATGGGTGTTCTTTCAACCCTTGCATTGTTTTTTTTATATCTCTTTGCCCCTCTATTTTTTTTTGTGGTTTTTTCTATGCCATATATGTCTCATTTGCAAGTTTAGGATGTTGTGTTTCATGGAGATTTAGTGGTAAATGAAGATTTGGGTCTATGTTACATTGGTCTAGCCTCTCTCAACTCCATTTTCTTTCTGTATTCTCCCTCAGCAGGATATTTCAACCCCTTTGTTGGTTTTATCACCTCTATAGTGTAGGATTTATTTATTTTCATGCTCTCTCTCCCTGTCTCCTTGGCATTGTTAGATTAGGAGTACATAGTCACATTTCCTTTCTTAGAAATAGTTTAGCATTATAATTATGTAGAGGAAACCAACATTCTCTGGAGGACCATCTCGATTTTGCAAGTCCCACATCTTGAGAGATGGTCCCCATGTTATGCAGGTTACACTGAAAGCCCCATTCAAAATCAAGTCACTCAGTGGCTGCTGTAATTTCTCATCGACAAGCCCTTAGGAAATAAGTCCTGAAAATCACATAGTAACTCAATTATCTTATCCACTTGGAATCAAACCAATAATCTCCAATTATGGCCTCCTTAGAGTCAACATTCATACCAATGTTCACTTTCTTGGTCTTCATAGGTTCATGATAGGCTCGTGCCTTCTTATCCACCCTATCTAAAACCTTGCATGTACCCTTTGAATGATAAATTTCCAAATTTTCTACTTCATCATCCGCAATGTATACCATCTTTCCTTTCTCCTTCTCAAGGAAAGCATGCTTAAGTAGTTCGACATCAGTCTCATCTACTTCATAAAAACACTTTCCTAGGTCTGCCTCACCAAATAACTCCTGAATGAGTTCTTCAACGTTTGCACTATCTCCCATAATAAAGTGCTCCATAACCCATAATTCCTCTTTCACTGGAGGCTTAGTGGAGAATTATTCAAAAGTTTGGATCATTCCTGCAGTCAATTCTTGTCAATTTCCAGTCTCCCTATGCACCTCCGCATAAACGTACTAAGTGCATACATAGCCACGCAATGTGAAATAAATTTTGTGTACCCATAGTGAAGGTGGTAAAGCTTCCCACCCCTCTATTCATAGTCTCTCACACTACCAAATGTGGTGTTGAACAAGATGATTACCTTGATATGTGCAGATTTGAGTAGGCGTATTGCTCCTAAGAAACTGGATTATTAGAGAAATTCTCACTTCATTCCATTCTATGAGATTATCCTTGTGAACCATCCAATAATGCGTTGTTGTCCCGTGCAGGGTGTATACTAACATATATCTCCTATCCACTTTATCATTTCATTGTTCCTCCATGGCATACATGAATACCGTAGTGTCTCCTTCTCCCGTGTACTAGGGTACAAAGTTGTTACCTGTCCTCCTAAAATAATGAGGCTTATCTCTTCACACAGATGCACTTCTTACTTCATGCCCTACCATCTCATAAGTTCCATGTGCCCAATTATCACAAGAAATAATTGTAGTATCATTAATAGACTATGCATCTTCCCACTGGAGGATTCCTTCCTTACATGGCTCAAGTACTTCCGGATCTCAAATTATGAGCACATAAATTATGTTCGGGTCTTCCTCACTCAAAGGTTCAACATAAGGTGCATATTTCCCATCTGTCAAAGGGTTAATAATGCATTATTCCTTGTTCTAAAAAATTATATACCCCTTGTTGAAATTTTAGATCAACATTATTTGCATAACACCAAGGACACCCAGTTAGAGCTGGGAAGCTGTTAGCTTCTGCAAGTGATACAACCTCAAAGTACTGAGTGATGTTTTCCCCTTTTATAGTAATAAATACATCCTTTAAAACTCCTATTGGAGTGGCCTTTGTTTGATTTTCCATAAACAATACATTAGAGGATGGCTATAATGGAGGTATTCCCATCTCATCCCATTCATCTAAAGTAAGCACATTAACTTCTATGCCTATTTCAATCAATTTATTTCTTAAAAGATACCCATTAACAACAACGTTAAGAGTGATATAATTTTCATAATTCATGCTATGAGGGAGGAGATAAGCACGCAATATTTTCTTTCCATTCTCAATGCCTGTGCAAAGAGTGGTTCCTTTTAACCAATTCCCTACTAATGGAATAATATTCTCCCGGTGTAACATCTTGGATAGCTCTTTTAAAGCATCAACATCTAACTGGACCATCTCTATTACCTTCTTTTGTTCCATCTTCCATGACTATTCCTTCAAAAACTTTATTTCACACTAAATATTTCTAAGCACCTCCATGGTCTCTTGATAAACCTCCTTCTAATTTGTATGATTTGGGTATATTGTATGTAAAAGTTTATCCTTAGTAATGATATGCTTCTGTTGCAACATTTCTCTCGCACACACACCTTCAATGCATGTAGTAATCTTCATAGGTACTACCTCAAGTTCTGGTGCTAACTTTGGCATCTATTGATTTTTCATTGCCTGTTGAATTCTAACCATCTCTATGCCCTTGTTTTCCTATTTATGTTACTTGCTAAGATGCTCGTATAAGTCTGGGTACTCCTCATAGTTATGATCCCTTCCATAAAAACAATAAGTAATATTATGAGGGAATTCACACCTGTAGTGGTCATGAGATCTAGACATATAACATGTTCCTTGAGAAAAATCACCTCATCCACCACCACGACCTTGACCCTTGAATCTACCATGGTATCCTCGACCTTTGCCATGACCTCCTTCAAATAACCCTTCATTCTGATCATATATCCCCTGAGTTTAATCACGATCATGGTGCTCACTTTTACCTGTAGAGTTATATGATACTCATGTCTATCGTACACCAATATCAATGGTATCATGGAAAAGATCAATCAACCTGCAGTCTTCGATATTGTGAGTTGTGGACCATAAAATCTTATAGTAGCAAGATACGTTTTTCATTATCGTGCATTAAAACAAAGGGAAGTGGTTTACATCTTGGTCTAAATGACATATCTCATAGTCTAACAATAATGAACAAATTGACTTGTGGGGACAAATATCCTTAGCATGTCACTCAACTTAACATTATGTACACCAAATCCTAGTGCACATCTCATGTGTAGAATTGGCTGATAGTTTCTCTAACTACTTTTCCATGGCTGTAATTTGAGTTTCTAGGAATGGGCTCACTCAAGTGTCTATACGTCTGAATGCCTCAGTGTGCAACACTGCTTCAAGTGCTTCATGCAGATTTTTATATGTTTTATGTGACAACGCCCTCTAAAAAGGTGTGATCAAGCCCCAAACAAACCATTGTGCATGTTGTATTGCATGGACATCATACAAAAGTTTAGACAAAAGAATTTTGAAAATGGCATCATATTCCTAAGCACTCTCAGTACTACCATGCTTAATATCCTTGAGCACATTTATACACTTGTGTGTGAACTCAGGGATATAAAATTCCTTAAGGAAAGCATCCCATAATGTTGTATAATCTACACAAGTCTGATTCAGGTCAAAATTTCTATACCAACTATGTGTGTGTCCCTGTAATGTAGTTACGAAATGACTTTCCTTGTTCTTAGAATCTGTGATCCCTTTTACATGCCACAACATCTCACACATGTGCACATTCTCAGCACCATCATCTATTCCCCTATACTCTGGTAGATGAAATGATATCTCCATGTAAATATTCTGGGGTTTGTGAGGACCATGCCCACAAGATATAGAACCCCCTGTGTTACCTTTTCCTCCATACACACCAGTTCCACTACAACTAGAGCCACCTATGCCCCATGATCCTCTACCTATAACTGGAAGTGAACCAGAGGATGTATTGCCATGTGTCCCAACAGTGGTACTAAACTGAACTCCTATAGTTTGCAACATGGTACTACTCCTTGAAGTGAGTCCAAAATTTTGTGTGCCTGATTTCTACGCTGACAATGCACCTGAAATGGTACCTCCTAGTAAAAATTAATACATCTATCTAGCCATAGATGTACTTTATTTTTTAATCACACCTACTATCCTACTGCCCAAACTAGCTTACTAACTATTGGTTGAACTAGGAACTAGAAAACCAAGCACAAGGGCTAGGTTGCTAGGTAAATTCAGATGTGCGCCTGCATCCCATGTCATCTCTACTAGCGAGCTCTCATAAGTAGATGATGAGGGTTCCCTATCATGCTAACCAAAATGGGGGAATTGTGGATGCTCTGGCTCTAGACTCTTTACGTGTGTTCCAAATCTTTCACGAGCCATCTCTCTCTTTAACACCATCCATTTTCTAATCTTGTGATGCTTCCCTAACTCCCTCTCACAATCCTAATTGTACTTAATATTCCTCTCTTCTTGATGAGGCCATAAATTGACCATAAATTAACATTATTTTTTCCTTCCAAGTTACCTTTGAAAGTGGATTTAAATGTAATCTAGGAACTTATAGTTTGCTTAAGATATAATATAGGATATATATCTTGTTCATTACTTATAAATATTTTTTATCTATTTTGTTTGACTAATCCTATTGATTATTTGGGAAAAGATGCAAAGTCTTGTGTATGCAGGCCATAAAGGAAAGATAATTCTAGTATTGAGAAAAGTGGAATTGATCATTAATAGTACATTTAAAATTATATCTTATTTCATATTCTGATTCCTCTCAAAAAATTATGTAATTTCAAAAAATAATCATCTCAATCGGAGGTCACATGCAAAAGCTATAGTTGTTTTAAGCTAGCTACAAAATTCGTAGAGTTAGTTCCGGAACTCACGAAGTTAGTTCCAGAACCTGTAAGTTTAGTTCCGGAACTCATAGATTTAGTTCCAAAACTTGTATCAATTGAATAAAAGTTTGTTTTGAAACTTTCAATTTGTGGACAAATCAGATTTAGTTTCGGAACTTGCATAAAAGGAATGACAACTTTAGTTCTGGAACTCGCATCAACGGAATGAAAGGTTTTGACAGATAGTGAAAAATTAGAGATTCAAATGGGAAATATGAAAGAGATTTTTGTTTATAGAAATGTGTTTAACAAAACCCTCATTCATATTTCCTACAGGTTTTACCAATGAAGAGATATCTAACTTTTAGTCAGCTACAGTCTGAGGAAAAGTGTATCAGACGACCACTAAAAGTTCCATAAATAGAAATGGAAAAGTGAAATGGAAAATTTGAGAGAGGTTTTTGTTCATATAAGTGTGTTTTTAAAAAAAACTCATTCATATTTCTTAGAGGTTTTACCAATGAAGAGAGATATAACTTTTAGTAAGATATAGTCCAAGGAAAAAATTATCAGATGAGCACTAAAAGTTCCATAAACAGAAATAGAAAATTCAAATGTAAAATCTGAGAGAGGTTTTTGTTCTTAACAATGTGTTTAACAAAAATATCTTTCATATTTTTTACAGTTTTTACTAATCAAGATAAATCTAACTTTTAGTGAACTGCAGTTCGAGGAAAAAATGTATTTGACAAGCGTCAAAAGTTCCACAATCAAAAAAAGCAAAGTCAAATGGAAAATCTGAGAAAGGAATTTGGTAAAAATAACATTTTGAGGAAAATAATTCTTCCAATAATGTAGAGGAATAAAATCATTATGATTCTTACTACCAAAAAGCAAGGAGAAGATTTGGGAGCAAATCTTCCTAAAATAAGCAAGATAAGATTTGACTTCAATAATATATCTATCTCAATATTTTGTGGAGATGGAGATCTTAGTTGTTAGGATTGGAATAAAGATAAGATCAGATTGTATTTCCTAAAATAAGAAGTTGGTTGGATGCATAAATTATAAATGCAAGCTTCCACACTTAGATATGTAATGTTTTTCTCCAAAGAAATAAAGATCTATTCTTTCCTCTCAAATATTTTGTAGTTTTAAGATCTAAGAAGTATGATTTAAATCCTCTTCTAAGGAATGAGCTAGCCACTCATTCCAAGGAATTTGGATCTATGTATTTATGTTTATGTTTATTCATTTGTCTTTAATTTATTCTGTTGTATTGTTTTTATCTTTGTATTGTAAAAATTGAGTTTGTTGTAAATCTACAGGTGTTTCATTCAATTGTGTTTATTTTTAATTCAAAATTGTCATTTATGCAAGTGTTCCTTTTAATTCATGCAAGTTTGTTTCTTTCATGTAAATTTTATTAATGCAAGTGTGCCTTTTAATTCATCCAAGTGTTTTCTTTCATGCAAACTTTATTTCTGCAAGTGTGGCTTTCAATTTCCCCAAGTGTGATTTATTTTATGCAAGTTTGGTTTATGTTTAAATGAGTTACTTTCCAAGATTTTCTTCTCTTAATGCATAAAACCTTTGGACAAAAACCCAGATTGACATTATTAATGGCGAGGATTGACGACCGTTGTCATTTTGGCGTTGTTGCTGGGGAACACGGTGTTATTAGGAGATTCAGAGTTCTTTAAAAAGAATATTCTAGTGACAGTAGAATACCTTTTAGCAATTCTGTGACAAGAAGAATTTGGTAAGTAATTTCTTTAAACTTTTATTTCCTGCAAGTAGATTAAAATTTCATTTTTGCAATTAGGAATATTAGATTGTAAATATATGCCCACAAACTAACTCTTTGTATAAGAAAAATGAATGTGATGTTTGATCAAGAGGTATAATGGTATGAACAAATAATTCAGATCTGGAAATGGTATATTATGATATTGAATTTGGAAGTAGATCTAGTTGATGAAATATCATATGCCATTTTTGATAACTACCAACTAACAACTCAGTAATCTTACTACACATAACCTTAGTAAAAAAGCTAGCTTATCCGGTTTGTAATAATGAATTGGTAGCATTTCTAATTAGCTTTATCCATATTCATGGATTTCATTAGAGTGAAAATAAAAACCCACTCATAAATTCACCCATCCAAATTAGTTTTCATCCCATAATAAAATTCAATCCCTGAACCATATCCATTAGAAAAATTTGATTTCATGTCTATCAATTTCTTCATTTTTATATATGTTTGTATAACGTTAAGAAGTAATTATGGTGAATATCAAGGAAAGAAATTTTTGCATACTAACATCTGAGGACTAGATCTATAGGAATTTCTAGAGTTGTTCTTAATACCAGCATGCAGATTTTGGAGCACCAACAATATCAACCAAGGATCATGTAGATTTTGAAGGGACACATAGATACCTTCACTCTCTCTTTTAACAACTATCCATCTCCTAAGATCACTAGTCATGGCTTTGAAGATTACTATGGTGATTTTGTTAATGTACAATTCAAGATGGGCTTTGAAGACGTAGAAATTGCTTACACAATTTTTGGAAATCTTATTGGATTTACCAAGTATGCAAAAATATTTTTATGAGATCTCAAACATTGCTTCCTATTTTACACAAGTTGTACTTTGATGAATATAGTCTGATGATGGATCAAATTTTTCTCTAATCTTTCTGATACTATCATTTTAGCAAATAAATAAATAAATAACAAAAAAAAAAGAAAAAAACTTTGATTGGAAAACCAGCATACTGGCCAATCAAAGGCAAAAAAAGGAAAAAAAATTCAAAAAGCTTTGATTAGAAAACTAGCTTGCTAGCCAATCAAAGACAAAAAAAAAGAAACTTTGATTGGAAAACCAACTTACTGGCTAATCAAAGTCAAAAAAGATTTGATTGCAAAATCAACTTGCTAGCCAATCAAAGGAAAAAGGAGGTGGATATTCTTCAAGGGAAATCAACTGTTACCAGGTGGCTTTCTTCTCGGCACTATTTGATCATGTTAACAATAGGATAATAAAGACAACTAGAGGTATGATCAAGTTATTTTGTTCTAATATTTTATTTTAAAGATTTCTTGTAAGTTTTTTTTATCATAGCTAGATCCACTTTTAAATATTTCCAAGGAAGGCAAGATAAAATTCATATCTCCCCTACTTATATGAAAAATATGTGCACCTCTTTGCAATCAAACTTTTTGAGTCTAATTTATGGGAAGCCATAAATAAACAACATGCATAAGGACATACATGGGCTTAGGTGTGGGTGATACAGATAAGCACGAGCTATGCATTTTGATTTTAAATATGAGACACAGTAGAAGGAGATCCACACAAGAACCTGCTGTAAAATAAAAGAGATCAAAAGCAACAGAAAGAGATCCACACAAGAGCCTGTTGTAAAATAAAAGAGATCAAAAGCAGTAGAAGGAGATCCCCACAAGAACCTTTTGTAAAGGAAAGAATATCAAAAGCAACAGAAGGAGATCCACACAAGAACCAATTGTACAAGAAAGAAATCAAAAGTAACATAAAGAGATCCACACAAGAACATGTTGTAAAAGAAAGAAATCAAAAGTAGCAGAAGGAGATCCACACAAGAACTTGTTGTGAAAGGAATAATACTAAAAGCAACAGAAGGAGATACACACAAGAACATGTTCTAAAAGAAAGAAATCAAAAGAAGTAGAAGGAGATCCACACAAGAACCTATTGTAAAAGAAATAAATCAAAAGTAGCAGAAGGAGATCCACCAGAATGTGTCCTCAATACGGATAAGAATATAAGAAGAGGATATAATAATTTAATGCATAAGGACATGGATAATATTAAGTGTGGGGTAATGATGAGGCCATAAGTTAGCCATAAATTACCATTATTTTGTCCTTCTAAGTTACCTTTGAAAGTGGATTTAAATGTAATATAGGAACTTATAGTTTTCTTAAGATATAATATAGGATATATTTCTTGTTCATTCTTTATAAATCTTTTGTTAACTAATCCCATTGATTATTTGGGAAAATATGCAAAGTCTTATGTATGCAGGCCATAAAGGATAGATAATGCTATTATTGAGAAAAGTGGAATTGATCATGAATAATACATTTAAAATTAGATCTGATGTCATATTTATATTCCTCTTGAAAAATTATGTAAGTTCAAAAAAATAATCGTCTCAATCCGAGGTTGCATGTAAAAGTTATAGTTGTGGAACTTGCAGAGTTAGTTCTGGAACTTGTAGGTTTAGTTCTAGAACTCGCAGATTTAGTTCGAGTATTTGTATCAATTGAATGATAGTTAGTTCAGAAACTTTCAATTTATGGAAAAATTAGATTTAGTTCCGGAACTTGCATAAAAGGAATGACAGCTTTAGTTCCAGAACTTGCATCAAAGGAATGACAAATTTTGAGGGATTGTGAAAACTCAGAGATTCCAATGGGAAATAGGAAAGAGGTTTTTGTTCATAGAAATGTGTTTAACAAAAACCTCATTCATATTTTCTACAGGTTTTACCAATGAAGAGATATCTAACTGTTAGTGAGCTGTAGTATGAGGAGAAGTGTATTAGACGAGCACTAAAAGTTCCATAAACAAAAATATAAAAGTAAAATGGAAAATATGAGAGAGATTTTTGTTCATAGAAATGTGTTTAAAAAAAACCTCATTCAAATTTTTTACAGGTTTTACCAATGAAGAGAAATATAATTGTTAGTAAGTTGTAGTCCGACAAAAAGTGTATAAGACGAGCACTAAAAGTTCCATAAACATAAATAGAAATTTCAAATGTAAAATATGAGAGAGTTTTTTGTTCATAGCAATGTGTTTAACAAAAAGCTCATTTATATTTTTTATAGGTTTTACCAATCAAGATAAATCCAACTTTTAGTGAACTGAAGTCCGAGGAAAAAGTGTATTTGACAAGCGTCAAAAGTTCCACTATAAAAAAAAAATAAAGTTAAATGGAAAATCCAAGAAAGGTATTTGGTCAAAATCATATTTTGAGGAAAATTCTTCTTCCAATAATGTAGAGGAATAAAATCATTATGATTCTTATTACCAAAAAACAAGGAGAAGATTTAGAAGCAAATCTTCCTAAAATAAGCAAGATAAGATTTGACTTCAATAATATATCTTTCTACATATTTTGTAGAGATGGAGATCTTAGTTCTTAGGATTGAAACAAAGATAAGATTAAATTGTATTTCCTAAAATAAGAATTTGGTTGGATGCATAAATTATAAATGCAACCGTCCACACTTAGATATGTAATGCTTTTCTATAAAGAAATAAAGATTTATTCTTTCCTCTCAAATATTCTATAGTTTTAATATCTCAGAAGTATGATCTAAATCCTCTTCCAAGGAAATACATGGCCACTCATTCCAAGGAAGATGGATCTGTGTATTTATGTTTATGTTTATTCATTTGTCTTTAATTCATTTTTTTATATTGTTTTTATCTTTGTATTATAAAAATTCAGTCTGTTGTAAACCTACAAGTGTTTCTTTCAATTGTGTTTATTTTTAATTCAACAATTTCATTTATGCAAGTGTGCCTTTCAATTTCTGCAAGTGTGATTTATTTTATGTAAGTTTGGTTTGTATTTAAAGGAGTTACTTTCCAAGATTTTCTTCTCTTAATGAATACAACCTTTGGACACCAACCCAGATTGACATTATTAATGGCGAGGATTGACGACCCTCGTCACTTCTCTTTTTCTCTCTCCCATCAGGTCTGCCATCCTTCACCAAACCTGTTCCTACCCCCACATGCGGTTGGGTTTAGCTAGCTATCGTCTTCTCTTCAAAATTCAGGTTACCATCAAGATTTTAATCGCAAGCGGAATGCCTTATAGGTAGGTTACCCTAGGATAACGTAAAAACTAGAACTCAACTACCTCCATGAAAGAATAAGTTGAAATTGAGTACTCTAAAATATATTTATTCAAAACACCATTGAACCAAGTATCCATAGTACGCGTCCAAATCAGATTAGCATCATAGACAGCCTAAAAATCTTCCTGTGTCTAGAAATTTTTTTGAAACCTCCAATTCCTTTTCGATGCATAAGTAACAATCCACTCACATGGCTTTATCAGAAAGATATCAAAGAAACTCTCATATAAATGGTCATATAAGTTCTACTCCACCCATGCACGCATGTCAAACTCAGATCTAGTGCTGAATCTCTGAGTGTATTCTTCTTTTAGATCTACTATCCACTCCTCAAGACTTGATAGGGTTAACCAGTAGGTACGTATTTATCATGAAACATTCTGAAAAAAAACTGCAAAAGAGGTCCCGATAAAGTAACCAATGATGCATCCTAAAATTTACTATGAATAACCCAGGCAGCTGACACATCACCCAACTTGTGCTAGACATTCACCCGAAGTGCACAAAGGTACCATGTCCCTCTTTAGAGTTACTTTTATTAGATGTTAGTGAGATGATGTTTAAACATATCTAGATTCATAACTAAACATAAACATTCCACAGTGGATAAACCAGATCTAGATATTAGATAATCATGAGCTAAATATTGACTATAATAAGATTAACCATATCAAAATGAGATTTACTTATGTCTAACACCATTCTCCAACCAATATACTCCTTTGCATTAAACACTATAAAACACAGAAGATTCTTACACTATAAAGTATTTTCATGAGTTGTGTGCGCGTCAAAACCAACAACATAAATCTACAATAATTCACTCTCCTAAACTACACGGTTCAATTCATATTTATAGAGGTTAGGACTTACCCTTCACCACCCATGCAATTCTCAAAATACGTCACATGTTGATAATAGCCATGTGTCTTTACAATAGCATGTGCAACATGCAAGTGTTTTAATAATAGATGTCCTATAATTAACTCTAAGAAGAAATCATTTTATTATCTTAAGCTATGTATGGTTCTTATCGACTGCTTGTTCCCAAAATACCATTGTATGTAGTGCAAGTATTCATCTCTAAATGTTCTTTGCACATTATCCTTAAAAATAGCCCTTAACTACAAAACACCTAATTCTTGAGCTTGGGCACTTTAATAATATTATAGCTCCGTGCGCTTCCAGTACCCTAGCGTCATGTGCCCAATACTTAGAATATTTTTGGCTACAGAACAGAACTCACTTGGAATTACCTCATAGTGGGAGATACCTGAAATAATATAAAAAGTTAAAGCAGGTTGTACTCCCGCATATACCATAAGTGAAAATAGGTTTGTGTGTTGCTATTTGTGTGTTTCCCTTTCTATCATTTGTTCTTGTTTGTCTCATGTTGTGTTCAATAAAGAAGGTTTTGTTGTATCCACCCTTGTTTTACAACGACTCCTGTAGCCCAATGGATAAGGAAGTGGTCCTCTTAGTGTATTGAGATTTTGGGATTCCTTCTTTCCATGTATTCACTTTCTTCAATCTGAGACAAGTCCCCAAGCTAGAGCCAGTTGTTGTCATGTTAAATTTCTAGAATAAATAATTGAAAATTTTTCCACGACAATCAAGTGCACACTCAAAAAATCCATGAACCGAGTAATGTGGACCTTCCCTTTGGTTAATCTCTTACTATATAAACCCCAACATGGCCAAGAGGGACATGTTAACTAGATTTTTAAAGGTTTTTTCATGAGCAGGTAATCTCATGGGAATAATTCATAATCTTATTATGATTCTCCTGAAAATAATTACTTGTGGAGGCCTAAAAATTTCTAGTATCAAACTTCATACACCCATAGAGCACCTCTTGAGGATGTCCCAAGAGGATATGATGCCTCCAAGTAGTGTGTGATATAGTTGTACAATTATCCAAGGCATTTTAGGAAGGTTATGGAAGAAAATAAGTGTTTAGGAACATGTTATGTGAAAATGGATCATTGGGAGCAGGGTATTAGGAAATGTATGCCATGAGAAAGATAGTCACCTTGTTCGAAGAGTTTCATGAGCCTCGTGTAGATTTAGAAGATCAATTTTAGAATTGGAGGGATAAAATGTCCTAGTTCATGTTAAAAACATTAGGGAAAGGTTTTGGGATTATTTATAGGTGAAACCTTGTCTGACAGTGCAACACAAAGGTCCTAGTAAAATGTGTAACTTGTTTGAAGAGTTTTAGGAGTCTTGTGAAGATTTGAGAGCCTAAAAAAATCTCATATGAAATTATATTTAATTCTCTTCATGACCCATATGATGTGTTAGTTTGTGGTGATAATAAACTCTTCCTATAACTCAATCTATCGGCAGACACCTTGAGGGAAAAGTTAAAATATGGGTAAAAAATGATGAATAATTCATTTTCAGGAATTCTAAATATTCTCATTGGATTCATTTTCCATTTTCCATAAATATTCATATATTGGATGACCTATTTTTGTTGAAAATTGCTCCCGAAATGGTAAAAACTAGTTCACAGTTAAATTGTTAACTACTGACTTGCAACAACAACCCATTGTTGATGCACGACAAGGAGAATTTGCTGACGCATGACAATAAACCAGCTCTTCACGGCTAAAAAAAATACATTTTTTACACTTGACAAGAAATTTTAGTCTTCCGAAAATGATTTTGAGGCATCTAGAAGGCTTGAGATGCGCGACAACAAGGTGTTGATGACAATGAGGATTCTTGATGAAAAAAATGAGGAATCTTGACGCGTGATAGACAAGATTCTTGACACACAATAATGAGGGGTTATGATGTGTGAAAAAATAACCTAGGAGACAAAAAAAATGTTAACGTGTGATAGGAAAGTGAAATGTTGTCATACGACAAGAAATCAAATGTTGACGTGTGATAGTAGCGTCAAGATGTTGTCGTGTGACACGGAAAATGAGGTCTTTTTTTAAAGAATATTTTTTGTGAGAAAGTCAAAGGTTGTGTGTCAGGAAGATGATGTCATGCATAGATGGGATTTTGATGACACAAAAAATGATGGAGCAACCTATAGATAATGTGAACAAAAGTTGTAGGAAGATGAAAGGTCACATGCCCAAGGAACAAAAAAGGTCATGGCAAGAACATGAAAGGTAAACAGTTATGAAGGAATGTCAAAAATCATGAGGGAAGATGAAATATCATATGAGGGAGATGAAAGGATAGTTATGGCACTATAAATATGCATGGCGCCCTCATTTCAAAGGGATGGTTAATGCATGTTTGCTAGCTCTCACTGTCTTTCTATAAGCAAACACCTCCATTTCTTTTGTTCCATATCTACTACTATTCTATCTCTATCTCAACTTGTACTTCAACAACATTGTAAATTGTGCAACATGATGCAATAAGACTTTTCGTTTCTTATTGATTGTTACTATTTCTTTGCAAAATGTTTCTTTTGATTGATTGCAAGTGAAATGTTCTTATTTTGATGTAAAAAAAATTGTTATGCTATTGTTTTGTTGAAATCCTCTCCTTATTTTCCTTTCCTATCTCCCTAACTAAACAATTTTATTCTCTTTTATTGAATACAAGCAATTGTAATTGGTTTAGGGTGTTGAGGTGATAATGTCAAGTGGGATCTACCACTGCAATATGCCCCAATAATATTAATTTTTTTCTAATCAAACTATATTATGAAGGTATTTCACATTTAATAGTGAAGTTTCTAGACAAATTCACCCACCCACGTTGATTTGGGTGATCCTTCTCAGGATCGGCTATCAGCACCATTTACATTTGTATAGTCTAGTATTAAATACTGAGATTAGAATGTAAGACACGCTATATGATCAAGAGATGGTCAAAAGTAAAAGCTTTGCAGAAATTGTAAAAGACAAAGGAGTGAAGTGGAAGTTCTTGGTTAAACTCATGTAAATTATTAATAAAGATAGTAAAGTGGATTTTTTTCTTTGGGTTTCTCCACTTAAATCCAATCTTATCTATCTTTGTTCTATTTTATTATTTTCTTTCATCTCTTGCTCATTAATCTATGTTATCCGTTATCTATTTTAAGATATTTTTGTGTCTAATCAATTACACATCATAATCTATAGTCATCGACATTCTATTGGTGGATATGTAATCTGTAGATTACCTTTCCCGTGCTAAATATAACATGGTATTAGAGCTAGTGATTGTGCATGTGTAAAATCAATCTAGAATTTCTTAACTTGAAGAGGTGAAGAAGTTTTAAGTTTATTTGAGGAACTACGAAATCTTAAAAGTTCTACATTCATCTTCAAGCTAACCAAGTTTAAATTTCCAATTCCCGCCCAAATATGTTTTAAAATATAGGTGAAATATTGGCTAAATGGTTTTTTAGATTGTGTTTAAGCTTTTGTATTTATAGATATTTGCTTCAAGATATTTTTTGAGTCGTTTAAAATTTAAATCCGTCATCTGGGATCTTATTTTAACTCTTTGCATGGTTTATAGCCATTTGGATCATTTTTTGACTTTGAATCTAAAAGGTTTATTTCGATCCAGTTTGTTTAGGGATTCTAATTCATTGTTAGCAACTAAAATATATATTTATTCTATTTTTGTCTTTGCAAAGTTTGGGTCAATCATTTTGTGCCATCTAGCTTCACATTTTTCAGGCTTTCCTTAGATCCTTTTGCTTTTATGAAGCTTGGACCAATAGAATTGCTCTAAATAGATTTGTTGTCCTCCATTTCACATTTGCAAAGACATATCAAATCTTAGAGTGCCAAGTGGCTTTAATCTGACACATTTATGTCTTTGCAAAACATGATCCAATCGTATTGTGGCATCTGGCTTCGCTCTCTCAATATTTTAAACTTTTTTTATTTTTGCGAATTTCTTTTGACTATGAAGCTTGAGCCAATCATTTTTCTCTAGCTAGCTTCTCATTGTCAATATTCCTAAGAGAAATTTTTTCTTTGCAAAGCCAAAACCAATCAAAAGGCTCCATCTTTCTTTGTGGTGTCATTTTTATTGTTTATCTGTTTGTTAGTCATGAAACGCTAACCAATAAGGGCTTAACACATGTCTCAACATTGTCAAACTTGGCTTAGTTGTCCTCTATCATTTTAAAAATATGATCCAATAGGGAAGCTCCAAGTTGTTTAATATTTCATATTGTTAGTTTTATTTTATCTTGCTTTTTTCATATGCGAAGGATGAGAAAATAAAATTACTCAAAGTATATTTTTTATTTCACATTTGTTAGATTTGTGAAATCCGAGCCAATAGAATCGCTCCGTTTTTCACATTTATCAGTATTTTCATTTTTGGAAGCTAATGATAAAGGTTCCACGTATGTTTTTTTGGAATAGTCTTTGTCATATTTGCAAAGAAGGAACCAATTTCTTTTTGACACGTATATTAATTTTTTTAATTGTGTCATCCTTCGCAAGTGTCAGTGTGTCAGTATTTTCTTTGTCTTAGCCACTTAGATTGCGACACCTATCCTATACCATTTTTGGACCTAAACGTTATTTTAAGTTTGGTTCATTTTGGGGACTTTAAGTCCGCTCAAGGTAATTTTTTTAAGTTTAGCAGAAATCCACCAAGTGTCGAGCCTTTAGTCATTAAATTTTTGACAAGTGACATCATTTGACAAAGATTTTGATATTGCATTGTGTCAGAGTGTGAAAAAGTGAACTAATTAATTAAATACTCGTGTATACGGTTCTCATTTAATTAATTATCTTCTGGCTTATTAGCTACATTTCAAAATGTGAGCTAATTGAAATGCAACATGTGTATTTTTATTTTTGATGTTGTCATTATTGTCATAGTTTTTTGACGTGTTCCTACTTTTTTTATTGTCGTGGACCTAAAAAAGATTTGACATTAATTTTTAAGGTTTTACATCCTCCCGAGGATCTATTTTAAAGTTGACACATGCCTCTCTTGGTATTTTTTATCCATGCCATGTGTCACCCCCTACCTTGGCTATTTTTAACTTGTTTTTATTTGCTAAGTAACTTGCTTTTGAGCTCACCCCTTTGTGTTTTTTTAAATATATTGTTGAGCTACTCTAGCCCAAATCAGTGTAAGATTAGTTAGCTTGCTTGTAACTTGACCCCAGCTAAGCTCTATCAAATATTATCTTAAATTAGACCAAATCAAGCTATTTTTTTTTATCAATTTAGAGTTGTTTGCATTTGTATAGAAAATTAAAATATCTGTAGCTAGTTTTTGTCTTTGTTTACATTTATACAGTCCATTATTAAAGATTGGGATCATAATGTAATACATGCTAGATGATCAAGATATGATAAACGTAAAATCTCTACAGACATTATAAAAGACAGGGGAGTGAAGTGGAAGTGTTGGCTTAAACTTGTGTAAATTATTATTAAAGACAATTATTTATCAGTGGAGTTTTTCCTTCAGGTTTCTCCCCTTAAATCTGGTGTTATCTGTCTCTGATCTTTTTCATTATTTTCTTTCAACTCTTTCTCATTAATATATGTTATTCACTATCTATTTTAAGCTCTTTTTGTGTCTTATCGACTGCACATCATAATCTATAGTCATCGGCATTCTAATGGTGGATATGTAATCTGTTGATTACATTTCTCTTGTTAAATATAACATAAGGAAGTATTCTTTTGTGATCTTTGGTCTTCGGGCTAGCAAAAAAACTATTTTATATTTTTTTCAATAAATGGAGCTGCCCCATTCAAGCAGAGGGACTCAGTCCCATGCAGTGGTGGTAAGAACTCAATAATTTTCCCACTCAAAAAATTATTTTGCCAACGAACAATATATGAATAATATATTCCCCTTATGAAATCCCTCCCTTTTGTATCATTTTAAAACATGTTGCATTCAAATTAGGGCTTAAAATAAGGAGATGAATTCCCAATTAACTTGTAATTATTGATATAAAAGTGAATGATATTTATGGAGTTATTAAGCAGGAAAATAATTTCATAAAATATGTTTTTCACTATCTTACAATTTATAAAACTTAATAAGTAAAAATCTTATAATGCCACATAGTAACATAGTTATGTTTGAAATTCTCTATTTTTCTGAATATTTTATATTTGGAATGATTCCTTCTTTGGAGAAAAATTCCACTCTCTACAAGGTTTACAAGTGATTCCTAAATTGTCAAAGTAATTAATCAACACTCTAAGACCATATTTTTTGTAAATCATTTCGATTTCCCAGTTTATAAAGAAAATATTTTATGTAATTAACTAAGATTGATTGAAATTTGTGTTTTTCTTTGGATTTATTTATAAGTGAACATGTGTACATATGTGTGTGTGTGTGTGTGTGTGTGTGTGTGTGTGTGTGTTTGTGTATGAGTGATTATAATTATTTGAGATATTTTAACACTTTTAGCTGGAGCTTAGAAATAGGGGATTAGAGGGATCCCACCTGAGTACATCCCTTATAGAAAAACCCCCCAATTAGCCAAACCAACCAACCAAAAACACAAAATAATGATAACTATGCAGGTAACTGCATGAACCTATATAATAATACTACTAACACAAGACAAGCCCAATTAGAAATAGACAATCATCTAAGTCTTCTAACTAACTTATTTATGCCAAGGAAATGAGATAGTTAGGACCAACTAACTTCCTTCCCCCAAGATATGCACCAACATGAGTAGTTTGAAGGAGGAATTTAAACGTGAATCCCATATTTATGTGAAATTATTGCATGCCCTCGGATTTGAAGACCACCAACATCGACAATTCTAGTAGGTCCAATTTCTTGAGCTTGTTATCTTCTGAGATCCCAGTGGAACACACCACGTGAAAATCCTTTGTTATTTTCATAAGCACCACATTCCTGGAAAACATAATACCTATCACTTTCTGAGCCTCTTCAAGATCCTACCTCTCCCCACCCACGACCGGTGATGGAAGAACTCAATTATAATCATCCAACGCTTCTTCCAGATTGAAATGATGTTGGGGTTTTCTAAAATAGAGAGATATGTCCTTGACTTCTGCTACATTTTATTTCACAAGAAGAAACAAAGAAATAAACAAGGATGCCACTTTTGAATTAACCCTCTCCTGCATAGAAATGCCCATATATTCTTCCCCCAAAAACATCTCTATAGAATCACAAATGGACCCTGATTCAGCCCTAAAAATGATATGAATTCAATCTCTCGAGATACTTCTGAAGAAATACATATCCCTTTTCACTCTTTGAAGAAATAGAAAAGGAAATAGAGGGTGAGCCATAATTGAGAATTAAACCCATAACACTGTTATCTTCCTCCCACAAATCTTCAAAAAATTTGAAGGGGAAAGAAACACTGAAACATTCATTTGTAACCATAACTCCCTTCCTTGTAAACAAAGGCATTAAGCTCCTCCCAAGCATTCACATGCTTGGGAATGACCCGAACTTCTCTCCTCACAATTCCTTGGTTTTCTGTGTAATCGGATGTGGAATTGGACTCCCTATAGTTATAAATTATACTCTATGTGGGAATCTGGATCAGCCAATGTATTATGTTGCTAATAAATAAATATAATTTCCATGAGACCACTTTACCTCTCCTAACATCATTAATCACAAATTTGGAATCACCTTCAATAACCAAAGCTTCGGAACCAACATTAACCTCTAAGTTGATCCCTTCGAGCAAGGCTTAAGCTTCTGCTTCATTTATCATTCCATATTTTAATGAAAAGGATACCACTATAACTAACACACCTTCCTCATCTCTAATTAGGCATCCCACTCCTGATATATATGGATTACCTTTCGATGTACCATAAAATTTCAATTTGTGAAACGTAGAACGGAATAGAAGCCATCTAACTTATTCCTTATAAGATATTTTTTGACCCTAGAAAGACCCTTCCTAAGAATTATCCCCAGATCTAGAATTTTGATTAAGGGCCAGGATAACCACAAGTAATCTTCCAGCGTGGATAAATAAGACACATATTTAAAATTCGGACTTACATTATCCGAAATGGAAATTTCAAGCCTTGAAAGCAATGTAGATAGTTCTAAGATGGTGCTTTTCAAAAATATAAGGTTTCTCTCCCACTAAATGATCTGTAAACTCTTCAATTTTGGAATTATCCATAGAATCACAAATTAAATGTTGTTGTCTTTATTTTTATTAGAAAATGACAGAGATATCTAGTGAATGAATTTTCCTTGTGCTTAGAATCAACAATTACAGGAAAGGAATGAATATAAATGCACAAACACCAACAAGTTTTATCATGGAAACTTCCAGAGGAGGAAAAATTAGTTGGGAATGGAAATTGCTCTTTCTCCCCAATTTTTATTGGCCAATTCAAACAATAAGTATAGAAATTATAAAAAGTATGAAAGAGATTTCGATAATATCTAGCACTTCCTCCCAATTACTTGTTTTCTCTGTCTTAACACTCCTTTCTTCTACAAAACACAATTCACGCACTAAGAACTTGTTGCTCATTTCCTTTCATGCTTTGATGATATTTTTCATTTCCTCTTGTGCATTGGAGAATGGGAAAGGTCATGGAGGAGAAGAGACATGGACAACCCTTCAAATTCTGGGGATGTTTGTTTCATATTTCTATTTTCTGTCACAAAGGACCAAGACTGCCGCCCAATGTAGACCAGTGGTCTCAGGACCTCTACCCTAGTTGGGTAGTGGTTTTGTAACTTCCACTCTGCATAGAGTGATAATCTTGTTAATATAAAGAAAAAACCACTTTGTATTTATTTTCCTTCTTCATGATGACTAATTTAATGAAATAGATTCAATTTGGATCCCTATGGATCACACCTCCCTTGCTTAGGAGGATTTAGGTCCCACAAAAGCTTAGTGGTGGAGTGGATGAGGAAATAATTTCCTCACTTTCTCCTTCGAGTACCATCGGGCCTGCAATTTTGTCTTTCCTTTTAGTCCAATCTACCAAGACTCCTGGGGACCTCTCCTAGTCTCTCTTACCTTCTATTTTAGCAATACATCCTCCCCTAATTCACCTCATGAGTCCAAGACACAATCCTCAATGGAAGGTAGCAACTGTAGTCCTTTATCTTCATCTAACATGGATGGATCATATAGGTGAAAGTTCTCATAGTTTACTACAGAGTACATCCTCATAAATGATGGTAAATCAAGTTGAAAGGCATTTTCTCCAACCTACTCCAATATGGTGAAGGGCCCATATCGTAGTGGCTTGAGCTTTCGTGCTTGGTCTTTCAATATCTCCTTGCTCAAGTAAATCCAAACTCTATCTCCAACATGAAGCTTATGTTCCCTCCTATGTTGATCATACCTAGCTTTGTAATTTTCTTGAGATTTCTCTAGTTTTTCTTTGACTTTGAGATGGATTTTTTGGATCCTCTCAATGAAATTGTTTGCTTTAGTCACCTCTTTGTCTTTGTCTCCTCCTCATTCTTTCATCCAAATGCTATGTCCAACATATTTGTAGGTAGATATCCCAATCATACTTCAAATAGTGACTTCACAATGGATGTGTTTACTGCCCAGTTATAGCTATGTGTAATGTAGGCTAGGGAGTCGTCCCAAGTCCTTGGGTATTTGTTTTTATACCCTTTGATCAACTATACCAAAGTCTTGTTCACCACCTCTATCTATCCATCTATTTGTGGTTGGAAAGTTGTGCTACTCTCTAACCTGGTATCCATCTTGTCCCACAAATTAGTTTAAAACTTCCCTAAGAACCTGGAATCCTTGTTAGAAACAATAGACTTTTGAAAACCAAAATGCACCCATACATTAGCAAATAAATGATCTGCTGCCTCGTGTTCTTTTATTGTCTTTTTACATGCAATAAGAATACACATCTTATTGAATCTATCAACAACAACATAGAGATATTCATGGCCATGTTTAGACATGTAATCCTCCTACAAAATCCATAGAAATGTCCTCCCATGGATGAGTAGGTACTGGAAAATGCATATACAAACCCTCCTTCCTACTCTTAGGCTTACTCGTACAACAAATTTTACATCCACGTATAAATATTTATACTTCTTCTTGCATATTGGGCCAATGCACATACCTTTGCAAGTCGGATAGGGTATTACCAACATCGAAATGTCCCACTACTTTCGAGGTATGTGCTTCCCTCCTCAATACAAGTATTTCTTCTTTAGGAACGTAAAGCTTCCCCCATCGGTAGAGTAGCCCATCCTTGAGATAAAAATCTTCAATCCCTATTCATTTAATCCCTTGGGACTACAACTTCTGAAATTTCACCCCAAAGTCTCTATCCTAGGTATATGCCTCTCTGTAAGATTCCTTCATGAAGGGATCGATCTGAGAGATAGTGCCCAAACAGGAGAACTTCTCCTATGTGGGAGGCCTAGACAACATGTATGCCACCAATTTCTTACTACCCTTCTTATATTTGATCACCAAATGGAACTTCTAAAGGAACCCCATCCATTTGTATTGCCTTTCATGCTACAATTTAGAATGTGCTTTGCAAATACTAGAGAGGTTTATGGTTAGTGTACATAATAGTTTCTTCACCGAACAAATAATGTTTCCAGTTTTTAAGTTCCTGAACTAGTGCATACATTTCCTTATCATATACCGAATATCCTTTAACTACTAAAGTAAAAGTCTCATAATGATAGCATACATGTTTACCTCCTTTAAGTAACACTGTGCCCATAGCGTAATCACTGGCATATGTATCTACTTCAAAAGGTTATTGCAAATTAGGAAGAGCAAGTAATGTAACATGACTAATCTTGTATTTCAAAAACTCAAAGAATTTTTTTTGTTCATTATCCCAGTTAAAACCCTTACTCTTTACGGCCACTATGTGTAGAGGTGCTATAATCACAGAGAAGCCTAGAATGAACTTCTTCATGTATTGTACTGCTCCCACAAAAATGCTAGTCTCTGTTGCTCCTGTTGGTGTTGGCCAATTAGTGATGGCTTCCACCTTCTTTGGATCCACTCATATATCTCCTCCTCCAACCACATGCCCAAGATAGACAAATGACTGTTTGGAAAATTCACATTTCTTCATATTACAAAGTAGTTGTTTTTCCCTGAGAACTTGCAAGAATTTTTGTAAATGAGTTAGATGTTCTTCCCATGTGGCACTAAAAGTAAATATATCATCTAGATATACAATGAAACATGAATCTATGAAATCACACAATACATCATTCATCAATCTCATAAATGTAGTAGCCTGCGAGTGCATTGCATAACCCAAAAGGAGATACTAACCATTCATACAAACCCTATTTTGTCTTGAAGGTAATCTTCCATATATCCTCCTCCTTCATTCTGAATTGGTGATAACCTGACTTGAGATCTAACTTCATGAATAATTTGGCATGCCGAAGCTGGTCCAAGAGATCATCTATGTGGGGAAATGGATATTTGTTCTGTATGGTGTTCTTGTTCAAAGTACAGTAGTCGATGCACATTCTCTAAGAACCATCATTCTTTAGCACCATCACAATAGGAAAACCACATGGTGAGGTTCTCAGACGTATCACCTCTTGGTCTAGTAGTTCATGGAATTATTTCCTTACTTCAATACTCTCAAGCAAGGATTTCCTATACAACCCAGTGTTCGGTAGAGGGGACTCTGGCAATAGCTGAATCTCATTCTCTACTTACCATTTTGGTGGTAACCCACTGGGATCCTGAAACACTTCCTGAAAAGATTGAATAATACTATCCAAATCATGCTTTCCCTAGTTAGAAATATCTAAAAATTCTACCCCATCTTGTTTATCCTTTAACAAAAGTAAAAAAATTGATTATGATTTTCTTGAATAAGTCATTTTGCTTGGTTAGCACTCACCTTAGTAACATGTGTCTTACGCTGGTGTGCCTGGATGTTATAGATGATCCCATCCTTGATCCATCTGTACCATTTTTCCCTTCTCATAAATATAGCATTCCTAATATAAAAGTAAGGACTCCCAAATACAACATCAAAAGCATAAAGGGGAATAACATCAACTTCCAAAACATCGATATACTGGGAATTAATCAAAAAACTTTACCTTACACTTCTTATTACCTAAATTTCAACACCCTTCCTTCACCCAACTGAAAGGATAAGGTTATACACACTCGTAAGTCTCAATACTAAGCTTCTTTATAACCGCTTCAGAAATAAAGTTAGTTTGAGAACCAGTATCAACCAAATCATTTACCTAAGTTCTCTTGATTTGGATTTTGATTTGGAATAGTCTACTCATCTCCTCTTCCTGGTTGTCCATCTTGGTTTCCTTGCATCCAATCCTTTCATCTACATAAGAGTCATCTTTGATTTCCACCTCCCCTTCTATTTTTACAGTTGTCATGGACTTCTTTTAGTCCTTAGCTTGGTTCTTTAGATGTAACTCCTGATGAAACTTCCAACATGTATCGTCAGTATGACTATTAATATCACAGTTCTTCCAAAAATTCTTAGGATCTTTACAAGTATTTAAAGTAGTGGCAGCTTGTTTACCTTCCCATTTCAACTTACCCTTATTACTTGTTTTCCCATACTCTTTTTTCTGCTGATTTGTCAACTTATTTTCCCTTGTCTCTACTTCTCCTTGCTTATTTTCATCATCTATGTAGTATTCCTACACACACACCTTGTTGAGATCTCTGGGATTTGTGGAGATGAATTTTCTTTGAAGCCGAGTGTGAAGTCCTCTTAAGTACTTAGTTACAATATCTCTATCCTCCAAGTCCCTGTTTAGTAACATGGCCTGCATCCAAAACTCTGTAGTATAGTCCTACACATTTTGACCACTACCTTGTCTAAAATACTGCTATTTAATCATTTGGTCAGTCTTGTGGTAAATAGGATAGAAGTTATCTCTAAGTAAGTATTTAAATTCTTACCAAGATTTCACAATAGGATGCTTCTTCTTTTCATAAGTGGTTAGATGGATTTCCCACAAAATTAGAGCATGTCCCTCCATTTTGAGACATACAAAAGTTATCCTTTGTGCCTCAGTGACATTATGGATGCTAAAGAATAATTCTAACTATTTTAACCATTTATCAAACAACTCTACATCTACATGTCCTTCACATTTTTTAATATCAGCTTTCATCTCAACTTTAAAAGAAGTATGATAAGATTTTAAATTTTCTCTTGTGTTTGAAGTCTCTTCTTCATGCTCTTCCCCATAATATTCCTCATGGTGGATCCTCCCCATGCCAAACTGTTAAGCTAAGCCTCGAACAACCGATTCCATGGAGTCTTGCTTGACAGAATTTGTCTTCTGCAAATCTGCAAGTTCTTCTTGCCTTCTAAACTTCCTATCCATCATGGTATCCAACATCTTGATTCTATGGACCAAGTTCTCTTCCTCCATTTGTCCCCAAATTCTCTGTTTCCATTTCCTTGTAGAAATTTCTAGATCACAAGGTAAAGCCTCTTCGCCTTTGGATCTCGTCACTGTCATACAAATCAAGGAACGAATACCAGAGTCCTAGATACTTGTTAGCTCTGATATAAAAATGATCTGTAAACTCTTCAAATTTGGAATTATCCATATAATCAAAAATTAAACGTTGTTGTTCTACTTTTTATTAGAAAATGATAGAGATAGCTAGTGAATGAATTTTTCTTCTGCTTAGAATCAACAATTGTAGGAAAGGAAAGAATATAAATTCATAAACACCAACAATTTTTATCCTAGAAACCTCTAGAGGAGGAAAAACAAGTCAACAAGGGAAATTTCTCTTTCTCCCCACTTTTTATTATCCAATTCAAACAATAAGTACAGAAATTACAATAAGTATGAAAGAGAAGTAGATAATATCTCACACTTCTTCTCAATTAAATGCTTGATCTGTCTGAACACTCCTTTCTTCTACAAAACACAATTCCAACACTAAGAACTTCTTGCTCACTTACTTTCATGCTTCAATAATCTTGGTCACTTCTACAAACATGTATTTATAGCCTTCCTCATGTCCTTCTATGCACTAGAGAATGGGAAAGGTCATGGAGGAGAAGAGACACAAACAACCTTTCAAATTCTCAGGTTGTTCGTTTCATATTTTTATTTAATGTCCAAAAGATCTAGGACCTCCACCCAATATAGATCAGCGGTCTCAGTACCACCACCTTGGTTGGGCAGCGATTCTATAACCACCACTCTACATAGAGTGGAGGTCCTGTTACTACAAATAAATAACCTCTGTATATTTATTTTCATTCTTCATGTTGACTAATCTGATGAAGTAGAATCATTTTAGATCCCTATGGATCACTAAATGTGCCAAAGGAGTAGGATTGGAGTGCAAATCCAAATAGATCTAAGAGATCCACCTTGCCCCAACCTAGGCCATGAAACAAAAATCTCTCTTATGTTCCTTCCCCACACCAAAAAATATCGGGTCGTAGGTAGAGCCAATACCAATGTTGTAAATAGAACGGATAGAAAAGTTACAAATAATCAATATCTTCTTTAGCCTCTAGACATAAAACACACCTAGACGGACCAGCATAGCCCCAATTCTTCCTTCTCTCTTGCATAGGTATTTTACCTTTAAAAACCAACCAACTAAATACCCTTGCTTTAGGAATAATTTCAAAATCCCAACATCCTAACCAGCTAGGGGTGTTGATCCCTTCTTTGGATGCCCACCATTTGTAATCATCATTAACCTGATATAAACCAGATCTAGAGCCCAACCAACATAAAGATTCATTATTAGGAACATTGAGGGCCCTTTGTCCCATGAGATCCTGCCCACAACAATTTTTTGAAAAATATGATATTTCGAAGGTCTGAGGATCTTTCCAAATATAGATTGGCAATCAATCCATCTTAGGCAAGCTATAATCTACCACCTTTACCCCCCATTGATTCTTTGAAGTTCAAATAACTTCCTATAGATCTTGGTTTAACGAAAGGGTCAGGATTCCACTCCAAGAATCATCCCAAAATTTAGTCAAAGATCCATTGCCAATCCTCCAAGAAGAAAGATTAGAGAATACCTTCCTATAGGATAGAAAAAAATTCCACATGTGGGAGCCTCCAGGAACCTCTTCACTAGAAAGAACCAATTTATGCCTTCCACCCCCTAGATACTTCTTTTTTAATAATGAATAGACAATGCCATCAGGATTGGAAAGAAGCCCCTAAATAATTTTAGCACCTAAGACCAAATTCTACCATTCGAGACTCTGAATACATGCCTTACCTTTTGCTTTAGGAAGGGTTACCTTATCCCATCTAACTAAATGAATTTTCTTCTCATTGATGTTACCATTCCATAGAAAATTCCTGAAAAGTTTCTTATTTTATTAAAAAATTCTAAGGCAAGTGCATCAACATCAGCATATAGGTTAGGATAGGATTTTACACTAAATTAATAAGAATAATCCTACCAAAAAAAAATTACCCATTTACCTTTCCATCTCTGAATTCGTTGCTCGATTGACATCTCCAAATCATTCCAAAAAGAGGATATTCTAGCACCCACAAAATGGGGGATCCCTAAATACTTCTTGGGTAAAGAGCCTTTCAAAAACCCCAAAATATGTAGAATCCTCCTTTGAAGCCTTAGGGGTGTATTAAAAAATAAGATTAACAATTTATCCATACTAATCACTTGCCCAGCCGCTTCTAAGTAGATATTCATAATCACCCGATAACTCTTAGCTTCCTCCAATGTCCATCTTCCAAAAATCAAAGTATCATCACCAAATTTATTATGGGTAACATGATCCATTTCGACAGTTATCTTGAGACCCCTAATGTTTCCTAGTATTTGAGCCACCTTCATGGCACAGCTCAAAACCTCCTCTACCAAAATAAATAGGAAAGATGACAAAGGATCACCCTATTTAAGACATCTATTACTGTAAAAAATCCCTTCCACAGATCCATTTACCAGAACCGAGAAACTCAGGGTCATATTATAATTGTAAACCCACTTGTAAAAAATTAACCTAAATCCCAGAGATTGAAGAGTTTTCATAACAAAATACCATTTAATTATGTCATATGCCTTACTAAAATCCTACTTAATAACCATGTTGGAGACCCTATTCCTAGAGAGTGAATGCATCAGTTCATGTGAGAGGATAATTCCCTCCAAAATGGATTAACTGGGGATAGTTTTCTCACACGAAATCAAATTTTCTAAAAATGACTTCAAGCAATTAGCAATCACTATAGAGATTATTTTATATGAAGTGTTATAGAGGGAAACATGTTGGAATACATCCATCAATTCCGTTGGAATTTTATTAGGAAATAAATTGATAAATGTATGGTTAATCTCTTTCAAAAACTTTCCCATAATGTGTGATTCTTCAACTGCTAACCAAAAAATGGCCAGAGACCCATTTATCCTTAGATATTTCTCTCTTTCCATAGAGAATACAACATTTCACACCTCTTACATAGAAAAAGGAGCCATCAACTTATCCATATCTTCTTCTTCAACCATTCTAGGAATTCGATCAAAAAACATATGTTATTAAATAAAAGGAGATTATTATTCCCCTCCCAAGAGGGAAGCGAAAATATTAACTGCTTCACCTCTAATTTATTTTTCCTTAGTCATCCAATCTCTTTCCTCATTTTTTATTTTCAAAATATAATTGGAGCTACACATCTGTTTAACAGAAGCATGAAATAATTTAGAATCCTTATCTCCTTCTTTCTACCATACCTCCGTAGATTTTAGACACCACTAAATATATTCCTTGAGAAGTATATCATTTAGATCAGCCATTTCCAAAAAAAAATATAACCAATGCATACCCACTCTAAACACCCTTTCGTTCATCTCCTTCAAGGATGCCTGTACTCTTGTTTTTTCTAAAAATATGTTCTTAAAAGTGGATTTATTCAAAAACAATTTTTTTTTAACAAAGATAACATTTTATCTAGAATTAATATATGTTTACATTTCACCACAAAATACGACCACCATTTCTTCATCAACTCCTTGAAGGAAGGATATTTCATCCACATCATCTAAAATTTAAAAGGAGAATTCTGGGGAGTTGTATCAATAGATAGGTCAAGCACAATCGGGAAATGATCTCAACCTGACCAAAGAAGAACTTCACTCTCCATTAAGAAATTATCCTACAGCTAATGATAATTTGCTAAAAATATGTCCCTTTTAGCCATTATTCTCCCTATCCCAACTCGTCTATTAGACTATGTTATCCACCCCCTTTTAGGAAGAATGTCCCATAGCTCTGCGCTCTCCATGAAAGAGGGAAAATATTGTTGGGACTGAAGATTAGTTCTGGTTCCCCCTCCACACTCTAAATCTCAAATGGTAAAATTTAAATCTCCCGCTAGCACCACTGGATCATCCCCTAAATTAACTAACTCTTCAAATAGATATTCCCATAAATATCTTTTATGAATAATATTCGATGGGCCATACACATTACAAAGAAAAAAATTTATCAGAGTTATTAACCACAACTCTACACCATTGAAATTTATCTAAGGATTCCATAGTTGTAACCTCCACTTTACTGGAAATCCATAAAATCCCAAGACCATCAGAAGCTCCTTTGGCCTCAACAAAAGCCCTTTGCTAACCCTTCAACTTATGCAACCAACTTCAAGAACAATCTGAACCAAGCATTTCAATATCTTAGAGACAACATATATCAATTCCTTTCTCTAAGGATAAACTCCTCACTAAGCGTTACTTTTTAGGGGAGTACATACCTCTAACATTCCATGATAGTAACTTCATGGATTCTTCGAAGGGAATTGGCCTGCCCTACTTACTGGTTGATAAAATAGCTACATATGCTTCCATCTACCTACTACAACCTTCTGAAGTGTCTTATATTCATTTCTTTGTGTACCTTGCCAAGTTTCCTTACCACAGTTTATCAAATTTAAATCGGGTGTCTCTGTAGAAGATCAATGTTCTTCTATGACTTCCCATTCATTAATATAAGTTTCCCTAATAACTTTCACCACCTCCCTTCCAAATGAATCCTCCAAGAATTGATCTCTCAAATCAACCCATCGATTTAGAATCTCCATAGAAGTTCCTTTCCCTTCTTCTACCCCTTCCTTAATTACTGATACCAATCGGGAGGATACTGCCGCTAACTTGGAGGTTTCCAAAAAAGGGATTTAGGAGTAAAATCCTTTTATTTTCCCTTAAATGAACCCAAGGCTTCTTTTTTTGAAGAGCTCTGATCCCCTCCAGAGTTCCTATCATTTGCAACATCTACTTCATTCACCATGAAGGGGAACTTCTTCCTAGGCTTCGCGTCCACCGACTGGAACTTGCAATCCCTTCTTAGATGCCTGAGATGCTGAAATTTAAAGCATTTAAAGATAATATTTTCATACTCCACCCGTCGTATCCAGATTCCATCTTGGGAGTTTATGGAAATGGATTAGAACAATACACATAATTTCAAACCCTAACATACGCGGAAAGATCCCATTCCAAAGTCTGAGGATCGATACGAATGACCTTCGTAAGAGAACCAAAAATGTTTAAGAGAATTTTGGGGTTCCAATACTTGATTGGGAGAGAAAATATCCAGACCTATATTTTTAAGCTCTTTCATGACCTCTATGTTGGGGTCAAAGTTCAAAGACCATTTACGAATATGCAGCCCATGTTTGAAAAATATTCATTCTCATCAGAGAATATTTTTCTTCCTGTTTGGCCGCACTCCTAAAATGAACCAAAAAAAATATTTTTCCAAGAATATAACTCATAACCTTCTCCCCCATTTCCTTTCACACCATCCTGAAATACCCTCCGTAGAAATTTTCCTGCCATTAAAATTTACTACTACTACTCTTTTTACATTCAAATCTACCAGCACCAAAAAACCATCTTCTGCACCTAGGAATACCGAACATGGGGTTTCTATAGGAGGTAGTACCTATAAAACCAACCACTTTCAAAGCACACTTTCCTCTCCCTGAAGAGAATTTGTGCGTCCTCCTAGAAACCCTAGTCTAGATGTCTCCCCCCATATATTTATTTCTTATTCGATTGCATACTATGAGCGATTATAATTTAATGGGGTTATTCATTGTGCACTTTTAGTGTAAAACCACTCTTCAAATATAAATTTTAATAATGAACATGTTGCAATGCAGGTTTTTGAATTCTTATTGTACATAAGATATATATGTAATCAAGCATAATGTGGAAAGAAATGAACTATAATGCAAATATAAAGTTGTAGTCATAAAATCATGCACTTCAGACATTTATTTATCCAATTTCATACTACTATTTTCAAGGTTTGTTGAGTGAAGAAAGTACTAATTAACCCCCATCTTTTGGATATCGTATTTGTTTTATTTTGTCATTACCACCTATTTTTGTCAACATTTCCAATCTGTTTCGGTCATTTCCCACTATTTTAGCCTCAACCAGGGTGCGTGGGCTAGTATTAGGGCACCCATGTGCACCATGGTCCCACCTTGGGTGCTTCGATCCTTCTGGAGCTTTCCCACCACTTTTTGGGCTCTTTTTAGTCATTTTACATCTTTATATTTCTTTTGGTTGGCCTTTTTAGGTTTAATTACAAAATTATAATAAGAGAACCCTATAAATATAAAGTTATGAGACCATAATGAGGGACCTAGCATCACTAACTACTATCAATCCATCTAGAGGTGCATCCTACTATTACATTGGAGATCACTTACATCCACATAGTTCCATCATCAAGGCTAGGAAATCTACATCACACTTCATAGGGGGAGGGATTTTATTCTATTCCATGCACACATTCTATTACATTTTCTACACATATTTATTCCTCTTTACTTCAAAAAGTGCGATGGGAATAATATAAACCTAGGGCATGTTCACCCACACTAACACATTTAACTACATCGAGTCTTAGATGTAGTGCATCACTCAAATAGTAAGTCCCACCATTGTGGTTGATGAGGAAAGTCTGATCCCTTCATTCACATTTTTTTTAAGGTTTCATTTTTGTTTTGGGGTCTTACAGGTTCTTCTTTCATCTTAGAATATTGACGACATCTAGCGCAAGACAAAAAATTTGACCTGACACACACTGAGGGTTTCAGAGCATCTACCAAACTAGTAAGAACTAGTTTCATAGCTTTTACATAGACCAAATAACCTATGGGCACCCTAGTCCTCTTCCACACACCCCAATCCATCTAGATCCTCTTGATCCATACTTTTTGGGACTCCTGTATAGTTGTTCATGCTCCTGATTTTTTAGTCACCTCTGTGACACTCTACAACAAACATCTCTTATCTAGCTGAGTTTTTTCCTCACTCTATCTTTCATATTAGGGTTAGCATTCCCTATTGTATAGTTACTTAGACCATTTACCTTTCTATTGGTTGCTTTCGTTTACTTTAGTATAATTTTTCATAGCTTAGATTAACTCTCCTTACACAACTTAGTACCATTTTTAGTTAATCATTTAGGTGAACCTAACATGTTATCATGGATAGCAATAATCCTCCTCAATCTTCAATCATTCTACAATTTGATAGATTTGGTATTGCCTTTATAAATACTCTTGCTAATTGTTCTAATTATAAGCCTTTCCCTTGGATTATTTAGCTTCCATCTTATGATATGGATCATAAAGCCCTAGATGACGATATTTTTGCTTATATGTGTACCATCGATCCTAACATTCTCGCACACATCCTTGAATAAGAACAAGACCCTCAACCTAATTACATAGATGTATCTCCTACCATTTCTAAACCAAAATATTTTCTTCACTTGCATTTATCCACTAATCCTCTAGCATTATGTGTAGGTTATTCTCTTGAACCACAACCTACTGAAGCTCCATATAAATCTGACACTACTATTTGTATGGTTGATGTTATTCCTCCTACTTCATCAACAACTCCCATTTTCACGAATGTTATGATAATTTATGTGGTCTTTGATCAAGAATGATACCTTGCTTTACCTACTGCTCCATCACCTTAACTTGCAGATGAGTAGTCTCACTTATCACCTCTTGATGGGTCATTTGTATGGTAGATACAATTCCTTCTATGCAGCCTATTACTACCACTTCTATCATTCCATATCAGGGGCTTGTAAATTCCATGGACATCACTCTATCATCCACATCTTTACCAACACTATCACCACACAGTACACCCACCATTCACTTGTACTCTCTTCATGAATGATTATTGGAAGTTGGGAGCACATATTGTTTGATACTTCCTGCAGAGCCACCGTATGTTCACATGATGGTATCCTTTGGCTTCGTTTTACCTGTGAGGACCTTCATTCTCCTTATATGATAGAAATTTGTATCATGGATCCATTATTATGACTGTTGTGTATATAAGTTACGTTTTCCATCTTGTTGTTCACCTTGTGCATTGTCATACTTCCTTTCTGCCGACTCTCATCTAATCTTGGTTAGAATATATTGGAAGGAAACTTGATCCTGACCATATTGATATAGCTTTTCCTATTCCATTGGGTAATGTGTGCATTAGTAATAGCTCCTTTCTTTGTTACTCACCCAATTTTACTATTTGGTATACTCATAGATGTCCATTTCCTTCTTTTAGTGATGAACAATATTCCATAGAAATGTATAAATTACATATTCATAGTTATTTGAATGACCAACAAGATAATATTGCTTACCAAGTATCTTGTGTTGTTGCATATGATTTCAATAATGACCATGAAAATATTTTAGATGATCTTATGCATATTGGGTGACTTAACATCTCATACATACCCCGTCCCTCATATCATTTGCACATTTATCATCTCTACATTTTCATATAGACACTTTCATCATCATCATTATCCGATGACACACTCTTGTGCTTTGGTTTAGAGTTGATTGTTGAGGTATTACTACTAAAGTGAACCCCACACACCACACTATAGGTATTACACTTTTTGTTTCATCACACGTCACACATCATACACTATACATTATCATGTTCATTATTATCCATATAGCATCATATATTGTTCATCACATTTTCCAAATCACACAGTACATTCACTATTATATTATCCATGCATATTGCATCACATTCTCTACATAGTTTTGTTATATTACATCTAATGTCACATCCCTTACATCGTACACTACGCATTTTCATGTCAATTTCTCCATATTGTACTAGTATTCATCTCATATGAGTATAACATTACATTTATCCCTACATACTACATGACTCATATATCTACATGTATTGCATTACATGTTATGCCATGCATTTTATACATTCTACACATCTACCATCACATGTTACACACTACATTTTTTACATATTCTCTTCTTCCCATAATCATTTTTCATATTTACATGTACTACATTTTTTTCTATGTGCTACACTCACCACCCTATGACACACTTTAGTTCCTCGATTCATACTCAAATTCTGATGGTTTATAAATCAAATAGACCTTACACTCATCATGCATTTACCATCTAACCTTTCACCATGCAAAATTTTTAGACTAGATACAAATTCTCTATGCTAAATCGTTAGTTATTCTATCATGTTGTAGTGGTATACACCATTAGGTTACATCATCACTCCCTCCTATTATCTTGAAGTGACATACGCTTTAGGGTAAATATTCACCTATTCTATCATATTGTATTCGTACACACCATTAGGTTACATCACCACTCCCTCCTTTTATTTTGTACTGACATATGCTTTAGGCTAAATTGTCACCTATTATATACATTTGTAGTGGTATACACCTTAGGTTACATCACCATTTCCTCATTTCATCTTCTAATGATATGTGCTTAGACTAAATCATCACTTACATGTTCATCTAGTCATGATATATGCTTTGGCTATAGGTTTCATGCACACATCATTTCCACTGGGTCGCATCTCATCAATACACATACACATTCATCATAATGCATTAGAAACAACATACACTTAGACCATTTCCTGATGATGCATTCTCATTTATGGTTCATTCTTAACTGCTGAGGGGGGAAACAAAATTGAACCTCAATGCATACACTTCCATTCATATAGGGGGCATGCGGATCCTATAATTCCATCTTGCATTCTAATCCATCCATCCACACCATATTACATTATCTTGGGGGCATTTACTCTTGATTACACGTGTTTTACATGTTCACTTTACTACACATGTTAGATTGATTTCTTATATGTAATTATCTATACTATCCAACCATGCATGTTCATGCCGTTGTTTAGCGTGATAGTAGATATAGGTATCTTGCAAGTAGCATGGATGCTTTCCTTCTACCCTTGCTATATTGTTCACTCAGGCATCTGAATTCATCTATTTCAGGTGTTATTATTTCATTTTGTACTTAAAAATTTACATTACTTGGTTATTCACGCTTTTAAATATTGGTTATTTCTCTAGCAAGGTAATGGGTGTTTTATGTGCAACACTTGGTTTAAAGGATTACATGCTTCCATGGATACTTCTTTGTAGGTTTATATTTACTTTTTTGTACTTGTTTGCTTCTTGTATGCGGGATTTTCCCTATGCTTTTTATGCACACTTGCTTTATTTTGTGGCCATGATGGGCATTGTGATAATAACTTTGCATATAATAAATGAATAATTTGTAGAAGAAAACACAACACAAGAGATATGGGTGGCCCAAGATGCCCAAATATTCAATAAATGCATAATTTTACCCTTAAGGTAGGGCAACACCATATAAGGCTCCTTAAGGAAGGAGTTACTCCACAATCTCCCTAGATGGGAATCCACTTTGTGGGGGACACCTCCAATACAACTCTACCAAGTAGAATACTCCACTCATGACTCTATGAAATCCTCATAATGATACTCACATCCTTTAAATAGGATGGGTAATACCTAATCCCAATGTAGGCCGACTCATTACCCAATATAACTAATTCCTATGTTAGACCATATAAGTAACTAAGGGGATGTGTGCCACATGTTGGCATCTCCATCAACCCATATACGTTATAATATCATATCCCAAGGTACATAGAATTTCCTCCCTCTTTGACATGTTTTGTCCTTGAAACATAAGAAGAAGCCATATAATCAGTGTGATTTAAACTATTGCACAATAGTTGTCATGCTCGATCCTCCAACCACTTATATGAGATCCTAATGGGTGATGTTTCTCCAAAAATGATTCCATAATCCCTTGCACTCATCTGATTACATCCTTGTACATATGCATTCCTCTTCGACAACCATGTGTATCCATAATAATTATTGATATGATTCCATTTCATATAATTGTTTCTCCATTGATTCTATTTATAGCCTTGATAATTGCTCCTCCAATTCTTTGTATATTGTTAGAGTAGGTATTTAACTTAAATCATGTTCACCTAGGTACTTTATTTACCTTTATTGTATTTATCGTCACCCACTTATGTTTGTGGATATTTATTTTATCTTATTTAGATATTAGGAGATATTATCTAGTTGTTAGGTATAGTTCTTTCCTTGATCTATGGTATTGACTAGTTCTTTCCTTGATCTATGGTATTGACTAGATCCTTGATGTCTAGTTCTCTCCTAAATCTATGGTCTTGACTAGTTCTTTGATGACTAATTATTTTCTTGATTTATGGCTTGATCTACGACCTTGACTGGTTCTTAGATTGTTATTCATTTCCTATATAAGCAAGGTCCATTCTTATTGTATTTCATTGAGTTCCATAATAATATATGATATTATTTTTCATTTGTTTGCAAAGGTTTTATGTAAATTTATTCTGGTGAATTGATTTCATCTCATTGATTATGGTGTCTTATTAGCATCTGTGTTCTTGGCTTGATACGATCTAGTTATCGTTCCTTTCATGGTATCAGAGCAAGAGATTGATGTTGGCATCCGTCTGTAAGTTTTATTTTGTAAATAAATTCATTGTATATTCATATATTTGGGATTTGGTCATATTTTTTTGTTGCATATGTTTCTATGAAAAACGGAGGATTCCATTAGATCTGGAAGGTGGGAAAACCCTAAGATTGACTGTAAGCTCAACTAGTTTTGGAGGAAGTCATTTTTATGGGTTTTTGGTATTGTTACAGGGAAGCACACCAATTTGCCTCGAGATTCATGCCGTAAAGAAAAAAATTATAGTGTTATTTTTTGGGTCTTTTGGATTTCTCGAGATCTGCTTACACACCCATTAAAATCCTTAGCCCTTGGTCATATAGCATGGTCATATGGGGGCTTAAAGCTTGTGATTCCTGCTAGTAGGTTCTTAACTTCAGCTCCCTTTAATTTTATTTGTGTGGTGAAGGCAACAACATTTTATTTTGTTTTAGTGCCACTAAAATAAATAACAGAGCAACATATTAAAAAGCTTGTAACTTTTGATTGGTAACTCAGTTTTGAGTGTCATTTTTAGCAAAAGTGCTTGTTTTTTCATGCTCTTTCCATTGGAGTTATTTATTTTTAGACTTGAACTATAATTATAAAGTGCCAAATATGGATGTGTGTTGTAATCAATTATGGATGCAATTTCGGCTGAGCCCGACGTCCTAAATTTTTCGGAGTTGCAGTTTGTACCTATCATGGATTCTGAAAATGATATGCTTTTTCTCTGAAGTATGTGGACTTTAAGAGGATATTGTAAAATTTGTGGAAAAAAATACATCGCTCAAGAAGTGAAATTCTCTTCTACAATCACTCATTCACGATAAGGATATAATAATACACTCCCTACAGAACAAAATTGCTAGCCTACAACATCGCCATCATATTATGGAAAACCATATCCATGCTCCTAGTCCACTTGTAGTTATTTCTCTTGTACCCACTGATATTGATCTGCCAGTCTTTGATCCTGAACCTACTTTTTCTACTTCTAAACATGTGAGGCTTGTTACTGCATGCTTTTCCACATCTGTGCCTATTACAGTACCACATGTTGTGTATCATATTTCTACTCAACTGCATGGCTTTTTTTGAGAAGGATACTACTACATTCAGTTCTTGCATGCTCTGTTCTATGGGTCTCACTAGCAGAGTCATTGACAGACATTCATAGGGTATTTTTTCCTCTATTCCACATGTTAAGTGGAATTCTCATCATGACATTGGTTTTTGAGTAGATAATTCATTGGGATCAAACATTGATAGAGCTCCTTTTTTTGTTCGCTCAACTCTTTCTGAGGATCATGAGCAACACATGAGTTCTGCACCTTCACTCAAGCTTGAGAAACATGAGATTTTAGATGTCATCCATGATCAACCTCACACACATTCTGAAGTTCTTTTACATGCACCCATTGTGCATTTTGTACCAAGTCATATGCAGGCATATTATTCATCCATTCATGTTGATTTGGGGTGGATATCTAATCACTCATGGCGGCGACATAGACATTCGTTGAGATGACTCTACAGGCATGGATCCTCCACCATTTGGCCTCTTGCTCCACTTTCTATACCTTTTACATTGTGATGCTTCTTGTTTTAAGCATTTTTCTTTAGCAGGTGTAGTGTATCTCTCTTGTTTGTTTAGAGATTTTGTATCTGTATTTTCGACACTTTTTGCATGTTGACAGTATCTCTTTTGGGGGATCTATTCTGGTGCATTCTAGTGTTGGTTTGTAAATGTTCAAGTAGTTGTTTTGGGAAACTCATACAACTTTGTAGCATCACTCCACCCATTCAACAATATGGGAGGGTGTGGTGTTGATCCTGCTTCTTTAGGTTTCGTGTCCTTGCCTTGTTACCTTAGCTTTTCTTGGATCGCGAGACTCTGGATTTTGTGTCCTTGCCTTTTTGCTTTGGTTTTTGTTCTTGGATTTTGGCACACCTATTTGTTGCAGTTCGTCGAATTATGTTTGGTGTTTCTTTTTTTGCACTTTCGACATAACTCTGTTGACAGTCTCCTTGTATGGAGCTATTCTGGTGGAGCCCAGTGTCAGTTGTTTTTGAGTTTTTTATCAAGCAGTGGATTTAGACCACAGTGCACACCAAACTTCTTCAGCATTGTACAATTTTTTTGAGCCGAGCTTCTTGGGATGCCTTGGATCGGATCTTTACTCTATTTACTTTGTTGTTACTGGTTTTGGGTACCTTGCAGTGTCCCTTTTTCCTAGTTATTGTACATGAGTACCTCACCAGGCCTAGTTGTCGGGACTCATACTGTGGACATGCCACTTCTATTTTGACCCCTATCTTTACTTGAGGGGGGGTGTTAGAGTAGGTATTTACCTTAGCTCATGTTCACCTAGGTACTTTATTTACCTTTATTGTATTTATCCTCACCCACTTATGTGTCTGGATATTTCTTTTATCTTATTTAGATATTAGGATATATTTTCTAGTTATTAGGTATAGTTATTTTCTTTATCTATGGTATTGACTAGATCCTTGATGTCTAGTTCTCTCCTAAATCTATGGTCTTGACTAGTTCTTTGATGACTAGTTATTTCCTTGATTTATGGCTTGATCTACGACCTTGACTAGTTCTTAGATTGTTATTCCTTGCCTATATAAGCAAGGTCCATTCTCATTGTATTTCATTGAGTTCCATAATAATATATGATATTTTTTCTCATTTATTTGCAAAGGTTTTATGTAAAGTTATTCTAGTGAATTACTTTCATCTTATTTATTATGGTGTTTGATTAGCATCTGTGTTCTTGGCTTGGTACGATATGGTTATCATTCCTTTCATATATCCATATAGATTACTTCCCTTATGTGTCCTAATATGATCTCATGATTTTTTTCTCTCATAATGATGTGGGTTTCTATATGGTACAACCTTAGTATCCTCAACCTTATCAACATTTTTGTCAACTTTATTTTTCTCATCCACCTTGTTTTCTATTTTTGTTTTCCCTTGAGTAGATGAATTATATTTTTCTTCTTCATCTTTTTCTTCATCCTCTCTTTTTGAATAATATTTATTCCCTTCTTCACCATCTTCAAATTAATCTTCATGATCCTCATTTATATCATTATTTTTTTTCCTACTAAATGTGATATATTGCAATGTGATCTTCTTTTTCTTGTACCACAATTTCATGAATTTATTTTGCACATTAATATAAATTGTTCCCAAAATCTCTAACCAAGGATATCCAAGAACAATATCCATAACAACCATATCTAAAGCATCAAAATCTGAATGTAAAATATATTTATCCATAGAGAGCTTTAAATATTCAAAAACTTGAGTATGTTTACCATCCACTTGATCTTCCTTAATATGTTTTTCTTGCATTATGTAAATTTTGAGCTACATCCATATTGATGAAGTTATATTTGCTACTAGGGTTTATGGAAATAATTACCTTTTTTTCTTTGAATACACCCTTCAAACTGAAATAATGTAGCTTTATTCTTTGAATATGCACTATCATGTGTAACAACTTCATCATCAACATTTTATTTTTATTTTTCTGTTCCTTCTTCTTATTCTTCTTTTGATTCTTCTGGTTCTGTTGCTTCTTATTCTTCGGCTTATTCTTTTTCTTCCTCTTCTTTAACAAAATTATGCTTCTTTTTCATTGCCCATTTAGCTAAGAAAATATCTTCCATTTCCTCCCAATCCCAATCCAATAGATTTATATCCAAATAAGAATACTAATGCCACTCTTTCCCACCAAGATGAAGATAAAAACAAACCCATACTAAACATTCTTCAAAATAATTTTATTAAAATTGTATTCACCATTTGTTTACATCAATTTCCCCATTGCCATAGAAAATTGGTATATCCATGATACATAAAAATTCAGGTTTCAAAAACTTACTCCTTTCACCAATATTTTACCTAATGATTTCATCTATCATTCAGCCTCCAATCTAAAACCACAAAGAGTTAACACCTGTTAAAATTTTGAGAGATTTCTAAATATGTAAAATAATCAAAGAAAGAAAGAAACTTGCAACCTGTAGGTTGGTTTTATTTAAAACACAAAACTCCCTATATCATCTTCAAACTACATCCCAAAATTCTGAAATTTTTACCATATATTCCTAATGAATATTACAAATATTGGTTAAAATTTTAAAAATTAATTCTAAAAAAAGCAGCCTCTGAAGTAAATTTAGGTGAAACCCTAAAAATGTAATAACTTCAATAAAAAAGCTTGAAATTTTATGAAATGTTGACTATAGATTTATAAAACCCTTTGAAAACTATGATAAAAAAATTGAGAAAATATTCATATCCATTTCCAAAATATAGCCGAATCACTAAAATTAGAGTTTAGACTCAATTGTTTGCCGAAATTGATGTTATGATACCACTTGATAAGAACTTTGCATATAATAAGTGAATAATTTGTAGAAGACAACACAACACAAGAGATATGGGTGAGACAAGATTCCCAAATATTCAATAAATGTATAATAATAGCCTTAAGGTAGGGAAACACCACATAATACTCCTTAAGGAAGGAGTGACTCCACAATCTCTAAAGATGGGAATCCACTTTGAGGGGGACACCTCCAATATACCTCTACCAAGTAAAAGAATCAACTCATACCTCTATGACATCCTGATAATGATACTCACATCCTTTAAATATGATAGGTAACACATAATCCAAATGTAGGATGACTCATTACTCAATATAGCTAATTCCTATGTGATCCCATATAACTAACTAAGGGCATGTGTGCCACATGTCGACATCTCCATCAAACCATATACATTATAATATTATATCCAATGTGAACCCATACATGTAACTTTTGGTTTCTCAAACGTACACCCACATCTCGGATCTCAGAAGGGCCGAGGTGTTTGAGACCACAATGTAACCATCCCCAAGTTATGGGACCTTGTGAGCTTGGGACGGATCTTTGGAGAAGGCTGGTTCCTCTATCTATTTCTCCTACTACTGATACTCCTACTGCTGGAAGGGAAAACTAAGCTAATGATGCCAAGGGACCAAGGAAAGAGGGATAACATCAAAGGAAACTACACTAAAAGGTGATAGCACTAGAAAAGAGGGATGAACACTATCTGTTCTTGAGTGAGAATGATGAGAAATGTGTGAAAAGAGGCTAGGAATGAGTAGCACAGTGAAAAATGTATCAACCGGATCGTTCTCACGAAACACAACTAAATATGGAGCTGCAAGGGACCTGAAATAGCACAACCTGGAGACAACACAAGAGAAAAGGAAAGAAGAAGGAATGCAAGCATGTTAGGAAAGAGAATAGTCTTGCAATGATGCTTATATTACTTCAAGAAATGTATAAAGTTATTACAATGATGAAGGAGGTTGATATCCACATGCAAGAGCCAAACATAGAGATCTGCAACTCGAAATATAGAAAATATGAAGTCCTTAGAAAAATGTGTAAGGATCCAGAGTGTCCAAGATAACAAATGAGCCTTTCTCTTACATTTATAGATGAATCCATGGAGGAAGAAAGGATAAGGAGGGAAAACCTAAATTCAAAACAAAACCACCAACCAGTAGTATTCAATGCCTAAAAATCCACCTGGAGATCTATGAAATACACTTCCCTATGCCACTTTGATGTTCTTTGAGAAGAAAGGAGGGTGGATCATATCAAATCTTGTGGTTGGAGAAATCACATCTGCTCATCAATGTTGAGAATGAAGTTTTACCATTTCCCACCTACTAGATCAGCCATAATTTAAATTTGAATTTCTATCACTGTAGCTGATGTCAGCAGCTCTCTGATAAGTCCAAGTGCACATCAATCTAAGCTTTGTAATAGAAGATACGGTTGTCAGGAAATTTCAAAGTTGTCAGCGCACGCAAAACACGTGGCATACATGGATTGGATGAAATGATGGCCAACTGTACAAATATTTGTCATTTCTACTATATGTCACTCACTGATTGGTTGCAAGGATTCGGCACCCTATTTCCATGCTTTGACTGGTTGGGCATGAAACACTCAGGCATGTCAAAATCTGACATGTTACAGAAGGGCACATGGGAAGGGTGCACAAAGAAAGAAGAGGAGGGAGCAGAGGGGGCGCATGTAATACGCACGAGGAAAATGACGTAAACTGGTGAGCAGAGAATGCATAGTCAAGGTGCAACTATTACAAAGTAATGTACGCAACACACAAGGGGAAAAGGACCTTGCTGATAGAAGAAAGTGTGTAGCACCCAAGAAGGGAAGAAATTTGTAAGGAAAAAGGTGAATGCGCGAAAGGTGGGAGCAAGGGAGAATTGGAAGGAGAAAAGGAAATGGGTACACAGATAAAACTACGACCTAGTGAATGTGCCAAGTGACTTTGAGCATGCACAATATTGCAATGAATAATTTAGAGAAAAAATATTTTATGCAAGTTACCCAAATTTATAGGAGAGATATTTGGATAACAGTTTTGGCGACTTTCGAGGCCATCTTTCTGCTAGATGAAAGAGATAAGTGTCTTGGAGCATCCATTGGGCATGGAGTCTATTATGTAATCATTTTATGGTCATTTCTTGGCTCTTATTCTTAATCTTGCAACTACTGAGAGAAGTTCTATATCCTAGAATCAACAAAAGAACATGCACAAGAAGCACATGAGAGGAAAGAACTATGTACAAACAAACAATGTGTGTAGAGTACACTTAGAGGAATTGAAACTATTATAATATATACAACATGATTCAACAAAATTAATTGAATAATTTGAGATAGATCCTGTTTACTAGGATTTGCAGCATGCCTTCATCAAGATGAGTTAACTCCAAGGAGTTAGCTTCTTTACAGGAACTGATGATATATGGGCCACTCCAAAGTGCATAAAAAATTAGAATGGCACCTTGGTTTAGCTATGTTAGCATCCAATTTTAGAACTAAGTCCCCCAATTTTGAAGGCTTAAGGCCTAGCATTTCTATTGAACCATTTATTTATTTCCTGTTGATGTTGTTCTAGCTTGATTATGGCAGAGTTCCTGAGTTCTTCAAGATTAACCAACTCTGCCATTATGAATTCTCTTTAGTCTGCGCCTTCCAATTCTAGTCGCTAGGAAAGTGCCAATGAATTTAGTTCTAGTCTCAAAGGAACGGCATCCTACTTGCCATAGAAAATTTTGCAAGGTGAAGTTCCTATTACCTTTTGACTGTGATTCTATCCACCCAGAGTGCTCGTAAGACCTTCGTATGCCATTGTCTTTCATTGATGTTCATTATGCGCTTCATGATTCTGATCAGGTTTTTGTTTGTTGATTCTGCTAGATTGTTTTCCTAAGGGTAATAGTTGGAATAAGTCTTTAGGTAAATGCCAAGATGTAGAACCCAATAGATAATCTTAGTACTAAGGAAGGCCTTTGAATTATTAGAGATAATTATTTGAGGAATGCCAAACCTTGTGACTATACCTTCGATTAATTGAAGGATGACTACCTTAATTAATTTCTTGAGTGCGACCGCTTCTATCCATCTAGTGAAGTAATATGTAGCTTTCAGAACCCATTTATGTCCAGCGTTTGAAGGTGGATTGATCATGCCTATGAATTCAAGACCCCATCGTGCAAAAGGCTGATCTACTTGGATTGGTCAGAGGTGAAATGCTGTCAATATTTTTTTCCTACAAAGAAATCACATTCCTTACATTTTATGACCCACCTATGTGTATCTACAAATAGGGTAGGCCAAAATATACTTGCCATTATGATATTCATTGTTGTAGTCTTGGTAGAGAAGTGTCCACCAAAGAATCCATCATGAAATTTTGCCAACACTTTTTCAGTATGCACGCTGTTGATACATCTTAACAATATGCCATCAAGATTCATTTTGAAGATAATTCCATCAATCAACACATAAGGGGACATATTATAACCTCAAATGTCTTATCTTTGCTTTATTTAAACCAGGAGGGTATGCACCCTGGGAAAGGAATGTGATCATGTCCTTCATCCAGTCATGCATGCCAGGGTCTATATTTTGTTTAAGCTCCGCATGTGGAAGGTCTTCATCCAGAGATAATGAAGCTTCAGGTTCACCTTGTGCATCCTCAGCAATCTGCCTACATAGTGCACTATCTCTTACAAGTTTTGTGGCCTTAATAGTCACATAGTATTCCATGATTTTGGTCACCCATCGTGCTCTTTTCTCACTAATTTTTTCTCCCATGATGAAGTCTCTGATCGAAGAGTGGGAGGACTAACACCTTGATATGATTGGTGGCAAACATACTTTTCAATTTTTTAAGCGCATGCATGATGGCGAAGACCTACTTATCTATGTGACTATATTTTAAACCATAATCCTTCAGCGTCTAGTTAAAGAAAGCTACTGGCTATTCCATCCCTTGTTCATTTTCTTGTGTTAGGAAAACAACACTGCTTGCATCAGTTTCATAAGCATAAAGGATGAAATCCTTTGAATAATCTGGATTGATGAGTGTTGGCACACAAGCAATATATTGCTTGATCTTGTTGAATATTTCTCTTCCTTTTGCTATCCATCCGAAGGCTATATCCTTCTTAAGCATCAAGGTGATGGTCCAAACCAGTCATGAAAAGTTAGGGATAAAATCCCTGACAAAATTGATCTTGCAAAGGAAGGACTATAGGGCCTTTTTGTGTGTCGGTAGGGAAAGAGCTAGGATAGATGAAATGTACTCTGGATCAATCACGGTGCCATCTTTTAAAACCACATGGCCCAAGAGCCTTTCTCTGAGCCATCGTAAAATTACACTTCTTGGGGTTAAGAGATACCCCAAATTATCTACATCTCTTAAAGACCTTTTCCAGGTGCACCATGTGATCTGTGCTCTGCTTTGAGAAGACAATTATGTCCTCAAGGTAAACCAAGATAAACTCATTAATGTATCCTTTGAAGGCAACATCCATAGCACACTAAAATGTGGTACACACATTTAACAGTCCAAAGGGCATTTTTTTGATATGCATATGTTCCCCATTTGGTTGTAAATGCTATTTTGAATTGATCTTCTTCTTTGACTAGGATCTGGTTGAAACCTGAGTACCCATCCAACATGGAGAACCTTTGTGTGCCAACCATAGTCTGCATAATCTACTCCATTGAAGGAAAAGGATAATGATCCTTTAAAGATACCTTATTCAAATCTTTGAAATGAACACAATGTATGATTTCACCATTCTTCTTTCATACTAGAACTAGATTTGCAACCTAGGTAGAGTATTTGATAGGAAAAATTGTTTTTTCCTCAATGAGTTTTTATAATTCCTTTCTTATGAGGGGCTCTATCTTTGGATTGATTGGTTGCTACTTCTATCTGATGGGCTTGATACTAGGATCAATGTCAATGGAGTGTTGAGAAACACTTACATCAAAAAATTTGAGGTCTTGATACTCCCATGAGAAGATATCACTGTAATATTGACAAAGAGAATTGAAGGCATGTCTTTCTTCATGTGCAAAAGTCCTGTTGAACAACAACTCTTTCCCACGTGCAATAGTGACTGAAGAGTAGTCTTCTTATGTGGCCGCGCATGTATCTTTCTTCACCCTTGAACTCATCCTCAGGGCTTAACATTTTCTCTAAGGTAACCATCCCTTTAGGAAACTTAGTTATCTTCAGGTGTATCACTTGGTCACCATAGTTGTTATGTGAGTTAGTTTTCATACTTGATGAAAATTTAGCTTCATTCTGGGTAAAATGGATGATTTGTGTGTCATTTTAAAACACTCGCCAGCTAGTGTTATTATCTGGAATGGATGGTCTAATCACCATCTTAATGTGCCGAGTGTTTCCTTTGACAAAGTCGTCAACAAGAGAAAATTGTGAACTGAGCATTTCCATCTGGTCAGCTTCCTTGTTTATTCTACGTGGAACCACCTAGGTTAAGGGGATCAAATAACTCAAGTAGGTCTCATACTCTGTATTTATAATCTTTGAGAAGTTTATTCTTTGTCTGGCACTTGTTGGTAACCTGTTGGATGATCAATTTTGTGTCCCCAAAGATCTGTAGTGCCTTAATTTTCTTTTTCTCAAAAATGAGCAAGTCATGCACTCACGCTTCATACTCTGCCACATTATTAGAGAATGAAAATTGCATCCTGTGCACAAAGAAGAATTTCTCATCCTTAATGGAAATCAGAACCACTCCTTCTCCTGCACCATTTTTGCTTATGGATCCATTAAAGTACAACTTCTATAGAAGAGTTTGAACTTTGTCTTTCATGAGCACACGTGGAAGCATAACATCTTCTTCTAGAATGCAATAAGTACCAAGCCCAATTTCATAGGCTTCTAATTCTTCAGCATATGGATAAACTTTGTGATGTATTTTTGCCCATTCATCAAGCACTAGGTTAGGAATAGAGGGTGGAAGAGAATGCTCTTCAGGAATTGAAACTTGTTCTTCTTGGATAAGACAATTGGCTTGGAGAGGGGATGGGACATATGCCTCTAAATGTTATGAAAATATAGGCTCAGCTTGTATGGTAAACTGTGTACCATACCTTGTCTTGAGTAACATATGAGAGAAATCAGAAGACAAGTAACCACCCACTTTAGCAGTAAATTCTCTTGATAAACAAAGGGAAAACAAAGGAGGCAGGTCAATGATTGACACATCTTGAGTAATTGTTAGGCTTGGACATGCATGAAGGGTTAACTCAAGATCCTTGATGATTCCTAAGGTGGTGACAATTGAGTCATCAACTTGTAGGACTCCTTTAGACAAAGGGCTATATTTTAAACCAAAGACATTAGCTATCTTCTTAGGCATAACAGAAGTACTAGAGCCTTAATAAATCAGGTGATTATGCACTAGGTGTTTGCCTATAATCAAGGACATATAAAAGGGTGGGGTTTTAAAAAAATTAATTACTTTTTTCTCCTCTTCTTGGAAGATTCTGAAAGAATCGTGTGGCTTCTGTATAACTGGATCAACATGTAAGAGTTGCGCCAGAGCATCATGTAATAGATCCTACCGAGATGGAATGGTCAGGGCATCCCACATTGTGACATTTATATTTGTTCTCTTCATCTGGTCAACAATGCTAAATGGAAGGCCCCCCATCTTGTGCATTTGGGGAACAACATACCTTCTTGACTGTTCAGGCGTGGAAGCCTAAATTTTAGCTGGAGCAGAGGCTCGACCTATCAAAGGAGGGGTGCATGCTGCTTCAGAAGGATCTTTACATGGGGCCTCCTGTATAGGAATTTGAGCACTTTTACTACAAGAGGTCTTTTCTATTTCTTTCTTTTGAAAATATTCTTGTGTTGTTGGGATTGTGACCTACGCACCTTACTCTAACATTCTTTTCTTATATCTTGTGTTGTTCGCAACTTGGGCACGCGGTCTTTTTATATCTTCTATAGCTTAATTGATTACATTTAAGTCCTCCACACCAAAGAACATCAAATTTGTCTCTGGAGGAGCTTCTGGTCTTTTTAGGCTATCTACTTCTGGGGCACTTGTTGAAGGTTAGCAAGCTAAAGCATTCAGGATCATGAAGGCTTGGGCGCACGTGGCATTGGAAAAATGATATTGAATATGAGGCATGTTGCATGGGAAGAACCATTTTGAATCTTGTGCCAAATTGTTGTGGACTGGAACAATTTCCCGACTTGCATTGGGTGTTGGGAGAGAACGCATGGGAGGAAAAAATTGCAAGGGTAGATGTACATTAGGCTACCATCTATCATTATGTTGGTTAGGCGCGTATCCTTTATTTCCATATTGATTCCACCAAGGATGATTATTTTAGCTATGTACATGATTGGAATTGCCTCTATAGGCTTGCGCCTACTACTTTTCTAGTGATATGACCTTGTTTGATAAATTTATAATCAAGGCCTTCAATTCTTCGTCTTCCTTTTGTTGTGATGGATAATAGGAGGTTGAGGCAATTCCTTGCACGCTTTGCTTAGGGATAGGAATAGGGGCCACATAAGGCTGGGGTGCTTGTGACATCTTTGGGAACAAGGGCATATGTGGTCTAGCAGCCAACTTTCCCACCTGAATGAGACTATTTTTTGCCCTTACTATAATGCTATAATTAGGTGGTAAAGTCCCACCTCCCATAGATTAGATCATAACTGAAATATCGTTGTTGAGCACCTTCAGATAATAAAGGAAAACATGTTGGGTTGTAGGTCTTACCACAAGAGGGATTATGTCCTAAGTTTTCTAAAATCTAATGTTGAAATTATTCATCTACTTATTGGGTGACCTCCTTGTTGTTGTCAGTTGCTCCACCAGAGATAGGTGATCTGACTTATCTTCAAAGTAATTGTAAAAGGGTTATTCCTAGCTCATCCTAGGTGGTGATAGATCTAAGTCTCAAACCTTAGTACCATTGAAGAGCTTTACCTTTTAAAGAGGATGCAAGTAGCCTGACTACTACATCATCATGTGTGATCAGATAGAGTGAAAATACATTTTCTATATCCTAGATATGGTCCTAAGGGGTGACTTGATTCTCACCAGTAAAATAAGGAATACTCTTGAGCACACCATTTATCATATCATGCTGCATAGCCAGGAGTAAGGGACTCCCTCCAGAAAAGTTTAAAAAGTTTCTTAATGGAGGAGGTTGCTGACCGTGCCATTGTAGGGTACATAGGTTGTCTATTTTGAGGAGTTGAATGGGTGCGGTACGCTAGAGATAGAGATGCACGCGCAGGATTTCTAGAATGATCTCTTCTTGGGGATAGTTAGAGGTACTCAAAAGAATCTTAAGCTACTGCACTTCTTCTTGTATGCACTCTTCTCATGAAAGGTGCTCATGAATTTTGAAATAGAGATCTTAAAATATTGGAAGTCACTAGATGTGTTTGAAATGATCCTCCAAATGCTGAAACACTAACTCCACACACCCAAAACTAGAGATATGAAATTTGAGCTGTCAATGCTAGTCCCACAGGGCATGCCAGAAATTTTTGGTTGCTCAAATGTGCACTAGCATTTCGGATCTCAGAAGAGAAGAGGTGTTTGAGACCACAATGGAACTGTCCCCAAGTTGTGGGACCTTGCTAGCTTTAGACGGATCTCCGAAGAAGGCTAGTTCCTCTATCTATTTCTACTACTACTGCTACTCCTAGTGCTTGAAGGGAAAACTATGCTAATGGTGCCAAGGGACCAAGGAAAGAGGGATAAAAAGAAAGGAAACTACACTAAAACGAGATAACACTAGAAAAGAGGGATGAACACTATCTGTTCTAAGTGATAATGAGGGGAAATGAGTGAAAAGAGGCTAGGCACAAGTAGCACAACGAAAAACGTATAAACCAGATCGTTCTCATGGAACACAAATAAATATGGAACCGCAAGGGACCTAAAATAGCACAACCAACACACAACACAAGAGAAAAGGAAAGAATAAGGAATGTAAGCATGTTATGAAAGAGAATATCCTTAAAACGAAGCTTCTATTACTTCTAGAAGTGAAAAAAGTTGTTACAATGATGAAGGAGGCCGATATCCACATGTAAGAGCCAAACATAGAGGTCTACAACTCGAAATACAAAAAAATATAAAGTCCTTAGAAAAATGCGTAAGGATCTAGAGTTTCCAACATAACAAATGAGCCTTGCTCTTACATTTATAAATGAATCCGTGGAGGAAGAAAGGAGGAGGGAAAAACCTAATTCGAAACAAAACCAACAACAAGAAGCATTCAATTCCTGTGAATCCACCTAGAGATTTGTGAAATACACTTCCCCATGCCTCTTTGATGTGCTTGGAGAAGAAAGGAGGGTGGATCATATCAAATCTGGTGGTTGGAGCAATCATATTTGCTCATCAATGTTGAGAAAAAAAATTCCCATTTCTCACCTACCAAATCCAACAGAGTTTGAATTTTGAATTTTTGGCACTGTAGCTGATGTCAACAACTCTTTGACAAGTCTAGGCATGTGCCAATCTAAGATTTGTAACAAAATATAGAACTGCCAGGAATTTTTGGAGTCATCAGTGCACACAAAACATGTGGCATGCACAGATTGGCTGAAATGATGGCCAACTGTATAAATATTTTTTGATTCTGCCATGTTTCGCTCACTGATTGGTTGCAAGAATTTGGTGCACTGTTGGAGCACTTTGACTAGTTGTGCATGACACACTTAGGCATGTCAAAATATGACCTAGCACAGAAGGGTGAGTGAGAAGGGTGCAGAGGGGGTGCACGCGATATGCATGAGGAAAATGAGGCAAATTGGTGAGCACAAAATGCATGGTCAAGGTGCAACTATTACAAAGTAATGGGCACAGCGCGCGAAGGGACAAGGACCTTGCAGATAGAAGAAAGTGCACGGTGCGGGGGAAGGGAAGAGACTAACAATGAAGAAGGTGAATGCATGGAAGGAGTGAGCAAGGGAGAATTGGAAGGAGAAAAGGAAAGGGGTCGTGCAGGTAAACTTCAACCTAAGGAATGTGCCAAGTGACTTTGAGGACTTGCAATATTGTAATGAATAACTTAGAGCTATAATTTATTATGCAAGTTACCCAAATCGCTAGGAGAGATATTTGGATAACAATAACTAAGGGGATGTGTGCCACATGTCAGCATCTCCATCAACCCATATACATTATAATATCATATCACAAGGTACATAATACCTTACATGTCATATGACATTGTGAGTGATGTCGCATGTTTGTAACCCACTTTGTATGGTTTGATTTGTTTCTTGCATGTTTACAATTCTTTGCTTGGTAGTTTTTACATTGTATGCATACTTTACACTTGTCTTCTTACATGCATGTGTTTTCATAATAAAACTTGTTTTGGTTATCCATCCTTATTTGCACGCACCTGGGTTTTTACGAAGCGCATTCCATTCACACTATAGGGCACAGAAGTCATGCACCTAGTCCTCTCTTGGGGCCACATTCTCCTATCAGCGATATCACATGCACCCCTAGATAGGGGGGAATCATTTCGGATTATATAATCTACACAATGTGTTTACAACAGTTCAGTTCAGTGCACTTTCCACCCTTCGTGTTGTGGGTTTACATACAATGAGTGAATTAATACCAATCTATGAACTCCATACAAATAAACTTTTACAGGACATGGTGTCCTTAGAATTCTAAGGAATAGTTAAAGGTTAGAGGAAACAACGCATTTACTCCCTATACTTCCTCTACTACTGACAATGGATTCCCAAAAAACTAGGACGATATAGAGATCTCTTCATAGTTCAAGGAAGTAGTTAGATATTGGAGGACACAAAGCATTTCCTCCCTACACTTCTTTGTCCTATGGCATTGGATCACCCCAAAAAACTTGGAAGTACATGATATCTTTCTAAACCCTTTCTCTCGAACTGGATCAAGTGCACATGTTCCATTTACACTATTTTTTTTACGTACTTTACATTTACATGCATTTTTACACATGTGTCTTTTACATAATGTTTTTACACTTACATACAAATATATTTGACTACTTGGTCATTTTCTTCTTACAGGTATGGCCGTATGAGAAACAAGCAGTAAAATTGGGGGAAACAACAACAAAATCAACAACACTTTGCGATAGCACACATTTTACTAATCATATAGGTATGTTACACACCACAACACCTACACACACGTTCTACCCTAGGTTTAATCTCATCACTTTTTCTTTGCGCACGTTTCATCTTTAGTTTCTACGCTCCTCCATATTTTTTTTCATTCCACACTTTTTTATAGTGCTTCGACGCATTTATACTAAACTCTTCATGGACATCAGGTATGCATATCTATCTACTTTATGTTACTAATATTTCTGCTCACCAACATAAAGTGGGGGAACAAATTAGTCACAAATTCATGCACTCTAGACATTTATTTATCCCAATTTCATACTACTATTTGGAAGGTTCTTCAGTGAATAAAATAGTAATTAACCCCCATATTTTGACCATCTTATTTTGCTTTATTTCATCATTTTTGCCTCTTTTCGTCCACATGCCCAATCTATTTCAATCATTTCCCGCTATTTCAGCCTCATCTAAGGTGCCCAGGCTAGTACTGGGGGTCCCATGGGTACCCTAGTCCCACCTTGGGTGCCCCGGTCCTTTTCAAGAGTTCACACCACTTTTTGGGATATTTCTATTCATTTGACATCTTAATATTTCTTATGGTCGACCTTATCGAGGTTAATTAAGAAATTAGAACAATAGAACCCTATAAATATAAAGTTATCAGAATATAATGAGGGACCTAGCATCACTTCATCCATCTATTGCAATGGAGATGAATTGCATCCATATAGTTCCATCATCAAGGCACAAAGCTAGGACATCTTGATAACACCTTATAGGAGGAGGGATTCTATTCTATTCCATGCACACCTTCTACTAAATTTTATACACATAGTTATTACTCGCTACTTCACAAAGTGCATCTGACACAGGAATGACCTAGGGCATGTTGACACAAACTTTCAAATAGAACTACATTGGGTATGAGATGTAGTGCAACTCTCAGTTAGTAATTCCACCATTGTGGCCACTGAGGATAGTCTGACCCCTTCATTTACATTATTATTTTTTAGGGTTTGATGTTTGGTTTTGGGTCTTACAGGTTCTTCTTTCATCCTTGAATATTGGCAACATATAGCATAGGACATTGAATTTGATGGGACACACAATGAGGGTTTTGGGCTATCTAGTTAATTAGTAAGAACCAGTTTAAGATATTTTACACAGACTCAGAGCACCCATATTGTAGACTAGAACACCTGGGGGCACCCCAGTCCTCTTCCAGGTGTCCTAGTTCAGCCAAATCCTCTAGATCCATACTTTATAGGATTCTTCCATAGTCGTTCCTGATCTTGATTTTTTTAATCACCTCTGCAACAATCTCCGATAGGCATTTGTTATTCAACTAAGTTATTTCCTCACTCTATCTGGTATATTAGGGTTAAAATTTCCATTTGCATATTTACGAAGACCATTTTAATTCCTATTTATTACTTTTATTTACTTTAGTATAGTTGTTCATTATGATGTGACTTTTCCCAGAATAATAATACCATGTTTAAAAAAATGCTTGTTTGTATAAAACATGCACTATTTATTTATTACACATGAATTTTAATTACATTCAAAAAAATCAAAATATACATGTAAAATTTATTTGATATATGTGGAAATATAAACTTATTAAATAAAAGAAGAGTTATAATATGAAATATAAATTTATTGAATAAAACTAGAGTTATAAAATTGAATACATATCTAGATAGAGGGGTAATAAGGAATCTTTGTTTTTCAACGAATTCCTACATGGTAACCACAACCTAGCACCTCAAACTATGAACACATTCTATGGAGGAATTAATCATTTAACGTATCTTCTTTACCTAGCCAGGAACCATCTGGGGTTATACTTTACTTACCCCAGTTATGACACCCTTCAAGAATGCCCCTCTCCAATGCCCCCCACTTTCCATCACTTAGACCACCACATAAAAATTATTGAGCAACTCTATATATTTTCACCCCCATCATGGGTTTAAATAATTTCCATCGGATGGTTTGGTAACCAACATATGCTCTGATAAAATGTTATTTACAAGTAATTACATTTACCCCTAACGGGTCCACAATTATAAATTTTAATCCCTCCTTTTTACAAGGAGTTTGAGAACTCATTTAAATCTTTATTCCTCCCTATTTTAAAAGGGGATTCCATGTACATAACTCCCCAATATTTTTAAAAGGGGTATTTAATATATATTTCTTCTACTTCAGAAGTCAACCTTTGAAAATAACTTTAGAGTAATTATTTTCTTTTCATTTCCTTTTAGGTAATTTTGTCACATAACATTTCTCCCCTCCTAAATCAGCTACTGACCTCAGTATCTTTATCTATCTCTGAAACATAAACAAACCACAAAAAGCATTAGTCAAAATAAATAAGGATATTGTTCATGAATATATTCATCTTTTTCCCATGTTGCACTATCCACATAAAAAAAATCCATTTTATTTTTACTTAATTTATTTCTCTATTCCTTAACTTTCTAGTTCTTTTTTCCAATATTAATTTAGATACTATTTTAAATTCAAAATTAAGTTCTATAGATATATTTTTCTAATAAATAACATGAGTAGAATTATAAACATATTTTTTTAATAAACTAACATGAAAAATAGTATGTATCCTAGATAATTTAGGAGGAAGATTTAGTTTGTAAGCAAGTTCGCCTACACTTTCTAATAACTCAAAAGGACCACAAAAAAGAGGAGCTAATTTAACATATTTACCGAGTTTAATTGAACTACACTTAGGTTTAACTCTAAGGAAAACTTGATCACTAATTTCAAATTCGCTATAAGTCCGTTTAGAATCATCCTAACTCTTATACCTATCTTGTGCAACTTTCATGTTCTATCTCTCCTTAATTATAATTTCTTCCATTTCCTTTGAATTATCATTTTCATACCAAGTTATTTGGAAAGGGTCAGACTAGGAAATATGTGTGTTACAGTTCCTACCATATACAACTTCAAAAGGTGACATTTTATAGTGCTATGGTATCCCTGATTATATGCAAATTCAATCAAATGAATATAGTTTTTCCCAATTTTTCAATTTTATCACTAGCATACATCCTTAACATATCTTCTAAAATTCAATTTACCCTTTCAGTTTTTCCATCAGTTTTCAAGATGATATGTATTACTAAAATTCATACTTATACCTAACTCATTCAATAATAATATTTCCAAAAGGTAGAAGTAAATATTGGGTCTCTATCTATTATTAAATCTTTTGGAAGACCATGCAAATGAAATATTTCTTTCAAAAACAAATGAGCTACATTAGATGTAGAAGTATTAATTTTAGTTAGAAGGAACTGAGTCATTTTAGTTAATATATCAACCACAACAAAAGAACTATCATGACATTTTCTAGTACGAGGTAACCCGATGATGAAATCCATACTAACATATTGCCATTTCCATTTAGTAATTCTAAGAGGTTGCAACTTACCTAGTTTACTACATTGCTTTGCTTTTAAGTTTTGACAAGTTAAATTATTTTCACATAAGTCCTAATATCTTATTTCATTTTAGGCCAAAAGTAATTTTTTTTTGTAGACAAATAAGTATTCTGTAATCCAGGATGACCAGCAATAGGGATATCATGAGAATCTCTAAGAACTTAATTTTTAAGTTCATGAAGGTATTGTATACACATTCTATTCTTATAATACAATTATCCATTAGACCCAATCAGATAAGAAGTAAGCCTATCATTTAAATGTACATTACTAGTTTCATTTTTCAAGCCTTAAAAAAGTTCTAAGAAATATACATCAATAGATAATTTATTTTTAATAGGTTGTTCAAAATTACTTATTTATAAAGCTAAAGCATTAACAAAAATTATTTTCCTGCTTAATCCATCTGCTAATAAATTGTCTTTTCCAGGAACATATTGAATTTTGAAATCATACTCACTAAGCAATTCAACCCATCAGTGTTGTCTCATATTCAATAAAGACTAAGTAAAGGTATGTTGTAATATTCTATGATCAGTTTTTATAGTAAATTTATTCGCTAACAAATAGTGTCTCAAAATTTTCAAAGCATGTACAATCCCTAACAATACTAAATCATGTATAGGATTATTATTTTTCTAGAGGAAGTAACTTCCTATATTCATAGATTACAAATTTATTGTCTTGAATTAATACACCACCAATACCGGAAACACATACATCAGTAACTACAGAAAATGGTTTATAAGAATATTGAATACATAAAATAAGAGCAATTACGAATGATTCCTTTGATCTATTAAAAGCTTGATCAAATTCACTAGTCATTTGATAAGGTTTATCATTATTTGTTAAATCAGTTCATGGAGAAGCTATCTTAGAATAATTCTTAATGAATCGATGATAAAACCAAATAAACTAAGAAAATTTCTTACTCCATGCACATCTTTTGGTATTACCCATTCTTGCACAACTTTTACATTACCTTAGTCTGTTGCAATTTTCTTTTGAGAAATTATATGTCCTAGATAAGAAACTTCAGTTCTATAGATGATCAGGGGATCATTTTTTATATCAAAAGTTCCTTAAACATCCCTAAACTATGAAAATGTAGAATATAGTTGCAAAATCTTTCCATCGACTATGAGAATGTGAATAACAGACATCAGGAGCTCTAGTTATGTCCGGTCAAAGTTCAGTCAATGGGAAAGTCAACTCTGGTAAACTAGTCAATATTGGACCAATGACACTGTGACACGTGAAGAAAATGCAAAGGGATTAGTTTATTGGTTTTTAACCTTTGGTCTTCGACGGTCATAAAATAATAGCTCATGGGAACAAGAGGCTCAACAGTTTTTAACACAGGGGAGCCCAATAGTTGTGTGGACTATGGTATTATCACTGACGTGGTGGGTCCACATGCCACTACTCATCAAATTCGTTCAATTTACCTATAGATAGATGAAAAATTGACTATATGCTATTGACCGAGTTAATTATTTTCTATACCCTAATGTATGGGTCAAATTATTATTATCTCAGTGAGACCACATTACCACCCACATGGATTAACATCCCACCTTGTTAAGTACTTTTCCTACACAATGGGCACATTAAATATTAGCCACCACTTGGCCATGTTAAATCTGCCCCCACACCTATGCAGGAATCCACGTGGAAAGGTGAAGTAGTGGGGCAAAGGCCATGCATGTATAAGCCCACGTGAAAGGGAGGTAAGGATAAATTTTATTAAAACCTTAGCAAAATAAAATTCATCCCATGTGGGATAATACCCACTTAAATAATGTATCCACATCAACGTGGAAAAATGGAGGATTATGTGGGATTTAACCCACTTAAAATTTTATGCCCCCCACTATGGGATATAATCCCATATAAATGTTATGGGGAAGGGCTAATATTAGCGTAAGGATAATTTTGAATTCATTATTTTGAGGGCCCTATTTTTGTATAAATAGGGAACCCATTTCTTTGTAAAAACACACGTCATACAACTTGGAAGTTCATTCCTAGAGCTCGGAAAGGCGGAGATCTTTCTAAGAGGAGAGTTAGATATTATGTCAACGGTATAGTCTTGTGAAGACCTAATTTATTTAGGCATTATTATTTTAATTATTATTGACCTGTTATTTTTTAGGCAATAGTAAATAAAAATTATTTTGACTAGGAGTTATTAATACTACCTAGTTGGCCCAAAGTGCCACACCAAATTATTGTGAATCCTGGAATATTAACAAGAGTGCCATAGGGTGTTACGAAGTTTTTGGAAGGAAGATCGAGAACCAGAGGATTCTGACTAGTGGAGCTAGTGCCATAGAGCTTGCCGAATACACTAGCAAAGGGGAAGTCAGGTTCTATTTTTCACCCTTATCATCTAAAGGTTTGGTTATTCTTCTAAGAAGGTTTTAAATAGTTTCCATTAGGTTTTCTTGTGAAACTACTATTGTAACTTAAAATTTTTGACTAGTCGAATTGTTCGAAAGAACCCAGGGATGAAGGCAATTGGCGAACTTTGTAATCAATCATTGTACAATTGTCTTTATTATCTTGCATTAATTTTACTTTGATTACTTAAAATGAGCACATTTTTTGCAAATATTTAAAGCATACAAGGGTCTGAGATCAGGTAGATAAAAACTTGATTATTTTCGGATCAATAGAGTTCACATTTTCTCAACTTCCCATAAAGTTGATTTTTTCATAAAGTCTCTAAAAATAACCTAACATGGTGTTAATGTTATTTTTAAAAAAAATTAGTATATCATAATATCATCTAGAAATATAATCACAAACACATCTAAGAAAGGTACAAATACATCATGCATCAAAGTCATAAAATTTCCAGGAACATTAGTTAACCCAAAAGGCATAACTACAAATTCATAATGTCCATATCTAGTTCTAAAAGTAGTTTTTGGAATATCTTATTCTTTAAATCTAATTTGATGATACCCAGAATGTAAATCAATTTTAGAAAATTATATAGCACCATGTTGTCATGTAAAAGTGCAACAGAGAAATTTACAATTCCCAAGCCCGATAACTATACCCCAGTGTTTATGTTTTCAAGTCTCATCATTCCAAGACACCCCAGATCTATCCAGTTAGTCCAAGTGACCTTTGAATTAATTTTATCTCATCCCCATAAGTGATTTAGGAAATTCCATTCATTCCCCCTAGGTGATTTTAGGAGTTCATTTGCAAGCTTCAGGCAATTGTGGGAAGGGCTAGCACTGACCGTCCCAAGACTGGATAAACCCCCCTGGAGCAGAAAATAAGGGAAAATTCAACATGGAGGTCAATTGAATACCTTATAACATCATGTAAATTATTTTGGAAGGTGTGGGGAAGCTTTTAAAGACTTGGAGCAGTCTAAATAAAAGATAGGGTTCACAAGCCTAGGTAGTAAATAGGCCTAAAAACAATTGTTGAGCTTTAAAAGAAGATTCTGGGAGCTCTGGATGGAGTTAGGAGTAAAAAAAACATCACCGGAAAGAGGGTTCTAAGCACTAAATTATGGTGAAATAATAATTTTCACAACACTTTGGCACATCATATTTGTACGAAGTTTGTATCAGGCACAAGTGGAGTACCAAATCCCAATTCCGCTATTTCAGGGATCAAATTGATTAATAAAGACATACGATCCCCACCATTGGATTCAAAATTACATTTTTCAGTCAGGACAATATATTTTTTTTCCAAATAAGTCCATTGGAAGCTCACGATATCATCATCACAAGTCACCCTCTTGGAGCGTGTTCGGGACTTGGCCAAATTTTAAGAGGACACATGTCACCTCTAGGAGCCTTTCGGGATTTTATATCCTTGACATCCCTAACGTTAGGTACATAAACCTTGGAAAATTTCACATTTCCCATATGTGACTGTATGATGTAAAAGTGACAAGCGAGCATGGGAATAAACAAGTAACTCTTCCTCACACCCCGACCTCCCCGAGGTCATGCCGAGAAAACCAGTGGGGATGGAATGTACTTGGGGTATGGAAAAACTAATTGGGAAATCTTATGTCTTTTACACGCACTAATGGAATATACGAATCTAAGGCAAAGAAGGCCCTCCTAACCTGAACTGGTGTGATAGATTGGTTGGCTAGGATGACTGCTTGAAGGCTCCAATAAAAATCGAGCTCTGGCGTGATTCGATCTATGGGTTGTGGGATGCATGGAAAATGACCTGGGATTGTTTCGTGTATGTCTCTAGACATGGTCATGAAAATGGATGATGGATATATAGTGGATTCTACAGTCGATTCTCTGGTCTATTCCAAAAATCTTTAGTTTTGTCAGCTGCTATGTCTAACAAGGATAATTGTACGATGATGATAGGTGGAAGTGGAGTGGATCTAAATACTAATGTGTGTAAACTAGCATCAACGTCGGATTGTCCCGTGGGTCCATTGGGTTGTGAGACCTGTGGATCACAACCATAGATTCATGGTTTTTGTGGTCCTCCTATGGTCATGTGTGGAATCAATCCCTGATCCCTAGTATCCAATAGTCGTATGCCTTCTTAGCCTCTATGTTTAGAATTAACGGTTATGCAATCTTCTCAGAGTATCTTACAGGAACTCTTGCAACCTGAATTCTTAAGCTAGTATCTATGTCAGTGAGAGTGTCTCATGCATCTGGCTATGGGACCAAAGGATCACAACCGAATGTTTTCTCCCTTTCAAGCCCTTCTACAGTCATGTGGATATTTCTCTAGGGTAATCTGTAATTTGGCTGGTTTGACCAAAACATATATGCTTTGTCGTCTTCTACATTTAGTCCTCTTAGCTGTGAGCTGATTTCTTGTAGGTCTATTATTACTTGGAAGACCTGAATTCTAAGATTCTGGTCTATATCAGTTATTGCTGCAAAAATATTGGGTTGAGGCACTATTGGTTCAAACACATATTCTATAGGCTCCCTAGGTTCCGTGATTTTCATGTAAAAGGAAATGATATAAATCTAAGTAATGACAGAATAAACTAACTATGCAAGATATGTCTATGGCATATATAACTTCTCTATTTTTCTATTTTTGACTAATTATTTGAACGAAACTGAAAGAGAAACTATTTAATATATCTAAAAATTAACAACTAAACTAATAACTAAATTAAAACAAACAAAGTAGCCGAGTATGGCTACTTTCCTGTGCAGTTGTAAATCTATTCTAAATACCCAAATAACTGATCTAATCTATTTGAAAGACTATCGATCCTACCTTAGAAGTGAGGAGTGAATCATAGTTTCTCATAAACTATCAATCCCCACAGCTTCCCCGGTAATATCGAAAGTGAGATTAACTAAAATGAAATGAATCGCTATTTTATTTGATATATTTTAATTAGAACTTTGAAAGATTGAACATGGATTTTGCAGAACAGTGGTGAATCCGATGGTGTGTGGCTTTGTTCCCTCAGTGTGATCTCCTCGTTCCTTCATGCTCACATGGATCTAGAAAAGTGTGTAATGCTAGCATCAACAGAAGTAGATATTGGAACAATGACAACTTTGGATGTAAACTAAATACAATGCAAGTAGGAGAGGGATAGCATAAGAGAACAGAGCTTGGCTTATGCAATTTGTAGTGGGATTTATTGCGAGTCATATAACATAAAACGTCCAGAACCTAAAACTATCATGTTTGATGAACAAAACCTGCAACTTTAATGGCTTCTAACTGAAAATGAAATTATCCTACTCCAACTGATTGTATGAAACAGTGATATCACTAGCACAAGAAGATTATGTGGCTTCTAAACAGCAAAACAACACTAATTAAGCATGCAAGAAATGAAAACTTTGAAATCCTAAGAATTGAAAGACAAAGAACTATGAAAAAAGAAAATGAGAGGCAAATTTGAGGGGCCATTTGTTTGAGCACAAGCCAACTATTTATAGAATCCCCATTTACCCAAAGGTGAAAACCAAATTGAACTCTTTAACCATAAACAATGCAAAAACACTATTCAAGGGAACCAGAATCATAAATACAAGAAAAGGCGGTGAAAAAAGCTGGTAAACGTTGAAATTTACGTGAGTTGCATTAAAATGAATGTTCTAGAACAACACGTGCAGGACCACTACCCTGAGCAGGGCGGTGATTACAAGACCACCGCCCTGCCTGGGCAGCAGTCATGAGACCTCCACCCAGGCAGGGCAGCAATTTCGTCACTGAAGACAGAAAAGCAAAGGAAAAGAGAAGTAAGGAAAAAGCAAAACACGTAGGGGCTAAGTGCCACATGCGAGATGTTGACACATACTTGGAGAGATTTTCCAGATCCCGAACACCTTGCGAGGAGACCTATATCATCATTGGGGCACGTGTAACTGTGTTATGGTGGTGCAGTACCCTACAATTTTGGGTACGTACATATTGCCCCCTCGGAGAAGTGTTTTAGCCATGAAGAGGTGTAAAATGGTGGGTTCGAGTATGTCGGTCCCGAAATGGGAAGTTAGAATTTATACCAGACACGTCTATGTGTCGAAATGACACCCTCCAAGATTCCTACTACCTGCAAAATGAAAAGAGGAATCAAGTGCAGATAGACAAAATAAATCGAAAAATAAATACTAAAATAATATAAAATGAGGACATACCATTTATGTGGGGACAATAACTTACCTTCGTTGGTGCTCAAAACCTATGAAAATTGGCATTCAAAACAAGTCAAGATGTTATATATGTAGAAATCGGCCCATTTTCCTATTCATTTACACATGTTGATTTGATTGATTTTGAGCTCTAGGGACCCACGGTGATGGTTCTTGATGATAGTATAGTCAAAACATTCGTGATGAGATAGTGATCATGCCTCCATGAGTGGAACACTGACCCGCGAGATCACATGTTAGTTTTTCTTGATTTAACGTTTTTTACCTCGAAAATGTTAAAATGATGAAATCTTAGTCATGGGGGGATTATTTTTGAAAATGTTAGTTTTAATAGCGTCATTTAGGGGGGATTCCTAATGGGTAGGATTCATTTTATTCAAAATGGTCTTTATTTTACATTTTTAGGCATTTTTTAGGGCATGTGGCCCGTGTGGAAATTCGGGACACAACTGCCACCCTAAGTAGGGTGGTGGTTACACTACCCGCCACCCCTGATCATGGGTGGCGGTTACAAAACCACCACCTTTAAGGCGGAAGTTTTGGAACCGCCACTATGCTCAGGGCGGTGGTTCTTCACAGAATGCTACAAGAACTTATTTGAAATTGATTTTGCAATTTTAGCATTCTTATATGTTTTAATGATTTTTCTAATGTCATTGGAATGCTAATTTACTCCTTTTTGTGTGTTTATAGGTGTATGCAGGTGAAGGAGGAGTATATCCGATGGAGCCGAGAGAGAGAGTGTGACTAGATTCTAGCAGTATTAGATGCACTTTCTCAGGGATGAGCAGGACACTCTTCAGAGGGCTAGTATATTAGGTATATCACGGGTCCTGCATATTGCACCTAGTCACATACTTTGTGACTTGTTTTCATATTGGGGATGCTGATCGGAACACTTTCTGATTCCCAGGAGTCAGGGGTGAGTAGACCATTACTTTGGAGGATGTTTACCATATATTGGGGGTCCCGATCATTGGGAGATGGCTCACACTTGAGACAACAGGGTCACGGGCTCAGATAGAACAATTGGCTTCATATATGGGAGATACAATTATCTCCACTAGTTCAAAGAAGGAGGTGAGGGTCTGATCTATTCCTATCCTACCTATCCCCTTGATTCATCAGGCCATTATGGGGATCCTTACCTCGAGATTGATCAGGGACAAGGGAGGAGATACTTTACTTTATTGTTGGTCCCCCCATTATTACACAGATTGAGGGACATGGCCGGATTTATGCTTGGGGAGCCGACATTCTTGGGACCACCTATCATGATTTGTACTGGGTGGTTCTTTTACAGGGGTAGTCATTTAGCCATCCGACCTTGGTTATGAGTTGGGTCTACGAGCGTTTCATCCCTTATGGGAGAGGTGTAGAGGTGGTGGATCTTGAAGCCATGATGGCAGCCAGATGGACAGATATGTCAGTGCTTAGAGCACCCCACCAGCCAGTCGCCTCCTTGACTACTGATGATATGGAGGCCACACCCTATTAGGCCATGGCAGGGTTATGGGGCGAGGAGGCCCTCACTTTGATCTCTTGCTCTACCACAGGGTAGCTTGTGGACAGGACGGGGAAGGTGGAGACACATCCTTTTTCTCGAGTGCCTCAACAGTTTGTCCTTCCTTACGTTGATATGCTTCCCCCAGTGGTGTCAGTATTCAGATCAATCTGGGAGGCTAGAGGAGATCCTAGAGGCCGAGGTTGGATTATTTTTACTCCCGGTGTTCCTATTACATCCAGGTAGGTGGTAAGTGCTTGAGGGAGAGCCGGTGCTCCTCAGGCACCCTTACTTCAGATTACCTTTGGTCCTGCCCATAGCAGTGATAACCCCATTGATATAGACTCTGAATTTGAGGAGCTCACAGGGGAGAGACGGAGGAGGATACCGAGGCTGAGGTTAGCGAGTTGGGTGGAGAGGAGGAAAGCAATCTTGAGTGGCATGACACTTAGGATATCTTACAGGCAGAGAGGGTGGAGCAGAGTGTGGAGAGGGTGACTCTAGTTTCAAAGGAGCCACCTTCTCAGGACGTAGGTGGGGAGGATGAGTTCGTAGCAGGATGATTTGTTTCCCTGGCCACAGTAGGAGGAATTCAGTCAACAGTAGCATCTATGGTAGGTTTTGACCCTATAGATGCATCTTGGAGGCCTAGAGATCGGAGTGAGTTATCATCCTTCTCTTAATATTTATTTTTAGCTAGGTTCATCTTAGTTTCTATCTCTCCTTTTGTTTACTTTTGTTTCTATCTTTTGACCTTTTCTAAAAAAAATTCTCCTTTGCTTGCAGAGACTACTGACGAGTGGCGAGACCTGATTCACCTGGTATGCACTGATAACCTGATGATACCCATGGAGAGGACTCACGTGGAGTTATCTATGGATGCAGGGGAGCCTTCAACAGCTGGTAGGCATACCGATGTTTTTTCCCCTGTTTGGCATGTGGCCAAGATGGTGACTACCCTTCGTACTGAGTTGGCTGGGTATAGGATAGCAGAGCGCCTAATGAGGAGTCACTCTCGTAGTGAGACCACAGTTACTCCTCGAGATCGTGAGCCCTCTGTGCACTCAGAGCACCAGCGTAGCCAGAGTCCTAGACGTGGGCATGCACCTTCAAAGGGATCTCATAGGGGTTGAGAGGTCACTTGGCTCTCTTAGATTATTTTTATGATGTATTTTGTATTTCTTGGGCTCTTTGAGCATTTTGACCATGCTTAGCGCATGATGGCATTGTAGAGGAAACTTGGTTATATATATATATATATATAATTTTCGGATCAGACTCTTGCTATCTATGTTCTTGTGATTTATTTCCTCACGTAAATTATAATGTTGTTTTTATATTCTTTTCATAATGTATGCAATGGAGAACAAATGATACAAATGCTTTCTTTCTTTTTGTATTTTATGATGTCGATATATGGTAATGTAGACACAATGTGATCTTGAACTTTAGTTTTTGTAAGCAATTTGTTTAGTACTCCATATTTGTTTTGAAAAAATGAGATGATAAACCGGTACAATGAGAATATGAATTTTCCCCACTCGTAACTCCGTGCAACTAGTAAGATGCAAGGGCTCATCACTGAGAGCTAGAAAGGGCACAAGCTATGAAATTTTTTGAATGGTAGTGATAAGAGATAGACAAAGATTTGGTGCAACAAAATTAGGATGCTACAAACCTACTCTACTCAAGTGACTCCATAGTTTAGAATGTGACTCACTTTTTAGTTTATCTAGACTTAGATCCGTAGATGGCCACATGATAGACAAAAATCTGGTTTTCGGGGTTTTGAACTCTCTTGGAATTTTGGACATCTGATTCATTTTTTTTTTAATCAAGATTTCAAAGGTTCATTTGAATTTTTTTCTTGTGACCTTCAACATTTATTTGTCAAGAGGACCCCCTACACCTTGCCCCATGCTACTAGTAAGAAGCGTGGGCTTATCACCATGGACAAGGTACAGGCGAGTAAGGGCATTCCCATCCTTTCACAACCCTACGTCACTAGTAAGAGACACAAGATCATCACCGAAATTTGGTAGGGCAAGGAAATGTGTAAAAATAAAATTTTATGTTTGATCTATATTTGACTTATTTATTTGAGCAAAATGTCAGTATGTTCTTATTTACAAAGAGATATGCATACAAGATAGATGTGACACGATGAAGCTTCTAGAATAGACCATAGGCAAGACACCTATCCTAGGAAGATACCAAAAGTGAGAGAAAGCATGCATACCTTGGTATGGTTACCGTTAAGACTTTATCATATCTTGCTTTATTTGATGAAATGATTCAGAAACAGGTGATAATGTTATGAAAATGAAGAAGTATGATTTGAATGATTATGTCAATACCATCAAAAGTTTGTAATGAATTTCTTTGAGAATAATTTCCTTGATAATAAAATTGTACGAAACAAGTGGACAAAATGAACCTAACTACATGAAGATTCAATGTAGATATAATTATACAAATACTGTTGGTCGCTTGTGCATAGAATCATTTAAGGTGCAAGGAATTGACAGTTTCACCAAATTCCTCACCTTCTAGTGTACATGAGCGATATGCACCATTTCCATAGTCTTTTGTGACTCGGTATGGGCCCAACCATTTGGGATGGAATTTCCTTCCTTCACCGGTCTTCTTGTCAATCCGGCTGTCTAGTCTTAGAACTAGATCTCCTTCATATATATCTCATTTGTAGACCTTTTTAATATATTACCGACACATCCAGTCGGCATAGACTCTATGCCATTGTTCAGTGTCTAACATGGCCTCATCTAGGATTTCTAGTTGGGAGATACATGCTTCTCTATAAGCGTCTTCATCCAGAATCCCTTATAATGAGATGCAGAGACTGGGTGTTTCAACCTCAAGTGGGAGAATTGCTTCTGCTCCGAATACCAATGAGAAAGGAGTTGCTCCTATTGGTGTTCTTATTGAGGTTCAGTGGGCCCAGAAGACCGGATATAACTTTAAATCCCAATCTCATTTGTTTTATTTTACCATTTTAAGGAGAATAGCTTTTAATGTTTTATTTGTTGCTTCAGCCTACCCATTAGCTTGAGGGTAATACAAGGAGGCCGTATGATGGTTTATTTGAAATTTACTGCATAGCTCATAGACCTCGTCATTCTTGAAGGAAGTACCATTATCTGAGATAATGATTTCTGGGACACCGTACCTGCAGATGATCTAGTTTAAAATGAACTTTGTGATCATGGAACCTGGTATAGTGGTAAGAGGCATAACCTCTACCCATTTGGTAAAATACTCAGTGGCTGTGATTATGAAGTTATGGCCATCTGTTGAGGAGGGAGAGAATTTCCCTATCAAATCTAGGCCCCATGTAGAAAAGGGCCATGGAGTTGTGATTGGTTGTAGAGCTTGAGCCAGCATGTGAATCTCGTGGGAATTTTTTTGGCATTTATGACACTTGCGTACAAACTCTACTGCGTCGTGTTCTAGAGTGGGCCAGAAATAGCCCATTCGGTGTATTTTACGAGTGGTGGCGTGACCACCGAAGTGGCCTCCACATATTCCACTATGAGATTCATAGAGAATATTCTTGGATTCTTCTATGTCAACACACCTTAGAAGCATTCCATTGAAAGCCTTACGATAGAGCACTTGTTCTATAACAATGTATTTCGTTACGATAATGCATAACTGCCTTCTTTGTTGTGGTGTAGGACCTTTTGGTTATGTATGGTCCATGATATAATTAACAATATTAGTATACCAAGGACATTCGAAGATAGGAGGTCTGGTTTCAATGTAATATATGCATTCATCGGGAAAGTCTAGATCTACTAGATCACCTCCGTCTAATGGGTTATCAGCTAACCAATATACAATGATTTGTCCCTTAATGGACTTCTGACTTACAAAAGTTAATTCAAATTCACCCATTAAGGTTATAAAGTGTCCAGCCTTTTTAGAAAAGGACCCTCGAATGAGGAAAGTTCGTAAATGGTCTATTTTTACAGTTACCCTTGTTTCTTGGTTTAGCATGTAATGTATTAAGTGTTTAGTTGCAAAGACTATGGCGAGGCATTCTCGTTCTACTTGAATATAGTGTGTTTCATAATCGAGCAACATGCGGCTAGTAAAATAGATCACACGTTCTCGTTTGTCATCGTCTTCTTAGGCCAGCATGCAGGCTAGCAAGACATTGGTAGCGCGTGAATATAAGATTAAAGGGTGGTCTGGATTAGGAGGCATTAGCATAGGTGGCAACAACAAGAAATGCTTAACTGCTTCAAAAGCCTCATTACAGTATTTGGTCCAATCGATACTATAGTCTTTCTTGAGTAGATTGTTGATTGGATGAATGACAAAGCTTAAATCTGGGATGAATCTTCGGATTGCACCAAGTTTCCCAAGAAACGACTTGATTCCAGATTCATCCGAAGGTGGGATCATTTCAAGAACAGCCCAAATTTTGGCTGGGTCTACATCGATCTCTTGTGATGATATGATGTAATCCAAGAGTTTCCATCCTGTTACACCAAATACGCATTTTTCTGGGTTTAGTGTGACTTTGTATTCTATTAGACGTGAAAGAATGATGCGGATCACTCTCAGGTGATCACAACGCTTTCTAGTCTTGGCCAACAAGTCATCTACATAGGATTCCATGATTTTGTGAATAAGATCATGAAATATGTATGTCATTTCCCGCTGGTCTGTAGTGTCAGTGTTCTTGAGACCGAATGACATAAGAGCGTAGCAATAGGTTCCCCAAGGAGTTATAAACGTGGTTTTGGTTTGGTCTTGTTTGGATATTCTGATTTGATTGTATCCTGAGAATCCATCCATGAGAGAAAAAATCTCAAACCCAATTGTTGCATCAATGATGATGTCAATGGATGGTATCGGGAAGTCATCCTTAGGACAAGCCTTGTTAATGTCTCAGAAGTCTATGCAGATGCGTATCTTCCCATTCTTTTTTAGAACGAGAACGATATTAGATACCCACTGAGAGTAATCAACTGATTTGATGAATCCTACTTGGAGGAGTTTCATTACCTCTTCCTTCACCATGAGAGCTACCTTGGGTTTCATTGGTCTCAATTTTTGTTTAATTGGCTTTGCATCTAATTTGGTGACGAGGTTGTGTATTGTGATGTGTGGTGTAATTCCCGTCATTTCTTTATAATTAAATGCAAAAGAATTTTGATGTTCTCTAAGTATTCGAGTGTGTATCTCTATTTCTTCTAGAGTTAACGAAGATCCTAGTTTCAAGATCTTCAGTTATTCCTCTGCTCCGATGTTATTATCGATCATTTCTTCGATTAAAGAAGTGTTACCTTCTTTAAACTTAGGTAGAGCTGGAGGCAGTTCCAGATCGTCTCCATTCTCTATCGTGTATATGTCAAGTTCTTTTTACGGGGGAAACTCTATCATGGGGTTTCCAAAGTAATAAAATGAATGTGGGATTAGGGACAAGTCTACCACGTGATGAGTGAGATGTAATGTTTCATAGGCATTTAAGTAATCAAGAGTGGCTCTATCACTATCAACGTGATCTAAGATAGTATATTTTTTCTCAGCCATGTTCGTTAAGAGAGGATTTGACATTTTCTTTACTAATGGTTCAGTATGAAGGGATACCATGAAACGGGTATCCTCTAACTCACTGTTTGGAGTGAAGCGTGACATTGAGGTTGCTATCGAATCTGCAAGAAGGTTTTGTTCTCACAGGATTGCTTCAATTGATATGAAGTTAAATCCTTTGCTCAGATCTAATACTGGTGTTTTATAGAGCTGTAAGTGTTCAGCTCTGATCTCATACACCTCAGAGACTTGGTTTGTTACTAATTGTGAGTCTCCTAACACTCTGACATCATTAAATCCAAGCCTTTTAGCTATGATGAGACCAAGGAGGAGGGCTTCGTACTCAGTGCCATTGTTTATACATTCAAAATTTAATTTAAAGGCAAATGGTAGGATCTTTCCTTCAGGTGAAGTAAAGATCACACCTGCCCCAGCCCCATAACAACACCTAGCTCCATCAAAATGAAGAGTCCAATATTTAGTTGGGAAGATGGAATTTGGGACATTTGCTACGTCAATTTCTTCTGCTTCAGTTACTTCTACCATGCAGAGTTCTTCTGCTGGCAGAGAACCAACTCCTAGGGTATATCCCATACCTACAGAATCGAATGGTAGGAGAATTAGTAGATCCTGTTCTAGAAATTTGACTATTTTTTCTGTATTTCCTAATGATATTGTTTCGATAACGTTAGCCTCTTCCTTTTGGGCTGCGATATTCTTGATTAGATTCGTAAGTTCTAACTCGATTGTAGGTATCAACTTTTCTTCTGGTTTCACATCGGTTGGTTTATTAAGTTGGTTTGTTGGGAGTTCAAATTCAGAGTGAACGCATGGCCTTTTCTTCAGGTCTGTTAGGTGTATATCGAATGGTTTCGGATCACCTTTTGCAATAAATACCTTTCCCAAGTGCAAGAATCTTACTTCTTGAAGTAACATAGAAGGGATTGCCTTCATACAGTGTATCTATGGGCGGCCAAGGATCATATTATAGTTGGTTTCCCGATCTATAATATAAAACTCAGTTAGGATTGTTTTGGGTCCTAAAGTGATGGGTAGTATTATAGTCCCAATTGACGTGGCTTTAAGGCTATCATAGCCTCTTAGTGTATTCTAAGTCGTGGAACAATTTGTTTCTCCATACCCTAGATTTTGAAGGAAAGAGAAGGGGACTATGTTAATTCTGCCCCATCGTCAACCATTGCATGTTTAACGTAGTTTTAATAAACCCACACTTGTAAATCTAAGGTTGGATCACCTCTGCATGCAATCTCAGTGTCTATGGGAATTTTGTTTCTGTCAAATATAAACTCGATATCTCTATTCGGCTGCCCTGGAGGGTGGATATCAAAATCTATATGGTTTACCTATGTTTCAGGAGGTGTAGTGATGTTAATTAAATGACCTAAACCTAATGCTTCTAAAAGAGCATTCCTGTGGGTAGGAGAGTTCTTTAGTAAGTCCAAAAAGGAGATGTGAGAGAAGGTCTTCGTTAGGTCATTAATTAAATCATAGGCACCTACAGGTTTTACTAATGGTTGTTGAATGTTATCTGTCTCTAGTGGATAACTTGGACTTGGCTAAGAGGAATATTCTCATGTCCTTGTTACAGTTTCCACGTGTAGTTCAGTGTCTAACTCCACTAAGTTGATTATCTTGGGTCATGGTTGACTTCCTAATTATGGTGTAACAGGTGGATTTAGCGAAGTCGAGGCTTCATGATCATTATTTCCTGCCATTACACCCATGTTCGTCCCATTCGGATTTAATTTGTTGTTATTGTGATTTGGAAGCAGATCGTTGAAGATCTTGAGGGGTGCATTTTGAGGGGATACTGCCCCTGTAAAAGTATTTGGCACTGGTGATGCAAGATCTACCAAGAACATATCTATGAAAAGTTGTATTTGTTCCTCTGGAAAATGTTGCATGAATTTATTGTAATCACGGCACATTCTAGTGTCATGGCCTCGAATTTTGTGGAAACCACAATACGAATTGGGATTGTAATTCCTAGGTTGCTAGTTTGGTGCATATTGTGGTCCAAAACTCTGATTAAACCGTTGACTATTAGGATTGAAGTTTTTAACTTGTTGTTTTTGGTTTTGGTTCTTGTTTTGATATCCAATTGAGTTTTGGCTTGGACCCTGTGTCTAGATCTACCGTTGTTTTTGTTGTTGTTGTGGATGATTAAAATCCACTGTATTGATTGTTGGGGTAAAATTGTTGTTTCGTTGATTGTTAATCAGTGGTGAAGTATTTACAACATTTTCCTTTTCATCTTGGTTAGTTACTCCATCTGTTGTTGTGTCATGATTTTTGTTAAGGATTTTAGGTCCTTGATTGACATTTGTGGTAGTAGGATAGGTCGTAGTATTTTTGCTAGGGGTGCTTAACCTCCCATTTGCTCCATACGTCTTGCGATCGCTATCTATTACCGCTTGATCTATTTGGAGAGCGCTCTCAAGTACTTCATCGTAAGTCCTTAGTGGGAACTTCTGGACTCCTTCCTTTACCTCTCTGCTGAGAGAATGAAGGAATAAATCACATAGTTCCATCTAGTCCATGTTTGGAGTTCTTGCTAAAGAATAGAGGACTGTACGCCATCTCTGGATGAAATGAGCAAAAGATTCATTGTGTTCTTGCTTAATGTGCAAGAATTCCCTGATTCTTGTTCTCAATAGTTTTTTCATGTCAAACAACTTGATGAACTCTAAAACGAGTTGTTTAAATGAATGGATGGAGGCTTCAGGTATTCTGTAATACCAATCGAGGGTGATGCCCTCTAACATTTTGGGGAATATTTTGGCAATAACCCCATCCCAAGGGAGCATTTCTCGAATGGCTGTGGTGTGGGACTTGATATGTGCATTCAGGTCTCCTTCCCCTTTGTATTTGGGAAAATCGAGAAGAGGTCTTGGAAGCATGACGCTTTGTATAGTGAATTCTAAGGCCTCTTTCAAATATTTTGAATAAGTCCCTATCGCATAGGTTTCAACCATCGATGGTGTCTGCTAAGGGGGTGGAGGTGGAATGGGTTGTTGATATGGTGTAGCATATGTATTTGTAGGGACATAAGGAAATCCCTATGGTTGAGTGAATATGTTGGGAGAAGAGAACATATCTCCCTATGGTGACTTGGAATACATGTTTAAGTATGGAGGGGTATTGCCTAGGAATGGATTATTTTGTACTAGACCGGGAGGTATCATATTTTCCATCGGAACAGTGTTAGAAATGACAGTTCTAGTTGGCATTTTTTGTGAATACTAAGGAGGCATGCCTAACGTGCCTATTCCTGTAAGGAGGTCTACTTGGCCAAGATGATGTGGAGGATTGGAAATTCCTACCTGCATGAATTGAGAATTTTGACTCGCTTGAGCAAGTTCTAATCCTCTAACTTTTTCTACTAAAGTTGAGATGAATTCATTTGGAGAAGTCATGGTATTTTTCCTTAGTGGCATTTGTTATATATCTTGAGGTTGTATAGGCATATGGTACCCTGCTATGAACTGATCATTTCCCTACCAAATTTCATCAAGGGCATTTCCTTTAGGTAGTGGCATGGAGGTGTTTTCTTGAAATGAGACCTTGGGTCGTGCTTGTAAACTTCCTATAGGTGGGTACATACTCTAAGAATGTTGTTCATTCCTGGCATAACGTATGAAATTTTCATCATATAAAAATAGATATGGATCCGATTATCTACTAATTTCTGGTCTAAGCAACACCTGAGGAGATGAACCCAATTCTCCCGTAAATGTCATGTTGTTCGAGCCTAAAGGTTCTGGTTGTTACATTTGAGCAAACTGATCTAACTCCTCTATTTGGAAAGAAGAACTATATCTAGTCCTTAGAGGTAGAGTTTGTGCTAACAATCAGTTAGCGGAATAATTTTCACCCCATGCTGAGAGCTAGGGTGATGGCTGTCTATTCAGTTGATCGTAGTATGCTTCAAGACCTAGGATAGGTTTTCCATATGCATCGAATCCTAACATATTCGGGGGGTTTATGAATACCCGCAGAATAATGGGAAAGAGCGAAGGTGGATGGAAAAAGTAATAAATAAAAATAAAATAATTGTGTTGCTTCATGTTGGGTTCACCAATTTTGTATGATGGAAAAGTGACAAGCAAGCATGGGAATCTACAAGTAACTCTTCCTTGCACCTGACCTCCCGAGGTCGTGCCGAGACAACCAGTGGGGATGAAATGTACATGGGGTATGGATAAACTAATTAGGCAATCTTATATCTTCGACACGCACTAATGAAATCTGTGAATCTAAGGTAAAGAAGGCCCTCCTAACCTAAACTGGTGTGATAGATTGGTTAGTGAGGATGACTGCTCGAAGGCTCCATTCAATATTGAGCTCTAGTGTGATTCGATCTATGTGTTTTGGGATGCGTGAAAAATGACCTGGGATTGTTTCATGTATGTCTCCAGATAGGGTCATGAAAATGGATAATGGATATATAGTGGATTCTATGGTCGATTCTCTGGTCTAGTCCAAAAATCTTTAGCGTTGTTAGTTTTTATGTCTAACAAGGATAACTGTGCGATGATGATAGGTGGAAGTGGAGTGGATCTAAATACTAATGTGCGTAAACTAGCATCAACGTTAGATTTTCCCGTGGGTCCATTGGGTTGTGGGACCTATGGATCACAATCGTAGATTTGTGGTTGTTGTGGTCTTCCTATGGTCATGTGCGGAATCAATACCTGATCCCTAGTATCCAGTAGTTGTATGCCTTCTCGGCCTCTATGTTAAGAATTAATAGTTGTGTAATTTTCTCAGAGTATCTTACAGGTGCTCTTCCAACCTGAATTCTTAAGCTAGTATCTATGTCAGTGAGAGTGTCTCATGCATCTGGCTATGGGACCAAAGGATCACAACCAAACGTTTTCTCTCTTTCAAGCCCTTCTACAGTCATGTGGATTTTTCTCTAGGGTAATATGTAATTTGGCTGGTTTGACCAAAACGTATATGCTTTGTCGTCTTCTACGTTTAGTCCTCTTAGCTGTGAGCTGATTTCTTATAGGTCTGTTGTTACTTGGAAGACCTGAATTCTGAGATTTTGGTCTATGTCAGTTATTGTTGTAACAAGAATGGGATGAGACACTATTGGTTTGAACACGTATTCTCTGGGCTCCCTAGGTCCCATGATTGTCATGCAAAGGAAATGATATAAATCTAATTAATGACAGAATAAACTAACTACGCAAGATATGTCAATGGCATATATAACTTCTTTATTTTTGCATTTTTGATGAACTATTTAGACGAAATTGAAAGAGAAACTATTTAATATATCTATAAATTGACAACTAAACTAATAACTAAATTAAAACAAACAAAGCAACCGAGTATGGCTACTTTCCTGTGTAGTTGTAAATCTATTCTAAATAACCAGATAACTGATCTAATCTATTTGAAAGACTATCGATCCTACCTCAGAAGTGAGGAGTGAATCATAGTTTCTCAGAAACTATCAATCCCCACAAATTCCCCTGTAATATCGAAAGTGAGATTAACTAAAATGAAATGATTCATTATTCTATTTGATATATTTTAATTAGTACTTTGAAAGCTTGAACCTAGATTTTATAGAACAATGGCAAATTTGATGGTGTGTGGCTTTGTCCCCTCAGTGTGATCTCCTCGTTCCTTCATGCTCACATGGATCTAGAAAAGTGTGTAATGCTAGCATCAACAGAAGTAGATATTGGAATAATGGAAGCTTTAAATGCAGACTGAATACAATGCGAGTAGGAGAGGGATAGCGTAAGAGAACAGAGCTTGGCTTATGTAATTCCTAGCGGGATTTATTGTGAGTCATACAACATAAAATGTCTAGAACCTAAAACTATCATGTTTTATGAACAAAACTTGCAACTTTAATGGATTCTAACTGAAAAATAAATTATCCTACTCCAACTGATTGTATGAAATAGTGATAGCACTAGCATAAGAATATTATGTGGGTTCTAAACAGTAAAAAAACACTAACTAACCATGCAACAAATGAAAACTTTGAAATCCTAAAAACTGAAAGACAAATAACTATGAAAAGAGAAGATGAGAGGCAAATTTGAGGGGCCATTTGCTTGAGCACGAGCCATCTATTTATAGAATCCCATTTACCCAAAGGTGAAAACCAAATTGAACTCTTTAACCATAAAAAATGCAAAAACACTATTCCACAGAACCAGAATCATAAATACAAGCAAAGGCGGTGAAAAAAACTAGTAAACGTTGAAATTTATGAGAGTCACATTAAAATGAACGTTTTGGAAAAACACGTGCAGGACCGCCACTCTGAGCAGGGCAGAGGTTATAGGACCGCCGCCCTGCCTAGGCGGTGATCACGAGACCCGCCGCCCAGGAAGGGCGGCAGTTTCATCGCTGAAGATTGAAAAGAAAAGGAAAAGAGAGGGAAGTAAAAAGTAAAGCACACAGGGGCTAAACGGGGCATGCAGGATGTTAACACATACTTGGTGAGCTTTTCCGGATCCCGAACACCTTACGAGGAGACCTGTATCATCATTGAGGCACATGTAACTATGTTCTAGCAGTGCAGTACCCTACAATTTTGGGTACGTACAGTGACCTCTGGGACCCTCATGTGACCTTTAGACTTGACAGTTCAACCCTCAGGTGTATTTTGGAACTCAAGTTCCCTACCATTAGATTGACGAAATGTGTTAGCTCCATGACCACTATGGAATTTTATGTCCCTCACCTCCCTGAGGTTAGAGACATAAGACATGGAAAATGCACCTATCCCCTGTGGGGAATTACTTGGTGATCCACCTGACCAGATTTCATCCGCAGTGCTTCTAGTGCTTTTTTCAAGAAAATCCCCTGTCTTCGGATCGAGGACACATGTCATCCTCTTTCTCATCATGGAATTTGATGTCCCTCATGTCCATAAGGCTAGGGACATTAGATATAAAAAAAATTCCCCACCCTTGCATGATCATTTTTTGAATATTCAAATCCGACACTTAGCTTTTTCTTCCCCCTCATTTCTCCTTCACAGCTTCTCACCATGCCATGGCCTTGTTCTTTCTTGTCCAGACACCCAATTTTCCATTTATAATCCGAACTAGATCTGTCATGGTCCCAAAAATCTCAACACCATGAAAATAGAGCAATATCAAAGAAAAACATGCTGAACAAATGAAGAATAGGAAGAAAATAAAGGTTTTTTGCCAAATAACCGTAAAGTCATTCGATCGAGAAATCTTCATATCTCACAAGATACAAGTCAGATCAAGGTGTCATCTTCTGCAGACTTCCACATTTTTCAAGATTATCATGATGTAATAAACCAGAGTTCAAATGGTACCCAAAATTATTTATTTCAACAAAATCCTCACTTCATTCACCGGCTCACATTCGTCGGATTTCCCATCATTTCAGAAATGAAAATGAGCTAAAAACTTGAACACGAGATCCAAATGAAAAATCAATCACAATGTATTTGTTTTTGTCACAAATGGAGATAAAAATCAAGCCTATAAATTTTGAGCTCCATTAATCGTTGCCATGGCAGCTCCATCCTCAAAGCCACTGCCACGTGAAAATTTTAAATTTTATTTCCTACCATTTTAGTGGGAAACATTATGTGAAATTTAGAGAATGTGGTGATGATGACGAGATGATTTTAAAAAAATATTTTCTGTCACAAATCAAGAACTGAAAACAAACTTTCTAAAAATAATAAGTTTTCCTATACAAACTTTCTATTTTTGGTAAGTCTTCATCAAAAGAGGCTATGGAAAAGGCAGTGTGCACTGATGATCTCCAAGAAGCTAGAATGATTATCCAGAGTAGAAAACAGTTAAAATGACGACTTACTAGTAACAATTAGTCCCTTATATGGGTTCTTACTAAAAATATTAAGTCACCCCAAGAAGTGGTCAAAGCAAAGGTAATGTACACAAGATAGAACGAGGGAGTTCATCACATCATGATCGTCAAGAAGAGGAAAAAATCACCTCTAAATAAAAATAGTAATCCTTCCATTTGGAAACTTACTTTTAATAGCAGGTTGTTCTCAAAGTGTAAGTTTGGCATAATGAGGAATATAGGGATGATCATCTGAGGGAACTAGACAATGTTTTTCAACACTCACTACATAGTTTGGGTCACAGGGATATCATACAAAGGCTGGGAGTTTTGGTCATCAGTGAAACAATCCACTTAACTTAGCAAGCGTTCATGAGCTAATTTGAAGGAGTTTCACAGTGTCGAAGGAGTTTGAATATTCAGAGTTTCACTACATTTGGAGCTTTCCATCAACGAGGACTAACGAACTTCTTCAAGAATGCCATCTCCTTTTATTCTTCTCTCTCTTTCTCTCTCCTCTTCCACAAACTTTCTCTCACTTTCCAATATTCTAATTTCACATTGGGGTTTCAATTTTTCGTATGTCCTAATGTTCTTAATGTAATAATTCACCTTTATGTTATAAAAAGGGACTTAATATTCTCTTAGGAAGTTGAAAAGTTTTAAGTTTCACAAGGACATATGAAAATCCATTGGGGGGTAGACAATAAATCACCTCTCATTCTATAAATTTTAATTCGATTCCCATTTCAAGGGGTTGGTAATTAATTTTGTAAGCTCAAGAGTGCATTCTACCTCAAGAGAACAAAGGAGATAGCCAAATTCTTCCTTTTCCCCACTCTTTATCTTTCCTCCATTCTCATACTATGTACAACTCCATTTAAGAAATCAATACAAGAAGAAGGAGTTTCGAGCTTTTTTTGAGTAAGGGTTTTATTGATACTTTGTGATCATAAATTTCCTTTGGTCTTGTTGTTATGCGTAGAGTTGTTTCCTCCTAATTTTAATACATGTGATAAAACTTCTAATTGATGTATGCAGGAATCTGATTTCTTACCTACAACATTAGTTCTCCTACCTCTTTTCTCACTCCCCTTTCCTGATCTTCAGACAAAGTCTTACCTAGAAATAAATTGCTAGCTTTGCTGCAAGGTCAATGGAATTCCCCTGTTAGATCCTCGGTCGAAAGGCCAACACAGAAATTTACATTTTCTCACACATGCATATTCAACAGCTGCACCGGTTAAGTAGAGGGACTTATATTCCTAGAGCATTGGCAAGAAATCCACATGTTTTTCCACCAAACAAATTTTCTCACCAATAGTTATTGGCACTCATCGTGGGATAGACTCTACAGAATCTACACCCAAAATACAACCGCAAGGTCCCAAAATACAAAAAAATGAAATATTGAAAAAGCAAAAAAAATGAATTAATGAAAATTCATTATTGAAAGATACACTATCAGTTCCTACAAATTACCTTTCATATTCCACACTGTCTTTTCATATTCCCACTTTGAGAATTTCTAATAGTTGGCTAAAGATAGATACACTAGGTTGAATAGGTTGAGAGGCAGTGTTGTTTCCAATTTTGAGGCTTTGCAAAATCAGCAAGAATGAATTAGAGATAATCCATACTTCTTCTCTCAAGCCTCCTCTCCATCCAGTTCTTCGATCAATTCACCTGGTGATACTATCAAAACTCATGTTGATACTCCCCCTTCAAATTCTCCCATTTTTCTATCACCATTAAGAATTGAGTTTCTGGAATAAGAAAAGTTTGAAGAATAATTTGTAGAAGCAAGGGCTGAAGAAGAAGAAAAATAATGGCTGATGAAGAAGAAAGACCTCAACCCATTTCTCTATGGGGAAGGAATACTGGCCCTCTTTCTCTTACACAACCTCTCCAAGATCCATCAATAAGTTCCCACAAGAACTTACCATATTTCAAAGGTGACAAAACACAATATCCTGAAGAACACATTTTTTCCTTCATGAAATCATGTGGAATTCTTTGTGTCCAACATGAAGATGTTGTTGTAAGACTGTTCGTGGAATCCCTTTAAGAAAAAGAAACAAAATGGTTCTATCTCCTACCTTCCCGATCGATCACTGGTTGGAATGACATCAAGGCTACCTTCGAGGAAATATTTAAATCAATTGAATACTATCATAACCTCTTGGGCAATTGGCTCAAATGAAGAAATGAGAAAGTGAAACTATGAGATACTTTTTGGCTCACTTTGAATGGTTTCTTCGAAAGATACCTGAAGAGGATTCACCATCTATAAACAATGTCAAGAGATTCTTCATCAATGCTCAATCATCAGAAGTAGGATTTTTTTTGCGAAGATCCCAACCAAGGAACATTATGGAAGCATAAAGGATGTCCATTAAGCTTAATGGTGATCTCGTCCTCTCTAGAAAGATCAAGAATCCATCAAAGGTAAAGGCCCAACATCCTAGAGATGAGAGAGCCAATCCGTCACTACAAAATTTGGTGAATGATATGGCATCTTTGAAGAGGGAATTATTTAAGAAAGTATCTTATCAAAGAAGCAAAAAAAATCAGATTGCAGGAGCACCCAAAAGGCTCACCTTGGAGGCCCCACCCATGAATATAAATTACATATTTCAACAAAGTGAAGAAGAGCTTGAACAAGAAATTCAATGTGGAAAATTCCTAGAGATCGATGAACTTGAGAACAATAGAAAAATCAGATTTTGTGAGTATTCTAGAGGTGATAAAGAAGATGAAGAGGATGCATCTGGTTTCTCATGTACGGTATTCACTCATTCTCATTCCGAGAAAAGATCATCTCCCTCCACTTCTATAAAAGAAAATAAGGTTGATGATCCTCCTGTTGAGAACTCCGCAAAAAAAAAATCAGTCAAGGATCCCCACTTCCATCTTCCATGAAGTCTGCATTGTTGGAGGCTGATCTAACAGCAAGTAATAAGGCTCTCACAATCCCAAGTAAGTCTTCTAATGTCTCTTCTAAGTCTAAATATAAATCTTCTCCTGTAAAATCTAGTACATTAAAAGCTCCTAATATACCTTTCAAAATACCCTCCATCCCCCCAAACTTAAATCCTACTTCCAAGACTATCCAGAACTCCAAAATCAGTCCCTTCATCACCCTATTTTCCACATCTTCTCCCTTTTCATTCATAGAATATGCTAAACAAAGCCAAAGTGTAGATTACTGAAACTGAATATTTGCAGACTCATCCTGAACAATTTGAGAGGTTTGTTCTGATATATCAGAATGGTATTCTAACACCCAATGTGGTAACTCATCAGTTCTAAAGGAATAATATGCAAACCCACGTACACCTCCCTCACAGAACATGCTTTTTCATGAGTGCATCAAAGACATGATAAGGTTGAACCTTTTTATGTCTCCCTTCTAGTTAGAGAATATGTATTTAAACAATTGCATAATAGATTTGGGTGCCTCAGATAATGTCATGCCCGTGAAGGTTACCAAAGCTCTCAAAATTACCATGACTCTACCTAGTGGCTCTTGTTACTCTATGGATGTCAAAATAAGTCTCACTTATAGGGAAGATCAAAGATGCATAATGTGGCTCTTGACCATATTTCTAGATAAGAAAGTCTCAACAATGATTTTGGTAGTAGACATGTCCTAGCCTCATTTCGAATGTTGTTGAGGTTAGAAGTTTTTGCCGAGACTTGGGAGGGAAAATTCAGATGAATTGGTCATCTGCAACCATACCAGTGAAGGGAGACATGGATAAATTGCTTCCCAAGAAGAAGATGAGGTACACAATGTACGAAAGTTCGAAAGCCCAGAAACTAACATCTTGTATCAAGGTAGCAGGAAGATGAATCACTTTGTGACAACTCAAGGAGGAAGAGGATATTCCCATCTTGATAGGTATAGACATGCCTTCCTGATAGATTTTATGAACTTTGTAAAAATCATTGAGGAGATTCGAGTTACAAGAGGGGAGCCATGAAAATTTCTGGATGATGCAAACCATGAGGAAGAGGAGATGTTTCTTGATGATTTTCAAGAAGAAAAATCAGCTTATATGCTTATCCAAGATGAGGAGTTATTATCATTCCCATTTGGGGATGAAGATGATCCCTTAGATCATGCCATCTATGGAGAGACAAAATCATCTTGTGATGAGACTGTGAAAGGTTTGAAAGAAATGTCTATACAAGAACTGCTTAGAGCTGCAAAAGAAACTGAATATCCTGAGCTCAGTCTTGAGCTCCTGATGCAAGCCACAAATCTATAAGACAAACGTGAAAAGTTGAATTTGGAATCCTCAACTAGTGTGAAGGTTGGCCATATTGAGATAAATCTAGATGAGAAATATGATGTCCCTCTCGATCCAATGGTTGGTGGATACAATGATGAAATTGAGGTATTTTCTTTCCCATTTGAAGAGGAAGAATATTTCCATGATGAAGAAATTAAAGCAAGGATTTTTGAGGCCTTTGAAGCTAAAGCTCCTCTAGACAAAGGAGTGATAAAATGCAGCGATTCCTAAGATGGTGAGGTAATCCCTTTAGATAGTTTCCTTGAGCTGAAAAATAAATGATTCTTCAAAGGTGTACAAAGATGAGCTGCAAGAAGTAAATGATGAAACATAACTCCGTGCAAGAAATATTAGATGCAGTAGAAGTTGACAGAAGACCCCAAGCTGATTCTTGATCTCTTCACTTGTGTCATGAGCATAAAAGACAAGTATGAGGTTGTGTCTAATCCTTCCAGTCAGTACTCAAACACCTCATAATGGAGTAAAGGAAAAGGATAAGTCCAAGGTTTCGCATGGAAAAGAGGTCAATCAAGCATAGTCTCGGGAAAGAAAGTAACTTGGGAATATTCAAGGAATTGGAACAAAAATCAGCCTTGGGGGTAGTCGATGAGGATGCTCAATGGAGAATCAACTATATGGATAAACATGGAAAATGCAACTGACAACTATGAAACTGATTTCAAAGATGATGAAGGAAGTGGAATTTCAAGCGAAAGGACCTGAGCATCAAGAAGCTCACATGGACTCACTCCTATAAAATTACATAGATAATCATGAAAGAACCTCATCTTTTCCATAAATAGTTGAGGAGGGGAGGCTACTTTCTGGAACCCATCAATGTCTTCGCAGAACATCATCATTTGGTGTTTCCTCTTCACGGGTAACTTAAATTGAGAAATGAAAAGTTCTTCAGTGAAAGTGGGTTGTCCCCTACCTTGTACCATAGGTGATTGCTAGGTGTGTTTCCCTTTGATTTTATGAGCATGTTTCCCTTTATTTTGTGCATGTCATGTGTTTCCTTTCTATCATTTTGTGTGTGTGTTTCCTTCTTCGCTCTTTTCCTTCTTCTCTCTCTCTCTCTCTCTCTCTCTTGTAAGTTGTACATGAATCCGCAGGGCCCAATGGATAAGGCACTAGTTAATATGTTGTAAGTTGAGATTCTGGAGTTCTCATGCCATGTATTCACTGCATTCTCAGCCCATGTCATGTCTCACAATCTAGGGCCAATAGTTTTCCTGTAAAATTGCAATAGGGCAATTGATAATTCTCAAGCACAAAAACTATACCTCAGTGTTAATGTTTTCAATTCCTATCATTCCATGAAACCCAAGGGTCTATCTAAAATCAGTCCCAGTGACCTCCCAATTAATTTTATCTCATCCCCCTATGTGATTTAGGAATGATTCTTTTCATTCCCCCTAGATAATATTAGGAAATTCATATTGCATTCGTCCTAGGCAGATTTTAGGGAAGGGTTCAGTATTGCACGCTTTCCATGCAACTATGGGAAAGGTTAACACTAGCCTTTGTGGAGTTGGAATGAAAAGTCTCAAATATTAAGAATAGAAGATTGTAAGTGGATTTTGAGGTGACTCAAAGGTATTGGGACATCATGGAGATTATTTCGGTAAGGTTTTGGGAAGGGTTCAGAGAAGACTGGGGGAGTTTCGTCGAATATTAGACATGGTTCATAAGCCTAGGTAGTGCACAGAGCCTAAAAATACTCCCGTTGAGCTTCAGAAGAATATTCCAAGAGCTCTAGATGGATTTAGAATTAAAACCAAACATCTTTAGAAAGAGAGGATTCCAATACCTACATAATGGTGAAATTATACTTTTCACAACACTTTATGCGCATAAGGTCTGCATGTGGGTTTTCTCAAGCACTATGTAGAGTATGAAATAAAAATTCCAATTTTTCAAGAGATGAAATGGATGAATCAAGAAATGATACCCCAACCATTGTATTAAAAGGTCGATTTCTAATTATAGGAACATAAAAATTTTCCAAAAATATCCATCGGGATCTCAAGATATCATCATCACAAGTCACCCTTTTGGAGTGTGTTCGGGACTTAGCAAAATTTCCACCGAACATGTGTCAGCTCGAAGATCCTAGCGGAATTTTATGTCCCCGACATCCTTGAGGTCAGGTAGATCAACCTTTGAAAACTACGCCCAGCCCCCAAGTTACCTTTGGGACCCTCATATGACCTTCAGACTCGACAGTTCAGTCCCCAGGTGCATTTTCAGGAGCTCAAATTCCCTACCATGTTATCAAAGACACCAGTGTCAACTCTAGGACCACCATGAATTTTGATTTCCCTCAACGTCCCTAATTTCAGGGAACATCATACCTTGAAAAAATGTATCCTATCCCCTTTGGGGATTTTTTTGGTCACCCACGTGACTGACTTTCAGCCCCCAAGTAAATTTTGGAGCTTTTTTCAATCAAATCCCCTATCGTTGGATCAAGGACACGTTTTGTCCTCTTTCTCACCATGGAATTTTTATATACCCTCACTTCCCTAAAGTTAAGGGACATCAGACATGAAAAAATACACCCCACCCTTACATGAGCATTTTTTTTAATATTCAAATCTTGGCACTTAGTCATTTCTTCCCCCTCGTTTCTCCTTCGCAGCTACTCACCATGCCATGGACCTTGTTCTTGCTTTTCCAGATACCCGGTCTATCATTACTAATCTGAACTACACTTTTTCATGGTAACCAAAACTCTCCACACCATTAAAACACAATAATATCAAATTAATAATGTGATTAAAGACAATGAAGAATGAGAGAGAAAATGGAGGTATTTTTCACCAGATAATCGTTTGAAGTCACTGGATTGAAAAAACCTCATATCTTACAAAATACAAGTCTGATCGAGATGTTGTCTTTTGTCAAACTTCCTCATTTTTCAAGGTGATAAAGATGTAATAAACTAGAGGTCAAATGGTGCTCATAATTTTTTGTTCCAATAAAATCTTCAGTTCATGCGCACGGCTCACGTTTTTCGGATTTCCCATTATCCTATGGCAATGGAAATGAGAGCTAAAAACTTGCACACGAGCTCCAAATGAAAAACTTATTGCGAATGGATTTTTTTTTCATTGCAAACGAATTGAGACAAAACATAGAACTTAGAAATTTTGAGCTCCATTAATGGCCACCATGGTAGCTCTCATGACTCAAAGCCTCTGCCAAGTTAAAATTTCCAAAATGTAATTTCCAAACATTCTAGCTGGTGAAAAAATCAAGTGAAATTTAGAGGATATGACTGGTGATGATGAGCCAAATTCTAGAAAAATTATCTTCCGTATCACAAATCTGATCACTGGAAACAACACTTTAGACTAAAAATAGTAAGACTTCCTATACAGACTTGTTATTTTTAGTAAAGTCATCATCAAAAGCAACTGTGGTGAAAAGGCAATGTGTGACCCAAGGTTACTTCAAGAAGCCAAAATGATTATCTCGCAGAGAAGAAAATAGTTAAAATGACCACTTAATAAATATAGTAAGTTTCCTTATATGGGTGTTTACAAAAAAAAGTGGGTCAACCAAAAAAGTGGTCTGAGGCAAGGGTAGTGTGCACAAGATTGAATGAGGGAGTTCATCAAATCACGATGGTCGACAAGAGGAAAAAATCACCTCTCACTAAAAATAGTAAGCATTCCATCTAGAAACTTACTATTAATAGCATACGTTGTTCTCAAAGGGAAAGTTTGACACAATGAGACATAGAGGGATGACCATCTCAGGGAACTAGACAATGTTTTTTGATACTCACTACATAGTTCGGGTCATAGGTATATCATACGCAGGTTGGGAGTTAGTGGTCATTAGTGGAACAATTCACTCAACTTAGCAAGTGTTCATGAGATAATTTGAAGGAGCTTCACAGTGTGCAAGGAGTTTGAAGATTCAGAGTTTCACTAAATTTTGAGCTTTTCCATCAACAAATACTCAACTAGAATTCATCAAGGAAGGACATATCTTCCTCTTCTTCTCTCTCTCTTTATCTCTCCTCTTCCCCCAACTTTCTCTAACTTTCCAATATTTTAATTTCACGCATTGGGGTTTACACTTTTTCGTATGTCCTAATGTTCCTAATGTAATAAGTAACCTTTATGTTATAAAGAAGGGACTTAATATACTCCTAGGAAGTTCGAAAAGTTTTAAGTTGGACAAGGACATATGAAAAGCCATTAGGGGGTAGATGATAATTCATCTCTCATTCTCTAAAATTATAAATACCATTCCCATTTCAAATGGTTAGTCATTAATTTTGTAAGCTCAAGAGTGCATTCTACCTTGAGAGAACGAAGGAGGTAGCAAAATTCTTCCTTTTCACCCACTCTTTATTTTTCCTCCATTCTCATATTATGTATAACTTGGTTTAAGAAATCAATACAAGAAGAAGGATTTTCGAGCCTGTTTTGACTAAGGTGTTTATTGAGACTTTGTGATCATAAATTCCATTTGGTCTTGTTGTTATGTGTAGAGATGTTTCCTCCTAATTTTGATGTATGTGATAAATCTTCTAATTGATGTATGTAGGAATATGTTTTTCTACTTGGAGCATTAGTTCTCCTATCTAATTTTGTCACCCCCCTTTCCTGCTCTCTATAGAAAAAGTCCTTTCTTAGCAGGTAATGTGCTAAGATTTTTTGCAGGGTCACTGGAGTGCCCCTATTAGATCCCCAATCAAAATCCCACACATAGAAATCCACATTTTCTCGTGCATGCATATATGGTAGCTACATTAGTTAAGTGGAGGGACTTAGATTCCCAGAGTGTTGGCAAGAAATCCACAAATTTGTCCACCCGATAAATTAAATTCTCGCCAAAACACAAATTAATTGATATAACATGTCATCAATTATAGGTAAGGGATTTGTATTCTTGGTGGTCAATTTATTCAGTTGTCTATAATAAATATAGAATCTCATACTTTCACCTTTCTTCTCAATGAATAATACTGATGCACACCATGGAGAAACACTTGGTCTAATTTTTCCTTGTTTAAACAATTCAACTAATTTTACTTTAAGTTTAGCTGACTCAGGAATCAATTGTCAATAAGGGGCTTATGATACAAGTTCAACCATGGGAGTTAGATCTATGGCATGCTCTACAATTATTCTTGGGGGTAATTCTTCTATTTCCTTAGGGAAAACATCCATAAATTATTGAACTATAGGTTGGATATTAATGTCTAACTTAGTTTCATCATCACCGTGAGTGACCATTGCACAAAAAACTTTACAATTCTTCCTAAGAATCCTTTTTAATTGCATAACAGAAATGGTTTTAACTTTAATTGGCCTTTTTTTCCCTTGTAAAGGTTTAAAAGAATTGTTTTTATCTTTTATAATAACCTGTTTATTTTCAAAACTGATCAAAGGAATTTTTTTTCTCTAACGAAGTCATTCCTAGGATTACATCATATTGTCTTATTTTAAGTAAATGATAATGATCACAAGAATCAAGATCGTCTAATTAAATATTTAGGTCTTCTATCATGGCTCTAGTATGTTTAACTATCCTTCCATCTGCCATCTTAACTGTAGTAGGATCTATTTCTCTGATAGACAAATTCAATTTAGAAACAATATTAGGGGAAATAAAACTATGAATACTACCATAATCAACTAAGAATTCCACATTTTGACCTTTAATTTTACCTTGTAATTCTATCAAAGAGACTTGATAATGTATTGTACCTATATTGACTATAACATGAATTTTCGTAGTTGGAGTTTTATCCTTATTTTGATCAATATCATTCTATTGATTTTTATTAAATAAATAAAAATAAATAAATAAATAAATTCATTAAATTATTTCAAAAAAAATTGAATGACTTTATACCTTATTAATTCCATTAATTTGCATGAGGATTTTTTACATGATTTAAGAAAATAAAAATAAAATTTCTTTCACATTTTAAAATCTTGATTATTACAATATAAATTTTAGTCAAAATTATTTAAATGAATATAGGGAAATAACTATTTGTTATTACCTATTATGTTCCATGCGCATAGGTATATTACTAATTAAAGCATATAATATTATATAGGTCAAAGTACTAAATTTAATGAAAACTAGTTTGAAAAAGAGGGGATGGTTATTATTAGAAATATAGTTAGCTTAAAAGTCGCGCAAGCCAATTTAAATTTTTATTCCATAGTTCAACATTGAAGATTTAAAAACAATATTGTGAATGATATGTGCACACACGTAAATATGGATGGTTGTTTTAATATAAAGGTGACTAATTTTTAAAGCACTTACGAGGTTAAATATAAATATATAGATTTTAAATTGAGGGCCGCTTAGGGTTTTAGGTCAGAGTTTATAAATATACATATTATATATAATATAAGATAGGTTTAGTTTTAAATTATTAATATTATATTAAAGCAGGGTTGTTTTTAGCAAGAAGGTAAAGTGTTTAAAAGGAAAGACATAAAGTATAAGTGGTTAAAAGTAAAGGCTAATTTTAAATAGATGGATAAGATACATATATGAATACGTAAATAATGAGAAACTCAAATTATTCTAGGAATAGGTAAAAGAATTGAAAAAATGGTTTAAATTTTACCTTATGAAACATTTAACGTATGGGTAAAGTTAGACTATAGTATAAAATTATGTTTCATACTTTTTGTACTATAAAATAATTTAATTTAATTTTAACGTTATAGTTTTTAAAGTTTTTTTTAAAAAAAATTAATCTAACTCTTATACATGGTACATAGGTAATACTGTTTAAAAATTATTGTTCAAATGTTAAAAGAAATGTACCATACTAGGTCATCGAGGGTGAGAGTAAAAATTAAGCCAATAAAAAATAATCAGTTTCCTATTGTCGAGGAGTGTTGTCTCCTTAGGGAAACTTAAGTAAATTAAATTTGCTTGATCTTGTCACTAGATTAGTCGAAAAAAATTTAATAATACTATTGTAATGGGTCATGTAAATTTACAATAATTACTCATAGATTTTCCAACTGAGTTACAAAATGTGATGTGAATTTTCCTAGACTAATAAGTCCATGTTTAAAAAAAAAAAATTCATATAAAACATCCAATATTTATTTATTACACATGAATTTTAATTTCATTCAACATAATCAAAATATACATTTAAAATTTCTTTCATATATGTGGAAATATAAAATTATTAAATAAAAAAAAAGTTATAATATGAAATATGAATTTATTGAATAAAACAAGAGTTATAAAATTGAATACATATCTGGATAGAGGGGTAGGAAAGCCTATATGTTTCTCAATGAATTTATACATGGTAACCAAGATCTTACACCTCAAACTATGGACACATTATTTTACCAAAATATTGTGTAACATTATAAAATAAAATGTAATATTATTAATAATGAGTTTATAGAAATCATATTAATAATATAGTTCTAATAGTTTTATTATTGGTGAGTTGTGAGAACAACTCCCGTAACTATTTTAGTGTGAGAGATATCTTAGGGATAATTTTGAGAGATTGTAGGGATTGCAGAGAGATATGTGGGTTGTTCACGATTAATGTTGACTTCTTGTATTAAGGAGGACATCCTCTTATTTAATGTTAAATCCATCTATGAAAAGACATCACGTATGATTTCAAAATTCAATAAAATTATATTTAGTGTTTTTATATAATTGTGCAGTGTTCAACTGTGGTATCAAAAAAGGTCACATCTCTCATTGCTAGTATGGATAATTAGAAGAAAATTCAAGAGCTACCTATGTTATTTATTACCCTATGCATGCTTGTTAAGTAGTGTGATCTACGTGTTTTCAATCTGAACATCTGCACACTTGTTGATACTTAAGAATTTTATGCGTGATATATAGTTTCATCTCTATGATAGAATTCCACGTGCTCATTCTATTAATTGGAAATTGTGCGAATCTGGAACTTGATGAAACTGGTTTCATCATTCTTTTTGTATATTTCATTATTTGGGCATGACACCTATGAAATGATAGCTGCACGCAATAAAACACAATTTTTCAGCGTCATTCCATTCACATTTCCTTACTAATGCATTCAATTCGAATCTACTAGTGACTCAACTTTCTAGCAAATTTATCAGAGTTAAAATCCGTTGAATTTTTTATTGAAGACTTGGTATTAGCATAGAGGAGAAGGTGTTGTCAACGGTGCAGTCCATATTGTGCAGACCATACTGTGCATGACCATGTTGATTGACTTGAATCTATGATTCTATATCTATGTGAATACATTTTGTGTTCTCATCAAACCTGCCCACATGTTTCACACTTGTCAATAACAATGAATCTCCAAGACCATCAACAGATGCAGAAATATCATTCTCCGGAATGAGTATATGGTGGTTTAATTTTTCTTCCATTTTCCATTGACTTGTTCACCCACCGTTTCGACACATGACTCACATGTATGGAAAAGAGTTTAGTTTTATAGAGTCGATTTTACATGATACATTTTAGTTTTTTTATCTCAAAAGTATTTTATCGTCAATTATAAAAGGTTTTCAATATCGTTGTTATTTGGTCAAAATTTAGTAAAAGGTTCATTGTAAAATTCCAAAAAATAAAATATAAATTTTTCCTCACAGACGCATTTTTAGTTGAAACCGATGTCCAGTTCTTTAAATTGACATGGACAAGTTGAATCAAATTGAAAATTTTGAACGTAAATATTTCCATACATGGCAGGTTAGAACTTAATTGTTGTTGATTAAAAAAGATCTATTAGAGATTGTGGAAGGAAAAATCAATAAACCACACAACGTAGATGAAGCAACAAAATCGGATAACAAAGATCGAAAAGCAACAAATATTATTTGCCTAGATTTTTTTAATGCCTACCTTCATCACATAGATCTAACAAATACATCACATTTGATGTAGATGAAATTCAGAAAACTATTTGGGTCACAAGAAGAGAGCTCAATAGTGGCTCTCAAGAAAAAGTTGTTTGGACTCAAAATGGAGGAAGGAGAAAGTATGGTCGAACATATCAATGAGTTTCTTTCTATTTCAAATCAATTAGCTAGAATAAAATTTGATGTGCTTTATGATGATGCAAAAGTAAAATTACTTAATAGCATGCCTCCTAGCTGTTGTAATATGGTCTTCACTTTGAGAAAAATAAATCTGTCTAGAGGATTTAATTTCTTCTCTAATAGAAGAATAAAATAGAGCCAAGAATATTGATCTAGAAGAAATCGTAATGTATGGTAGAAACAAATCATATACTAAAGGAAGGCTCAAGCCTTCTTTTAAAAAAAACTCAACCTCCCAAGGTCCACACAATTTTTTTTTTCACTATTATAGTACTCCTGGACATGGTATTATGTATTGTAAGAAAAGAGCACAAGATTTAGTTGATGGTGAATTTAAGGATAAAGAATTCATTTATGAAAACAGAGATGAAGAAAGTGATTGGGATATGAAGTCTACCTACTCTGATAATGAGGAAAGAAAATCTCAGAAAAATCATGAAGACTTATTTTATTAAGTAAAGAGCGCATTTGCGTGGAGGACGGATGTAATGTAGGCTAGAGTTCAATCAATGACCTCTCGTTAGTCAGTAATGATGGGTCTGCATGAAGTTTTGGTGCCATTGTGTGTGTGTGTATGTGTGTTTTGTTTTATTTTAGATTTGCAGTATGATTTCAGAGTTCCTGTTTGAATAAATGGAATGTTCACATTAAGGGGGGGAACTAGAACATGGTCTCAATGTTAAATTTTCTCTCTATTCAGTAAGTTGTGGTTCCTACATGATTCCATGAAGGAAATACATAGTGGACAGATGAAAGCACAAAGGAAAAACAACAACATGATATTTGGGTTATTGGTTGTCCTATAAAAACCATCCTTTGTTTTAGGTTGTTGGTTATCCTATACAACCATCCTTTGTTTCAATTTGTTGGTTGACCTACAAAACCAACCAGATCATGAGCATAAATGGGTGAAAAGTTGCACAAGGAAGTGTGATTGTTGTTTCTATAGTGTCAACATTATGGGACTGTATATTGGGAATTAATAATGTTAATAATAGGGGAGTGAAAGTTACCAAAATATTGTGTAAAATTATTAAATAAAATGTAATATTATTAATAATGATTTTATAGAACTCATATTAATAATATAGTTGTAATCATTTTATTATTAGTGAGTTTTGAGAACAACTCACATGACTATTTTAGTGTGAGAGATATCTTAGGGATAATTTTGAGAGATTATAGGGATTGGAGAGAGATATGTGTGTTGTTGAGGATTGATGTTGACTCCTTGTATTAAGGATAACATCCTCCTATATAATGTAAACTCCATCTATCAAAATACATCCTAGATGATTTCTAAATTCAATACAATTATATTCAATGTTTTTTATATAATTGTGCAATGTTCAACACATTATACGAAGGAATTAATCAATTAAAATATCTTCTTTCCCTATTTAGGAACCATATTGGGCTATACTTTATGTACCTTATTTAGGAAACCCTTCAAGAATGACCCTCTCCAATGCCCACCACTTGCCTTCATTTGGACCACATAAAAATAATTGAGCACATCAGAAAATCTCTGTATATCTCTTTATATTTTCACCCCCCATCATGGGTTTAAATAATTCCCCTCATGTGGTTTGGTAATAAACACACCCTTTCATATCAATTATTTTACAAGTAATTACATTTACCCCTAATGAGTCCCCAAATATAAATTCTAAGCCCTCCTTTTTACAAGAAGTTTGAAAACTCATTTAAATCTGCATTCCTCCTAATTTTAAAAGGGGATTTCGTGTACATAACTCCAAAATCTATTTTAAAGGGGTATTTAATATATATTTATTCTACTTTAGAAGTCAACCTTTGAAAATAACTTTAAACTAATTATTTTCTTTTCATTTCATTTTCGGGAATTTTGTCACATAACATTCATAGCTTAGATTAACTATCTTAGCAATACTTGGTTAATACCATTTTTAGTTAATGAAACACATATATGTAGTTTTCAAAAGGAAGATGCCCCTAGATGTTAGCAGTATGGGTGAAGGACATGCCAACCCCTATCATTGTGTATCACTTCATGTATGTTATGAATGATGCTTGAAATAACATGTGAACCCATGTGTATAAAAAATAAATTTTATCAATTGAACCAAATGAGTAAACAATGTGTATAATGTAAAGTGAAAATAATATATGCTATCAAAATAGGTCCTTATTTTGCAATTTTTCCAATATTTGAATGTTTTTGTGTATTGGGCCCTCCATGAGGGAATAGATGAAAACCTACTCCTTAAAGAGGTGGAATGGTGATTAAATAATTCCCCCATAAAATTGGAACATATAATAATGTTATGAATAACTAATGGGAATAAATATTTCCTCCCCAGTTTGTGTGTGTAATGTGAGGTTTACGTATAGAAACTATTCCCTCAACTTTCAAGTTGATCCTATAAACTAAATGTGTCATATGGTAATGAGTGGGGGATAGGATGATAACAATAAATATTGTCAAGGAGATCATAAATGGAAGGATTAAACCCAAATACTCCAAGATATGCCATTTTAGTAAATTTGTTAAAGTGTTTATCAATAAACAATCATATCTCATGAAAGTGATTAAGTGCCATAATATATTCCTCATCAGTGTAATAGGTACCATGTGTGTGTATATAATGAGTCTAATGTTTCTTATTAGGATGGTAGTAAAAAAATTTCATTGCGAATAGTAATCATTTCCATAGTAAGTAGGAAAGTGACGCTAGTATTATGCCTGTCGATGGTACCAACAATGCACTACATCCAGGATCTACCAAAATCCGATGGGGTAGGTTGGGGATTGAGAGAAACCAGAAATTTAGTTGCAATAACATGCATAAAAAATGTATAAATAGCATAATATACTCGTTGAACATGACATTAAGAAGGAGGGAAGGTATAATGTCAGATGTTGTGAGACCTAGTGTATTCTAGGCCTCACAAGTGCATATGTTCTTATTATGGTTATAATTAAGAAGCATATGTGGCCAATATTTCTTACTAAAATACATAGTATTTCTAAATGTATCAAAATGTGGAGTCCTTTGAGGAGCATTAGGTGTATCATTGAAGAAAATAATCATATCATTGTAGACAAAAAATTATCCACATACTCATATTATATTATGCCATCAAGTATTGTGTTATATGCACGGATCTTTAGCGAGAAAATTATTCACTAGTGAAACACTCCCTTGTCCATCCACTTCCTTTGAATGTTTCTATTGTATTTTTGTCTCGCATATATAATTTTTATACCCGGTTTTTGTCAGGTCACAGGGATCCCTGTTTGTTTTTATTTTCACATATGTCATCATTTATCCTAGAACACTAGTACCCATTTTGGAAACTAGCTCCCAGGAAATCCTATCCATTATGGGTACTTTTTTCCTCTTTTTTCTTGTTTACATTTTTGACATTTATGGTTAGCCTTTTAAGTTTTCTTATCCTTATCCTAAGGTCATAGTTAGCATGTCATACCACTAGCATCAAAATTCAAACAAGAGTTCCATATATATACACAACATACACACTCTAGATGATAATTCTAAGGGATAATCTCACTTAAATATTGTCACTACCATCAAAGGGACTATATTTTTTGATTGCATATTCTACATACATTGCATAGGAAGGGGAAGTTGTTAATTTCATCTGACACATTTTTTACATTGTATCTAGACATTGCCTGCTATCTTCACATCATTGGCATGAGGGAAACCTAGGGACACTATTTCAAACACAAGCACAAATAACTATGTGGAGTCTTGAATATAGTACAATGCTCAGCTATAAACTCACCAATCAAGTAACCACCAAGGTCACTCCAACTTCACATATTACATTTTCATTCCAATTTGATGGTTTTGTGAGTTTGTGTAGGTAGTTAGGGTTTGTGTTGTAGGTTACAAGTACACTTGGCGATCTAAGTGTGAATATTAGATGATCAATTTAGGAAGTTATAGTGAAACTCTAGTGACACTAGAAAAATCAAATTTTGAGTATCTACGTAGTCACCAACATCTAGAAGAGGTCTTTGGTGCCCAGGTACCCTCGCCCCATTCCATGTTCCCATGTCTGGATTTTTTTTCGTAAGTTACAAAACTAATATTGATCATTTAGGACGCTCCATCCAACCTTTTCATTAGTTTTTTCTATTGCAGATTTGTTCCAGAATAACTGTAAATCATGTAAGTCTTTTATCTCTCCTATTTTCATGCAATATTATATCATTAAATTGCCTAACATTTGTATTCTATTGTGTTTTATTATATTAGTGACTCTAAAATTAGATTTTATTTAGACTTTATTAAATCATTTTGTGAACCAAATCCTTAGTTGAACTGCTTTCCCTAATATCCCCAAAACCTCATCGCTAAATATAGACCCCCTTTTCCCACGCAAGCTATGGAGCATATTAGTGTTCAACCTATCTTTGATGATGCTACTTTACAAGTTGAACTTAATTATCTTTATGGAAATGCTCAATTTGATAACAAAGTCCTTCAACAACTTCTTTCTTACCAACACAACATTCCTCTTGACACTGATAATTTTCATGCTCTCTCATGATCAAATCCATGTTGCATGTTATCCATCATCATCATCATCATCATCCATAGTCACCCATGTTACCACACCTTCTCCTCCTCCTCTTAAAGCACATGATAATGTTATAGATCCTTTGTTTGGTGACATTTGTACTTGAATAAATGCAAATAAATATACTTCTAAGGTTCCAAATGTACATGTGCATGATGATCTTTACACTAATACTCCAAATGAATATAAATCTATATCTCATGTCTCTTCTCTTTCTGAAACTTTTTCTAGCGATTACACTGATAAATCTTATGTTAGTTTTCCTAATAATCTTTTATATGTTGGCGATACTCTTTATAAACTACTTTCTTGTGAAAATTTGATTGAAAGTGATGTGGATTATGCCTCTAATCATGAACATGTTAGTAAGGATGTTATTGTTTATGAAAAATCATAGCAACCGCTGAATGGCCAAGTTGTGGATGGGGCATTCAATGTGATTTCCAAACATGGAGTTATCATAAGTGTGGGACCTTAGCGAAATTGGAGAGCTCTCCACAGAAGTCCGGTTCCTGTTCCTAATCCTACCTACCAAAAAATACTCCTAATGCAACTTAGAAGACATATCTAATCCTAAACTAAACTTTCAAGGCAAGAGGGAGAAGAAAAATTGCATGAAAATAGAGATAACCTACACTAAGAGTGGTGATATACCAAGAGAAGGAGTGATAGCCACTTCCCTAGCATGCAAATTAGTGAAGGAATGAACTGTAAAAAAGGTAGACAAAAATACCACAAACCACAATTCAACATCTACCATCCCAAGAATAAACATAAATAATAAACCTACAAGGAACATCAAATATACACACCTACATGTTTAATAATGAGAGGTAAACAAGAAATAAACTATAAAAGGCTAGAGAATTAACACAAGTATGATTTTATTACTCCATTAATATTTACACAGTACATTTTCTAGTAAGAGAAGGAATAAAGCCATTAAAATGTTTGGAGGAATTCTTGGAGCCCCATATGAATAGGGATGCATGGGAGGAGAAAATGACCAACTCCCTATTTTTGTGCAACCCCTTACAATTTATAGGAAGAATTTTTAGGGGAGAGAGAGAGGGAAATGCAAAATACCTTACAACCACCTACAAATTTCATCATAACATTTGCAAGAGTGATGGGAAAGTTTTCAAAGCCCATACGCATATGTACTTTGCATTGTGGAAGAAGGAAGCATGCCTATATCCTTATTGATGACTCACACCTACCACGAACAATGTACAATGCTCATTAATTTTTGGAAATCTATAATCCCCAAAAATTCAAATTTGATATTGTCGTGTTATAGATCGTCTCCATAGCTTTCCTACGACTATTTTTTTGCAAAAACCGAGAATCTGAAGCCCAAGTTATCACATTTTAAGTTTTTTTCACGCTACAAATTTCAGGGTATCGAAAACCTCTACAAAAAACATTTTCCTTGTCTTTATTATCTAGGGCTCGCTCTCAGGTTCTCATTGACTACAAGTTTGCAAAAAATAGAAAATTGGTGTCTAGGTTATGATATTTTGAACAAAGATGGTTTTTGCTCATTGTGGGCATTTGCATGGTGTTGCATTGGCAAGCTCTATATAGGCCTTGTTTTATTCCTTCGTAGAGAGCCTTAGAAATGGATCGTTGACCTCTTATACTTGGATTGGTTTGGACTCTTTATACCTCCCTTTCACCATTTATTGTTTACCTCGTCATCCTCGAAAAATCTCATCACTTACGTGAACAACTTATGCCTCGCTTGTTGGACTCAATGAAGTCAATTCACCATCAAGACATTGATTTCATCCCTAGTGCCTGATTCCCTTGTTTCTGTTGGGTGAGGCATTTATGACCGTTAAGTTCCTTCACATCTAAATCAACCCTTGGAAACAACTCACTCTCATTGTATTGGCTCTGCATCCAAGAAAACTCCATATTGTCATTAACTTTTCCTTTTTTGCATTACATCCCCTGAAAACTCACCATCAACCATGGCATGATACCTGAACTATGTACTATCCCCACATTTCAGAAACTGCCTTATTTCAGGGACTTGGAACTTTTATTTTCGGAGGTATGACCATTATTCATCACTTGAGTTTCCTTGAAACTCTTAAATCATGACAACTTATTGTCCTACATTGACATGTTAATCCATCATTGGCCTCCGCAATGATTGCATCAGACTTCGAGATTGCACCATTTCAGACATCCAACACTATTTATTCGTCTTGGCCCCAAAAATCTCCCAAGCTTTGAATGTCTGAAGTCCAAACTTTGGACTTCAGACCAGAGGTGTTTCATACCCTAGGCAACCTAGGCAAGTTGCCTAGGGCACACAATGGGAGGAGCGCCATAATTTTCAAAAAAATTGGTAGGTCGGACCAAGCAGTCGGCTATGCAAATTGCAATTATTTGCAAAAAAAATTAAACAATTAACCACCATATATATAATTCGAACATGCCAGTTTGAATTTTTTACTTGTATTCTTCTATACCCCACATTTCTGTAAATGAAAGTAAGGCCGCCTGCTGCAGAGTCCAATAACGACTACAAATATTAGGATTTTGTTGGTTGAACAAATGAGGTGGTGCATCCACGGAAGAAAGAGTGTGTGAATCATCTGCGATGTAAAATTCCTTACAAAAATAGTTATTCTCAAAGCAATCCTTCGTAAATCTGATTTGTGGCGACATTTGTTCGTTATTATAATTGTTTCTTTACAATCATCCATCATCAGCGTCTTTGCTTTTTTCGCCTCCACATGAGATTTGCAGGGAATTGTGTTATTAAAACATGCCGAATCTGTGACAGCAAAAATAAGTTTCTTCTTTTGTTTATTCCTCTTTCTTTTCTTATCTTCTTTGCTCCACCCGATGAGCTTATGCACGAGATTCCTAAAGTTGTGAGCTTCTGTTTGATTGAATTTGGGAGAATAAGTGTGGATAATCACAGGTTTCCTATATCCCGGAGGTGGTGCGGGCTTCTTTATGTGGTGGGAATCCTTGTGTAAATTGCTTAAATTATTATCAGCGTGTAAAGATAAAACCTTTTCTCGGTGTTTGCATTGTTAAAATCTCCATTGACTTGATTCATAGTCATTGGAATGCCAAAAGATAAATAAATCGCCTTCGAATGTTGTGTTCTGCATGTGATGGGATGAAAATAAATAGCTAAATAGGCAGTGTTTGGCTTCGTGTTGTGGTTTGTGACTCATGCGCGGTTACAGAATGTCACAATTTTTGGTGGCAGTGTATTTATTTGCAACACATAAAATTTTGAGGAGTGAGGAAATGTGAGACGTGTAAAATGTATATTTATTGCGCGGAAGGAGAGGCGTCTGCCTCCTTTGCACCAGTGTTTTCACCGCTTCTCAGATAATTTTTCTCTTATCTTTTGCCAACTTTCCTCTATCATTATGATTCTCTACTATAACTCTATACTAGTTACAGTTGGATTGTTTATTGCGTAGAGTATATTGTTTGGGGTGCTCACAGCTTGGTGCAACAAATTAACAATGGAAGGGATTGAAGGAATTGATACAAGTTGTAAAAATTAGGTTATTTTCAGTAGCGACCATTTCTGTGAGCATATTATCCCATTCATATTTCTGATAGTTTTGCTACAACAATAAATTATGATGATGTCATTGATAGTTTTGCTATGACAAAGGTAAGATAAAAGCTTTTATAGCTTTAATTGAATGTGTTAAAAATTATACTATAATGTTTTTAAAAACATGCACAAGTAGTGGGTGGCTGGTCCCGGAGGTGGGGAGGGGGGGTGTATGCTCTGAGTAATGCCTAGGGTGCTCTAAAACCTTAATTTGGCCCTGCTTAAGACACCTATCATTTAAGAACTTCTTCCTTTCCGTTTCAAACCTTATTCTCGTTGAGTCCCGAAGTAAAACTCTGAGCTTCTCCACTTCTACATCATGCATTTGTTTGCAATGTTGGTCGAGTCAGTCAACAAAACATGCTTCCCCACCGAGCTTGGTTCCCTAGGCCATCTCGTCCCTATGTATTCCTAGAGATCTACGCTTCCTTACTCGGCTCACATGACTCAAGATTTCACTTTCTCATGCCTTCATGGTCTCTGCGTTGTGTATGAGCGCTTCTAGCTCGTCAACATTCTCCGTGTACTCTACTCTACATTAGGTACCTCAATTCTAGTCTACCACCCATGTTACCATTCGTGTGAGTTGTGAGCTTAGATCGTTGTCCTCGTTGGTTTTGGTCCGCAGTTACTCTTCGTACAAGCCCGGTTTGAATTGCATTGGCCCCGTGTGTCTTCTGTCACACCCAAGATTTTGCAACTTGTGTTTATGGTTTTAATCTCACCTTTTCCAACTGCCTGGCTACGGCCTAGGAATTTTTCATCTTGCATTGAATCCGAGCTCGGGATTGACCTTCCTCCATGAAAATTTGAGTTGTATTCCCTCAACATCATTCATCTCCTTGTCTTGCCTGAATCATGCACTATTTTCCATGCCATTCACTAGTTTGTTCGGGCTCTATGGGTTGGACCAATACTAGTACCGGTCCAATCCATTGCCAGTACTAGTATTGGGCTGAGCCAGAACTAGGACCGGCTCAAAACTATGCTAGCTCTTTGAGAAGCTGGGATGGCCTATTTCTACTCTCAACTTCCCCGAGACTTGCGAACTTGATGAAGGAGTCCCGACCCTAGTTCTCCTTATGATCTTGTCAATCCATTCTTGTGCATACACAAGCTTTATGCCAACCCAACTCGATTAGTAGCTCATCGAGCTACTCGATGAGTCCTACTTTGAATCATCTATCCAACACATAACCCCAACTCCTCGGGAAACTTGCTGAGCTACTCGATGAGCTGAATATTAGCTTAGTTCCCATTTAAGCCCCCTTTGGAAGATTTCATACTTTTTAGGATTTTCGACGAATTTTTCCGGATGGGGAAGCTAAGGGGGGGAAAGGGTGTCCCAAGACCATTTTCACTTTTCACCCATTTTGAGCATATGTGGGCCCATGGGGCCCACATTTCATCATTTTAAGTTGATCTTAAGGGTCAAAACGCATTAGAGGAAGAAAACACTCAATATCATTTTCACTCCTAAATTCACTGAATGTTCCTCTTGAAACATTGGGAATCACTCGAAACCTTAGTTTTAAGCTTATGTAGCTTATCTGATGTTTAGTTTCCACCGTACGTTGTCTACTTTTCCCAGTGGGGACAAAATGGATAACAATTTGGTGACTTGTGAGGGCATCTACCTGCTAGATGCTCATAGACCAATGGCCCAAAGCCTCCATTGGGCAAGAAGTCATAATGTCGCCCTGGTATAAGTCTAAAATTTTGAATTTGCCTCCTAAAACCATTCGTAATACTGTTGAACCTGGACCTGATCCGTTAATGCTTGCATTTTCCAATTTTAATAGGAAAATCTTAAAGTTCTCGTGAGTGGAAAATTCTTTTTATTTGAATTCTCTTTCTTTTCATTTCTTTGCAAACTACGTTGTCCTAAATTTTGATATCGTCAAGTAGGTAGTGAACTGAAACTCATGACTTCTTTATGTGCATTTCCCATCACGAAACTTTGAGTAACATATTCATTGAGTTCGAACATCATGGAGATCTACTAAAATTTAATTTTTCTCTTCCTTCTGAATGTTCCATTTCCGATATGTTGTTGAAGGTTTCTTTTTGATTTGGTGGAGGTGCTTAGAAACTTAGTTGCAAATTATCTATAGGAACACTAACATGGAAAATATTTAATATTTTCCCTTATCAAATTTAGTTGCTCAATATTTGGATCATTTTGAGAATTGCAACTATCTCCTGCAATTGTTAGCTTCTTTCCTGCAACACGTTCTTGTGTGATGCATACTGAATCTAATGCACTGTGCAAGAGAAAACATGAACCAAAAACTATATACACAATGAAAAATCATACATGTAGACTATGCAAGAGAATTTTTCTTCAAAAATAAAACCTACACCTACCCTACTCTAATTGGATAAAATGGGAGACATCAAATGAACCCTGACACTAGTTGTGCAAAGTAGCTTCCCCTTCTCAAGACTGGAAACCGTGCGGATGATTTGGAAATGAACATGACGGTGTATATGAGTGAAAATTTGTTATAGCAGAAGTTTCACACCCAAATCTTCATGACCTCAACTAGAAACCAAATAAAAACCTCTTTGGAATGATTTTCCTGGGGCTCCTGAAGGTGCTGGCAATTATTGTAGTTGATCCTTAGCAGTATTAAGCTCCTACTCATGTTCAGGATTGAACATGAATAGTTGTAGCAACTCTGATTCTACCTCCAATGAATCTATATATCTGATGGGGCATGGCTTGGTCCACCGAATGTGTCTGTTTCTCTGAGATCATATCTCAATAAGGTCTTTTTACAGACTTTCCTGTAAAAGGTAACTGTCTGTAAGTGTTTTTTCTTATTTTTTGAAATTTACATAAAACTATTGTCCCCTTTAAGTGAATGGTATGGAAATTATGACAGTGCATCTTCGTGCTCTTTTCCTTTCTTGACATCATGGAACTCCCCCACAACATGTGGTTCACTGTGTTTACCTACATCACTTAATGGAACCATTGATGACTCACTGCAAATAACTAAACTATGTTATTCCCTAGGCTACTCACTTGAGATTTTCTCCTCCTTGTCCAACATGATCCTATTAGAGTAGGTATTTACCTTAGCTTATATTTACCTAGGTACTTTATTTACCTTTATTGTATTTATCCTCACCCAATTATGTGTGTGGATATTTATTTTTATTTATTTAGATATTAGGGGGATATTATCTAGTTGTTAGGTATAGTTATTTCCTTGATCTATGATATTGACTAGTTCTTTCCTTGATCTTTGGTATTGAATAGATCCTTGATGTCTAGTTTTTTCCTAAATCTATGGTCTTGACTAGTGCTTTGATGACTAGTTATTTTCTTGATTTATGGCCTGATCTATGACCTTGACTGGTTCTTAGGTTGTTATTCCTTTCTTATATAAGAAAGGCACATTCTCATTGTATTTTATTGGGTTCTATAATAATATATGATATTGCTACTCATTTGTTTGCAAAGGTTTATGTGTAGTTATTTTGGCGAATTAGTTTCATCTTATTGATCATGGTGTTTGATTAGCATATTTGTTTTTGGCTTTGTACCCATTAAAATAATTAGCCATTGGTAATATGGCATGGTCGTGTGAGGGCTTAAGCCTTGTGATGCCTACTAGTAGGTGCTTAACTCCAAGCCCCTTTAATTTTATTTCTATGGTGAAGAAAAGAGTATTTTGTTTTGTTTTAGTGGCAACTCAAATAAATAGCAGAGCATAAACTTGTAAATATTGTATCTTTTGATCAACTACTCGGATTTGAGTGCTATTTTTACAAAAGTGCTTGTTTCTTGTGCTCTTTCCATTTGAAATATTTATTTTTAGAATCACACTATAATTATAAAGTGTCATATTGTAACACACACTCATTATAAAGTGCCAAAATCTGGGGGGGCTCTTGTTCCATTGTTTGGGGGTCTTGTTACATTGCTTGGTTCTTACATTTATTTTGGTAATTTTATGAGAATGGAATCTACTTCTAGATTAGATCATGTTGAGCCATTAACAACACATAATTACCACACATGGAAGAAAATAATGGAAACAAAAATCAAGCGGAAAGGATTATGGGCTTTAACTTCTTCACAACAACCAATGTTTACTATAGAATATGAGAAATTTTAGTACCAGTGCGTGTTTTATGATTGTATGGGTTTGATATGAACTTATGTCAGTCATACTAATTTTTTTCATTTGGAAACATGTGATTCTCCTTTCAAAGTATGGGAGAAACTGGAAGATTTATTTTGTAAGGTGGTTCATATGAGAACCATGCAACTTGAAATTGAGATGACCTCTCTTAATCTTGAAGATTTTCCAACAATTATAAACTATTTTACCAAGTTTAATTATTTTTTAAGACATTTGGAGTGGAGTGGAAGAGATAAGAAAGATGAAGAGTGTGTTTACTTGATTCTATTTAAGTTGAGATGACCATTTCAAATCTTTTCTTCTACCCTTATTTTAGCATGGATGCCTTAGGTGACACATTCAAATACCTGACTTAGAATTTTTTTTTGAAAGAATTACTAGGGAAGAATCCAAATTATCTAACCTTGAGTCTTCCACCTCTCAAAAGGAATTAGTTGCATCTAATCCTAAGGGTAAAGGAAAACAAAAAAGTAAAACCAAATCCACCCCTTCTCCATCTGAAAATTATCTTAAACCCAAAGAAAATAAATCTAAACCCAAGGAGTATTCTAAATCTGAGAAGAAGTATAGCTTTTCACACTTTTTTTTTGTGGGGGTAGTGGTCATGAAGAACATAGGTGTTATAAGCGACTGCTAACCTTAGAGGATGCAATCAAGAAACAAAAAATTCTATCTCCACTCAAACCCCTTCTAGTCAACATGGAAAATCATTTAATGTTGTTGGGAGATCTTAGTCACAACTTACAGATAGTTGGGTTATATATTATAGTGCTTCTCATCACATGACTTATTCCAAGGAGTCTTCTGTTTCTATAAGTTTTAGTTCTACTTCCAAGATTTAGGTTGGAGATTCTTCCTTCATTTCTGTTAAAGGAAAAGGTGATTTACAACTTGATTGTGGAAGTATCCAAGATGCACTATATGTTCCTAACATCACTACAAATTTTCTTTCTGTATATCAAATTTGTTATTCTAGTCAAGGGAAAACTATGACTTTTACACTAGATGGGGAAAAATTACAAAATTTTATAGGAGCCTTATTTACTTGTTTCTTAGAGTATTGTTGATCATAGTTCTAGACTATATCAATTTTAGGGTTTTGATGAAACTTCCTCTGTAGGGACTGGATTGGTTTCTCATGCAAATTCAGAGAGTAAACTTTGGCATGAAAGATTTAGACATCTCAACTACAGATATTTGAAAGAGCTGAGAACTCATGGTATTGTTGATATTCTTTCTAGAGATTTTTGTCTTGAGGGAGTTTTTCGTGGCTATGCATTAGGGAAACAATACCACGATCCATTTCCTAAGAATTTGTTAAAGAGATCTTCTTCAGCACTTGATCTTGGGTATAGTGAGTTGATGGTTTTTCCTACCCCCTCTTTCAATGGAGCTATGTATGCACTTACCTTTATTGATAATTTATCAAGGTGTACTTGGGTTTATTTTCTCAAGTACAAAATTTATGTTTTTTCAAACTTCAAAGTCTTCAAGGATTTGGTCGAGAAACAATCTTCTAGTTGCATAAAGAAACTCCGTACTGATAATGGGGGGAGTACTTCAGTAATGCGTTTTCTGACATTTTGGAAACTCAAGTCATTATTCACCAGCATTTTGTTCCTCATATTCTAGAAACATAATGGCCTAGTAGAATGGAAGAATATAAATTTGAAGGAAATTGCGAACAATATGATGTATTCTAGAGATTTACCTCCTATCTATTGGGAAGAAGAATTTAATTATGCTAACTACATTCAAAATCACACACCACATAGAGCACTTGAGCATTTCACTGGAGGGGAAGCTTGGTCCAACAATAAGCTAGATGTCTCATTTTTTCGAGTCTTTGGGAGCCATGCTTGGGAATTTTTTTCAAAAAATAAAATAAAATATTTGGATAAGAAGAGAAAACCCTTGATCTTTGTAGGGTATTATGAGGACATGAGAGATTATAGACTTTTAGATCATAATACTCATGACGTTATTTTTCGAACCCATGTTTAGTTGGATGAGCACTTCACTCCTCATGATTCTTCATCTTCTTTTCATGAATTTTTCTTCTTCATCTCATCTTGAGGAGGTTATACATGTCGTTGAGGATCATATTCCCACTTATGTTGTCACTATGCCTAAGTGGGCTCAAATTATAGTTTCAGAGGCAACAAATTTTATACAAGATCTTGCACCCACTATGAATCATCATGCACATTCTACAGGGTATAGATGTTTGTTTTGGGTAGTTTCTGAGGATCCACAATGCTTTTCAAAGGCTCGTGGGCTACAGGAGTGGGATGATGCGATTACAACTGGGTATTCTTCTTTGATGAAGAATCATACTTGGGATTTGGTATCTCTTCCTAAAGGAAGAAATATGGTTAGGTGTAAGTGGGTATACCAAGTCAAATACGAAGCTAATGGGTCCATTGATAAGTATAAATTTCATCTTGTTACATAGGGATTGTCACAAGTTTAAGGTATTTATTACTCTGAGAATTTCGCATCTGTTTCCAAGATGGATTATTTATGCCTTGTAATTTTTTATTTGTGCATCATAGGGGTGGCCCATATTCCAGATGGATGTGAAAAGTGCTTTCTCACATGGAGCAACTTGTTGGATTTGTGTAGGATTATTCTCTTGTTTGTAGGCTCCAAAGGTATTTGTGTGGTCTGAAACAAGGTGCTTGGGCTTGGTATGAGAATATGGATTATTTTCTTCTATCTACTAGTTTTTTTCATCACCACTCTAATCATACTGTGTATCTCTAGCATGTTGGCGAGGATATTATGTTACTTGTCTTGTATGTTGATGATTTGTTACTTATTGAGAGCTCTTCTTTCTACATTTAGACTATTCAAAGGGATATTTCTACACATTTTGATATGATAGATCTTGGGTTATTGCATTATTTCCTTGGATTGAAGATTTATCAGAAAAATTACACCCATGATCTTCTTCAGTGCTTTGATATGGCTAATTGCAAGCCAATTTCATCTCCTTTTCTGTCTGGGGTTAATGTTGCTTCCACATTTACCACTCTACTCTGTGATCCTACTTTGTATAGGTAGTTGGTTAGAAGTCTCATGTACTTGAACCATACTCTCCATGATATTTCATTTGTAGTAGGGCTTGTATCTCAATTTTAACATTATCCTCATAGTATTCACTAACAGGCTGCTCAAAGGATTTTGCACTATTTACCAGGAAGCTACCACTTTGGCCTACACTACACTAGGGGTTCTACTTAGTTGGTTGGCTATCTAATTTCAGATTATGTAGGTTTTATTGATGACAGACATTTACCTTCTGGCTATATTTTTTTTCTTGGTTCTTATCCAATTGCTTGGGAGTGTAAAAAGCAATAGGCTATTGCACATTCATCTTCAGAGGCAAAGTATAAAGCACCAGTTACAACGAGTCAGCAGTGTAACGCCGCAAAGACGATGACAACGACGACGCTCTAGGACTTGCTTCCAGAAACATATAACCCGAAAATCGACTAAATTTTTTTTTTTTTTAATTATTTAACTTTGTTTCCATGATTCACATCATGCATTCATTAGAGGAAGGTTTGCTAAACGTCTTTAGTGTCATATCTTATGACTTGTCATAATACAATTGATCTATATTCTTATACGATGGCCCGCTTGCAAAAAAAATTCTTTCAAGATATTGTATTAGTACATGCGCTTGACAGGCATCAAATAGACTTATATTTTACATTTGAGGTTTAGTCCTTATTTAGAATACATAAATACTATATACACATTTAAAATCTCAAAATGAGATATATATATATATATACCGCCAAGTTTATATGTTGATATACCAAAAGCCATTTTATTAACTTAATCATATTTCGTTTGTAATTTAAAACGAAACCATGCTGAGTTGTTTTCACATAGTTTAGTGAGTTGTTACAGCATTGGACAAGATTAATGTAGCCAAATTAAGAACAACCAGATATACTGCAATAAAATGAACTCCAAAAGAAAATAGATCTACTTCTTCATTATCAAATAATGAATTACAATGTTTCCTAAATAGAAAAATAACTCCCAACTCGAGTTGCCAAGTAAACTCTAGCTAACTCTGACTAAATCTACTCTAGGTGGCGGAAATTACTATTTTTAGCAATTTACTAGAACCTGCTATTCTTAGTAAATTCGCATGCTTATTCCTACGGGCACAAAAATTTCCACACATCTTCTACATCCCTAAATTAGAGTAATTGCCAACTTTCTAACTCACAATGCAATTAATAGACTAAAATTAACTAATGCTCAAAAATAGGAAAAAACCAAACTATAACTTAAATCCTAATTTTCGGCCTCGAGATGGCGGATTTAGGGCCCGAAAACGTGTCAAAAACTTGCCCCAACTAGTAGGGTTTGTTTCCGCTGCGTTTGTCTCACCAAAACAAGTGGTTTCAAAAAAAAAACGGACTCAAACGGACACCCGGAGCTCAAGTTATGACCTTGTCAAGTTCCTGCTAATTCGAGCGCATCATTCTCCCCTGCTTGAAAAAAATGCAGCTCCTGCAAGTTGTCTTCTTCAAACTGCTTCCATTTATCTACATCCAACTTCTGAATCTCCCGCTCTGTGACCCAAGTATTGTCCTCTTGTTCCAGTCCTTTCCAATGTACCAAATATTTGTTGTATTTCCCATGTCGCGTGTCCATTGTTTTCTCATCTAGAATCCGATCCACTTCTTCTTTCTTCTTCACCGGAACCTGCTGCTGCCAATCTACTACTTCATCAGCATCATCCATTTCTGCACCATCCCCATGAAAAGAATACAAATCTGAAACATTAAACACTGGAGAAATATCAAAATTCCCTGGCAATTCTACCTCATAAGCATTATTGTTTATTTTTTTCATGATTTTGCAGGGTCCAATCTTCTTGTACTTTAGCTTGTTATAGGTTCCTCTTGGAAACCTTTCCTTCCACAGATATACCATAACCAACTCACAAACTATAAATACCTTTCTCCGTATGTGCACATCTGCTATTTCCTTATACTTATCATTACTATTTTGCAGCTTCTTCCGCACTTCTTCCTGCAATTGTTGTATATGTTCGGCAAATGCTTCTGCATCATCACTGACTCTGCCATCAACGGGTAGCTGTACCAAATCTAATACCCCATTTGGATTACTCCCATACACAATTGAAAATGGAGACTTTCCCGTGGATCTGTTTATGGAACTGTTATATGCAAACTCAGCTTGCGGTAATGCTAAGTCCCATTGTTTTGGCTTTTCCCCAACAATGCACCTTAACAGGTTTCCTAAACTCCTATTTACCACCTCTGTTTGCCCATCAGTCTGTGGATGATAAGCACTACTGAACTGTAGTTGAGTACCAAATTTCTTCCATAAAGTCCGCCAGAAGTGACTTAAGAACCTTGTGTCCCTATTTGAAGTAATGGTTTTTGAAACACCATGCAAACAAACAACTTCTCTGAAAAACAAATCTGCTACACCTGTTGCATCGCTTGTTTTCTTGCAAGCAATAAAATGAACCATCTTAGAAAACCTATCAACAACCACAAAAATGGAATCATTACCTCGTTGTGTTTTTGGTAATCCTAAAACAAAGTCCATACTCATATCTGTCCATGACCCTTTAGGAACAGGCAACGGCATATACAACCCTGTATTCTGTGCATGGCCTTTCGAGACTTGGAAAATTCAACATCTCTCCACATATCTTACCACATCTCTTTTCAGCTTTGGCCAATAGTATTTGTCTGCTACCAAGGCTATCGTCTTATCCTTACCAAAATGCCCAACCAACCCTCCGCTATGCAACTCTTTCACTATATTTTCTCTCATAGACCCAACTGGAATATATAGTTGGCATCCCTTGAATAGGTAGCCATCCTGTAAAATATACTCATCCAGGACATCTCCTGCATTGTCTGACAATGGACTAATTAGTCTTTCAACAATATCCTTGAAATCAGAATCAGAAGAATACAAACCCTTTATTGCTTCAAAACCCACCACCTCATTTTCCATAGTGGTAAACAAAGTCACACGCCTACTCAATGCATCTGCAACTTGATTCTGTTTTCTGGATTTATGTTTTAGAGAAAAAGTATATCCCTGCAAAAATGATACCCACTTTGCATGCCTACTATTCAACTTCTTTTGGGTATTCACATACTTCAGGGCTATGTGGTCTGTAAATAACACAAACTCCTTAGGCACTAAGTAATGCCTCCAATGCCTTAATGCTTGTACAATTGCATAAAATTCTACATCATAAGTAGAGTAGTTCTTTCTTACCTCATTTAGTTTCTCACTAAAGAAAGCTACTGGCTTTCCTCCTTGACTTAGAACAGCTCCAATACCCACATGTGAGGCGTCACAATCAACCTCGAACACTTTATCAAAATCTGGTAGTGCCAAAATGGGTGCCTCTGTCACCTTCTTCTTCAAGAATTGAAAACTATCCTCAGCTGCCTTTGTCCACAAAAACTCTCTTCCTTTTGTGCAATCTGTGATAGGTGCTACAATACTGCTAAAATTTTTAATAAATTTTCTGTAAAATGTTGCTAGACCATGAAAGCTCCTTACCTCTGTTATACTCCATGGAGTAGGCCATTCAATAATTGCCTTTATCTTTTCTGAGTCCATCTGTACCCCATCTGCTGAAATAATAAAGGCCAAGAATACCAAGCTCTCTTGCATAAATGTGCACTTCTTCATATTTGCATAGAGTTTCTCTTTCCTTAACACTTCAAATACCAATCTTAGATGCCTTAAATGTTCTTCTTTAGTTTTACTAAAGATCAAGATATCATCAAAATAAACCACAACAAACTTACCATTATACTCCCGTAGCACGGTGTTCATCAATCTCATAAAAGTACTAGGTGCATTGGATAACCCGAATGGCATCACCAACCACTCATATAATCCATTTCCTGTCTTGAATGCTATTTTCCACTCATCTCCTTCTCTGATACGAATCTGATGATGACCACTTCGAAGATCAATCTTGGTGAAATAATTAGATCCAGCAAGCACATCCATCATATCATCAAGGCGAGGTATTGGGAACCAATACTTGATTGTAATTTTATTGATCGCTCTGCTATCCGTGCACATTCTCCATGTTTCATCCTTCTTTGGTGTTAATAAAGCGAGGTATTGGGAACCGATACTTGATTGTAATTTTATTGATCGCTCTGCTATCCGTGCACATTCTCCATGTTTCATCCTTCTTTGGTGTTAATAAAGCTGGTGTTGCACACGGACTCATGCTCTCCCTTACGACCCCCTTTCGCACGAGCTCTGCCACTTGCCTATTCAACTCTGCATGCAATGTCGGGCTCATCCTATTAGCCACTTGATTTGGGAGTGAAGACCCTGGAATCAAATCAATGAGGTGTTGAATATCTCTTTTGGGTGGTAATCCATCTGGTAGCTCATCAGGAATAACATCTGAAAAATTTTCTATTAATTCTGATGTTTCTATTGGTATTTGAGCACTTACAAGTTCATCCTTATTTCCAACTAGTGCATAACAGAAACCGGTTGCCTTTGCCTCCTTCACAAATTCCTTTGCAAAAAGCATATTTTCAGCCTTCTCCTCTTCTTTAAGAGGTATCAAAACTATTTTTGTGCCATCCTTCCAGAAAGTATAAGTATTTTTTCCCCCGTCATGAATAACTTTTCTATCAAATTGCCATGGTCTTCCTAGCAGCATATGACATGCATCCATAGGAATAACATCACACCAAATCTCATCCTTATAACTGTTCCCAATAGAAAAGCTTATTAAACATCTCTTCTCAACAGTAACTTCATTACCCTTCTTAAACCATGCAATACGATAAGGGTTAGGATTCTTCTCACAATGCAGACCCAATTTATCGACTATCTCATTTGAAACCATGTTCTCACAACTACCACCATCAATAATAACATTACATACCTTTCCTCCTGAAGTGCATCTTGTTCTGAAAATATTTGTACGTAGCCATGCATCCCCCTTGACCTCCTTTCTTGGAGCAATCATTGTCCTCTTGATCATCAGAGTTTCTCCAACATCTGGTGGAATTTCGAGGTCCTGTTCATCTTCTACTTGCTCAGCTTCACCAAGATTTACTCTTGGAGCATCTCCTTGCCTTTTTTCATGTGTATAAGTATGTGGGCATTCAAAATCCCGATGCCCTTCTTCACCACATTTGTAACAAACAAATGGTCTTTGTGGAGCCTCCCATCCTCTTTCGCCAGCATATCCTCTACCCCTAGAAAATCCTCTGCCTCTTTGTTGATTCTGGAAATCTTGTCTCGTATCCTCTTGCTTTTCCCATCCACGAGATGATTCTCCCCTACCTTGGCTGAAACCAGCTCATCCCCGAAAGGAAGATGAGGCCCCCTTATTCATTCCAGGTGATCGCCTAAAACTTTGACGATTTTGTTTTTCCTCAGCCTTTAAGGCTAATTGATAGGCATCCTCCATGCTTTTAATCCTATGCATACTTATCTCATCTTGAATAGAAAATTTTAATCCATTAACATACCTCGCAACCATTTGTTCCTCAGTTTCTTCATGCTCTACACGAATGGACAACTTGTAGAACTCATCTGTGTATTCTTGCACTGTTTGTAAGTTCTGTCTGAGATTCTGAAACCTCCTGTAAAGGGTTTGTGCATAATCCACAGGTAGAAATTTATCTTTTAGCTTCTTCTCCATCTTACTCCACGTCCTAATTCTTTCTTTCCCCTTTCTTGACCGCTCTTTCTGTAGGTGATCCCACCATAACATAGCATGACCTTTCAATTTCGTGCATGCAAATTTTACCTTCTTTTCTTCTAACATATCCTTCCACTCAAAAAAAATTCCCATGCTAGTCAACCAGTCTATCAGCTCCTCTGGTTTTAGACTACCACCATACTCTGAAACATCAACTCTTATCCCATAATTCTTTCATTCCAATGCTCGAAGCATCCTTTCTTCAAAAGCTAATGGTGGTGCTTGTGTTTCCTCCTCTTCACAAACTTCTTCTTCATCTGTGTCATCTCCACCTTGATTTCCTCTTTGGGTTATCATTGCAACAAGCACAGCAACTTGTCTCTGCAGATCTTGCATATTTCTATTCATCTGGGCAATACCGAATCCTCTTCCTGCCATTTGAACAAAATACTTCGAACCAGCTCTGATACCAGATAATGTAGCCAAATTAAGAACAACCAAATGTACTGCAATAAAATGAACTCCAAAAGAAAATAGATCTCCTTCTTCGTTATCAAATAATGAATTACAATGTTTCCTAAATAGGAAAGTAACTCCCAACTCGAGTTGCCAAGTAAACTCTAGCTAACTCTGACTAAATCTACTCTAGGTGGCAGAAATTACTATTTTTAGCAGTTTACTAGAACCTGCTATTCTTAGTAAGTTTGCATGCTTATTCCTACGGGCACAGAAATTGCCACGCATCTTCTACATCCCTAAATTAGAGGAATTGCCAACTTTCTAACTCACAATGCAATTAATAGACTAAAATTAACTAATGCTCAAAAATAGGAAAAAACCAAACTATAATTTAAATCCTAATTTTCGGCCTCAAGATGGCAGATTTAGGGCTAGAAAACGTGTCGAAAACTTGCCCTAACTAGTAGGGCGGGTTGCCGCTGCGTTCGTCTCATCAAAACACATGGTTTCAAAAAAAACGGACTCAAACGGACACCCGAAGCTCAAGTTATGACCTTGTCAAGTTCTTGCTAATTCGGGCGCATCAAATATACATGGTACAAGAGTCTATTTCATAGTCGGCTTATACGTGGGAAACACGTAATGCCACCACCAGTTATTTCACTCACTAACCAAGCCACCTTATACATTCTCATACTGTTCAACATGGTCGAAACCCACTCGGTGGTATATACTACACGACAGAAAAAAAAAACATTAGAGAATGGCTGCAGCCACCTGCCACGGAATGCCATTGGCGAGTGTATTCACTACACGAACTATAATCTAACCTCCACGCCAAAATTTCAACCACCCAATACCTTACCACTCGGGCCATTAGTATTCAACATGGGCAAACGGCTTACCATGTGGACAAAGCCACCTGCCAGCATTTCAAACTTATGCTTAAATATTATGGTTGGGGGCGGTGGGTCGCTCAACCAACACCTGCCAAAGACATTAACCCCTCCCTCCTTATGCGTGCAAGCCACACAAAAACGGAGCCACATGTTTTATTTATTTTTCAATGATTACACTTAGATTTTGTAAAACATAATCTTCACACAGTTGGCCTGCTACTTTGGGTGTTGTCCTGGCCGCATGAGTTCATTGCAGTGGTTGTAGATGGAGTTACGGGCGGGTGGAACAGGCGGCGAAGATGGCGTGTTACCTCCACTTCCATTGGGTGCTGCGCAGATTATTCTTGCCACGTTTCATGGCCGTGGCCTGTACAGTGAGACAGCTAGGTCGCGGCAACAAAAAATCCCCCTTCTTCGTTTTTGAGCACTTAAAACAAGCAGGTTGCCAACTAAGTTGTTATCTGCCCAGCATCGAATGCATCCACAGATTCGGGATATGCCTCCATGATGTTATAATCATAATCGATTAAAGGACAGTGAGGGCGTTACTAGAAGACCTGGTGAAATTTATTGCAAGATCTTCTAAAAAGAACTTACCCGTTTACAGAGTCGCTCATGGAGGAGAGTTTCATAGAGGTGGGTCTGTTTCATATCAGAATATTCATGAAGCATAATTTGTTTTGCACTTACATGAGCATTACCACGTGATCTCTTTATTACAGTTTGCTTGCAAAATGGTGCGAACGTTTCAGGAAAAATGTGGACAGACATATTACCTGATGGTTGTACAGTGTCGTATCATTATTTTAATTGTTTTATATGATATGAATGTATGATTTTATGTGTAAACTAGCACAGTTCGCTTTGCCTTTGCATGAACATCTCACGCGTAGGGTTGATTATAGGCCTATTACGGCCATGCCATAGGTGTTTGCTTTTTATATATAAAACTAATATTATCTACTTGACAATAATTTATTCTAGCCTACTTTTGTTAATTTTAAAGAAATATTGATAGTATATTAATATTAATATAACTTGATAATACTAAATTCATTAATTTTTGTATTACCTTAATATGACTAATATTTAAAATATTAGTTTCCTTCTACAATTTGCAAATAGTTTTACAATGGATTCATAAATGAAGAAAAAACATAATAGAACTAGAGCTTAAACACTTTTTTTTTATTGGCATATTGGAAACCATTTAAAACTTAAGTCATTCCATCAACAATACAAGAATGGATATACACTAATATTCCAATTTTTCAATACATCTTTTTAAGTAACAAAATGAAATTCAATACACATACATTTTTTTTGTAAATTTCCCAACGTTCCTCAAGAGGTTCTCAACAATATTCCCATTAAGTTTTAAACAAGAACTACCAACATTACAACAAGATCAACACATTTATAAGAGGTTCCAAGCCAAGCTAAAGGAGAATAAAAGGATTGTCTTTCTTGCAACTTTTAATTCCATCCACATTACAACCTTACTAATGAAGTTCAAAACAACTTTCCTTCAAAAACTTGTTACAACATTTTCCACTTAATGTGGGATCATTTTACAATGATGGAAGCTAAAATACAAAGCAATATTACATTTTTCCTCCACTCAAGGTGGGTAAAAACACAAGGTGGTTTCACATTGTCATCAACAAGATCCAATGCTCCATCAACAAGGTAGCTCCTCCAACTAGTTTGATTCACAACAAAATAAGGGGAGAGGAAATGCTCTCCTCCCAACCAAGATACCCAATGGAGAAGAGAAGCCATCCTCTCCATTGGCCCCCGAGCCCCAACCGCATCACAATGGGAGAAAAATCCAACTCATGGCAACTACTAGCTTCCACATAACTAAACATAACGTTTCACATGCATTCCATAATCCTTCAAAAACAAAAGAATCAACAACTCAACAAGATGGAAACCATCAAAACAACAAATTCACAAGGCTTATCAAGAAATCCATAAGAGTAAGACCTATGGGGAGGCCACTTATGCCTCCCAATGGGAATGGGTGCCACCTAAAAGCCTCCAATGCAAAACACAATACCCCAAACAACTCTTATGCCTCCCTCAAGTACCCCTTATCCCTCCATCCACTCTTATGCCTCCCTCAACTCTTATGGCTCCCTCAAAGTAAAAACAAGAAGAAAATACAAGCATTTCTCTTACAAGGTGGGCACCCAACCCAAACTCCCTCCTCAAGAAAATGATCTCTTATGCCTCCCTCAAATAAACTCCCCATAGTCTCCTCCCACTCCCAACTTAGGCATTCTACCCATTCCCAACAAGCATTTCAAACAACAACATTCAACACAACATAAATATACATTCACATAACAAAAAAAAACATAATGCATACAAAGGTGAAGCTCCTACCTTTCCATGGTAGAGCTTGTTCCAAGTATGAAGTCTCAAATCCCTCCAAAGATCAAGCAAGCATCCACAAGCTCCAACAAAGTTCCCACAAGTATCAACAAGCTCCAAAAATCCACAAACTCTTTCCAAATCCTCTCCTCTCCAAAATACAAAAGACTAAAAATGAAACTTCCAACCCCCAAAACAAACAAGAGGATCAAATAAATAGAGAAAAGAGAGGGAGGGATGATGTGGCTCCAAGTAGGATGCCACCTCCTTTTCCCTCCACTCCACATCATTTGGTCAACCTCATATTCCAATGCACCATTAATAAGTGGTTGAAAGAAAGGCAAGCACCTTACACACTCCAACTAAGCCCACTCCCCAAAGGACAAAATTAAATTTTGAAAGAAAGTGTAATTAATATTTTACCCTTTTTATCCCCCCAAAACACCTAAAAGACCCTAAATTTGGCCTTCCAACCCATAGGTAGGGTTGGCATGGGGTTTTAAGAGGTGTGGGACAAGTTTGACTTGTCCCACAAGCTTTGAAATTTGGCCTCCAAGGCCAAATTCGAGTTTCCCATGTGGGGTAGAGTGTGCTACACTCAAAACTCAAACACACATCAATCCACACAAAATCCAAAGTAAATCAAGCCTAATAAATGAACTCTCTTTGGTCACATCTTTTAATTAGTTTAGGACAATTTCAAATTAACTTAATTAAGCCACTACAACCCATGGCTAACAAAGGGGTAAACTCCAATCCAAAGAATATGAATAATAACACAAGTAAAATTTCACTTACTAAGAGCAACACATACTAACATAATAAAAGGGAAAAATTAAAACAAAACAACACATGATCCCTAGGTCACAATTTTCCCTTAACCAGATAATTCTAACACACAATTACTTATTGCCATGGTGACCTTAGCTGAATTCTTCTCGAATTCCGATGTGGTTGGTCTCCACTCCCCAATATTGTTGTGAATATAATATACCTGTAGAGCAGAAAATACCTCCTTCGGCCTGTTGGCCGCATTAAAACATTCATGCCAAATATACAATATAATCTAAAATAAACGACACATGATTTACTATCATCTATGTAAGTACGATGTCACTAACACTTTCTAGCACATTTCTATTCCACATATCATTTATATCAAAACGATCATCACATTAGTCCAATTATCAAGTTCTACTCGATATGATTAAATATATCACATGTCATAATTAAAGATAAATAACCCTGTCAAAAGTATACAAATATCGTCATCAAATGTCCACCAGTAAACCATATGCATCATATAAAGATCAAATCAATAACAGTCCAATGTCTATGATATCTACTAGCATGCTAAATCAAGAAGCCATAATAATCCATAAGTGAAGTAATCAGTCTCGAAAACAACAAAACAAAAATGGTGTCGAAGGGAAGTCGGCACTACAAGCAGATTCTTTGGATTTGACAGTTATTGACAGAAATTGGATTCCCACAGGATTCTCTGACTATACTTTGGTGTAATAAATAGAGTGCAATTCACATTTCTCGCAACCCTATTGAGCACTAATAAACCATGCATATTGAGATAAACATACACTTCATTCGCCTACACATTCAAGATGAAGTTCTTTTCTTGGAGGACATTCTAAATTAAAATCAGGTTGTAAACATATCTATGAATCCTTTTACATCACATTGCTACTTTGAGTTGCATGGAATGCTTGGGGTTTTGAAAACTATTCTTGGGGGTGTTCATGAGACAATCTTCCTTCTTCTTCTTCTTTCTCTTTCCTTTTAGCAAGATTCTTTCCTTCTTTTGGTTCAATATTTCTTCATGGATATATTGTACTCGAGTACCTCATCAGTCCTAGTTGTCAGAAATCATATTGTGGACATGAGAATTCTATTTTCCCCCCCTAGCTTCACTTGATAGTGGGTTTTAGAGTAGGTAGTTACCTTAGCTAATGTTAACCTAGGTACTTTATTTACCTTTATTGTATTTATCCTCACCCACTTATGTGTGTCGATATTTCTTTTTATTTATTTAGATATACGGGGGATATTATCTAGTTGTTAGGTATAGTTATTTCATAAATTTATTGTCTTGACTAGTTCTTTGATGACTAGCTCTTTCCTTGATTTATGGCTTGATCTACATCCTTGAGTAGTTTTTAGATTGTTATTCCTTGCATATATAAGAAAGGCCCATTCTCATTGTATTTCATTGAGTTCCATAGTACTATATGATATTGTTTCTCATTTGTTTGAAAAGGTTTATGTATAGTGATTCTAGCGAATTATTTTCATCTCATTGATCACGGTGTTTGATTAACATCTAAGTTATTGGCTTGGTATGATCTGGTTATCATTCTTTTTAGCTCCTTAGAAGATTCAATTCCTCCAATATTGACTCAAGAGGAATCTTATAAGAAAGAAGTTTCTCTTATATGTGTCCCTTCTCGGTGATAGGCTCCTGTGCTTGAAAGGTTGAGGATGGGGGAGAAAATGTGGTGATTTCTATGGTCTCCTCTCAATCAAGACAATCCTCCAAATCCAATAAATAATATGCCTCTTTGTTTTCCTTTTATGTCTACTCAAACTCCCCCACAACATTCTTAAACATGGATTTTGAGAGATCAAACTTCTCTTCAACATCAGAATTTGGATGGGATTTAGTGGAGGGAGGTTTTAAAGCTTCTTGTGTGGCTTGCTTCATATCTGAGACCTTCATAATTGTTTTTTATCTATTGTAGCATGGAAATTATCCCCCTCTTTTAGATTTGGATCTTCTCTTTCTTCCTCTTCTGTTGATTTTGTATCTTTTGGATGATCAACCACTTCTAAAAAAAGAGTTCCTTCGTAGAAACTGCATTCTAAACATATAGATTTATGATCTTATTTTACTTGTTCTTGCTCTGTTTCCACAACAAAATAATTATGCACCACTTGTGGTTGGAGCTCAAACTCATCCGTATGCTTAACCATCAAGGAGATTTTATCAATCCTGAATCTCAGAGCTAATCTCACCAAGTTTTTCATCATTTATTCTTTTCTTCGATCTTCTCCTTGCTCCTCTTGAATGGTTTTTTGAGTTTCTTCTCGACATGAGTTCAGGATTACAAGAGGAGTGGCGGGTGGGGTCTCCATTGGTCTTTTCTTTATTTTTTGCGGTTGGGAGGAAGGTTTTGCATTTTTTCCTTGTGGAAGAGCTTTGGGATTAGAGGGGAAAAGGGAAGAAAACTCGAGATGCAGTGGAAGAGTGGATGGAGAAGTGGGTTCCACAATGGAGGCAGCATATGTGAAACTTAGGAATTGATGCCTTAAATTAAATTGAAACTGATTGGGGAACAATGAAAGGACTATAAGATGGCGATGACAAATTTTCCCATTGACGACTATGCATAACATTCATATGTCCTTAACATTGGATTTCTTCGCCCTGATGAGTAGAATGTAGTTGTTGAATTTACATTTATGATTTTGGAGACAATCATAACTATGAAGCCAACGTTTTCGTTGTGGCTATAATGATTGTTTGGATGACCTTGCATTTGCATTGAACCTTTTGATGCAATTCAACATCCTGAAGTGAAGGATGACCTCTATAGTCTACATATTCTTGAACTTGAAAATGTTTTATAGTTTGGTGGATAGCTAAAATGATCTACTTCTTGTCCATAAGATTAATTTAATATCTTGTTTTAATGTGGATGTATAAATGTTGATTTTCATCATAGTATGAATCTAGAGGTGGTTGATAGTAAACCTGAGAGTATATGCTGCAAATGTGGAGGTATGTTTGAATGGCATTATTGTTGTTACAACTATGTATTCCACCTGTGGGAGTGAAGTCATTTCATCACATGGAAATTCATGGACCTTTGAATAAAACTTAGAAGAACTTTGTGGAAGGAAAAATGGATGGAAATGGGTAGAGAAGAGATGAAAATATTTTTGGACTACTTAGAAAGTGGACAAGTTTTGGACCAGATGGAATAGGGACCAATTATGCTTCTATGCTTTACACATACCTCGAAAGGAAGTGATTCTATCAAGAGTAAAACAAACTTGATGGAATGGAATGAAAATCTTGTGTGCACACCTTAAAGTGCCCAAATTGAGTACTTGAGGGAGGCATAAGGATTGTGTATAAGGGTTTTGGAGTCTACCATTTGCAAATAATCTCTGAAATTATAAATTTTTTGAACTTGGCTCCAATTGAAAACCTTCAAAATTGTTGCCTTGATTGGAGAAATGCAATAGACCCCGAAATTACAGAAACTCTGAAAGTTCATGAAAAGAGAGATCTCTGAAACTCGAAGTGACAAAAGTGTGAAATTGAGTAAAAATATTGATAACCCTATTTTCTTTAGTCTTTGTAAATTTGTTCCAATGAATACCAAAATTTTAAGGAAAGTTGCATTGCAATGAAAGTATTTCTTGCTCTAAGATTTATTGGAAAGTGTTGTCTAAAATTCTTGTTGAATTCAAAATATTGGAATCAAAAGAAGGCATCTAAAATCCCGAAATTTGAAATTCCATAGTGCAAAAAATAGTTGCTTAAGAAAAAAACAAAAATCAGTATTTTTTTGGATTTATAAGAATACCCTTTTTAGATCTTCAACTCCTGATGTATCATTTTTGCAAATTTTGAGCCCATTTCGCACATGTTAATCCCTAGAAAAATTATTTCATACTTTTCACCCTCCATTAGAAACCTCCAAAATACGAAATTTGTAACCCAATCTAAATTAACCTCGAAGAGTTAAAGAAAACTTAAATCTAAATCTTGAAATTTATTAAACATTGGCTAACATGATTTCATGCCAAAATAATGTTAGAAAGTGATGAATTCACTAGAACATTTTATACTATTGTAAAAATGAAACCTGGCATTCCAAAACACAAGATTTGTCCCTTTTTATTATATATTTTTTAAAAAATTCTTCAACATCCAGTTACATTAATTTTTAAAGACGGACTTTTATTTTTACACCAAACAATGGTAATTAATAATTTAAAATCTTTCAATTAGATATTGAATATAGTAATTTTAGGCCTTGCAACTATACAAATGTAAGTTAGTTCAAAATCAAGACTCATTTAATAAAGTAACTGTAATATTATTTCGTTTGATTCCTCTTAGACAACTTCACACAGTTTTATGTCATGTTTTTTTAAATTGCTCGTGCTTTTAAACTATGTACAGATTAGTTAAATTTTGAAATTCTCTCCCACGCGGCCTTTATTGTTTTGTCCATTATATTGAAAATTTTAATTATTGGGATGAAATAAATCGTTTTTTTTTTTAAATTTTGGGCAGTCTGCCATGTAAAATTTGATTTTGAGGCGGCTGGTAAAAATGCCAGTTCTAATTAAAAATTTTATAGTTTTTTTAATCCAATTTGAAGAATTATAGCATTTTTTAAAATAAAGGAAAATCTATTTTCTTAAGTTTTTCATTTAGCTCATAATTTATATCAATCATTTTTATTTTTTCTTTAACACATGCTCTTCGTAAGCATGAAATTTTTACTTTCACTTGTCATTTGATTTTCTTTCTAATTTTAGCATATATTGTTTCAAAATAATGCTAATATTTTATTTTATTTCATTTTTATGTAATGAGATTTATAAAAAATTAAACAAAAAAAAAATCAAGTTTTTTTATATTATAAACTAACTTATATACCTTATATTTTTCAACACGGTTTTATTTTCGCTTTTTCGGCAACATTTGAAATATTAATTTTTTATCATTTTTTTTTTAGTATTTATATTTGTAATTTCTTTTAATTTTCAATCATCTGACGTCGTTGTATTAAATTGTAGTTTCTTGTTAATTTTTTAAGATTTTATTTTGACTTTTTAATGTCCATTACTTTTTTCTTTTAGACATCTTTTAAGCAACGTTTCTTGTGGCTATAATGATTTGGATGACCTTGCATTTGTTGAACTTTTTGTAAATTCAAATTTAATTTATAGGCATGACCTTTAATTTCTAAATTTCTTTTTTCTAATTAAAAATTGCAATTTTGGAAGCTAAAATGCATCGATTCTGTTCCATAAATTTTAAAAAATTAATTTAATATTCATCAATATGTATAAGGTATTGGGGAGTAAGTAATTGCAACAGGTTATTTTATGGCATTTTTATTACAATTAAGTATTCCACTTGGGAGTTTCTTATTTTCGCAATTATTCAATTTTTAATAAAATTAGAAGACTTTTAAAAAAGAAAAATGGATCAAATTTCGAATGAAATCTATACAGAAATAGAAAAGTGGGTTTTAAGATAATCAAGTTTGCTTTACATCTATTTCGAATCAAAGTATATTTATGAAGAGTAAAACTTCTATTGCAATTAACGCCGCTGATAAGTCCATACCTTTTTTCAAAAAATTGTTGAAGTTGTTTACCTGCAAATTTCTATTATAAATTTTTTACAAACATAATTTAACTTCTATTATCGATAATCGGTAGACAAACGAAATTTAGAAACTTCTGTATTAACGGAAAGAGAAAAGGGTTGTTTTCGATGACAAAAGTGTGAAATTATTTATTGATAAAGTCTTCATAATTTACCAAAATTTGACTCTATAATACGTCTTTGGAGATAATATATTAGCACGTCTATGTAATACCCGAAATTGAAATTCCATAAAAATAGTCAAGAGTTGAAAAATCATTTTGATATATATAAGACCATATATTTATCTTCAATGTATTTAAACTTACAAATATATTATATAAAGTTCATAATATTAACCTTTCATTTGATTGTATAAACTTTAACATGAAACAAGATCTTCGTTTTATTATTATTGTTGTTTTTTCTCTCACTTTTAAAAAAATTAAAGTATTTTGTTTTTTGGTAATTTAAATTTTTAACATTATACAAATTTAGTTTTATTTTGTTATATTTAAAATTTTAATTATTATATAAATTGTTTTTTTTTATCCTTTTTTTTTGAAATTATTTTTTTAATATTTGATTTTGAGAAAAAAAAAATTGTTATTGTAATTAAAAAATTAGTTTACAAATATTGTTTTTTTTTTTTAATTTTAACAATTATAGCATTTTATAAAATAAAAAAATCTATTTCTTAATTTTTTTGCATTTCTCACAATTTATATGAATCATTTTTATTTTTTCTTAACAAATTGAAATTTTTATTTTATTTCATTTTTTATTAATTTTTAAAATATTTTATTTTATTTCAAAAAAAAAAATCAATTTTTTATAATATTATTTGCTTATATTATACTTTTAAAACATTTTTCTTGTAATATTAATTTTAATATTTTTTTTATCTAATTTCATTTTTTATTATTTTTTCTTTTTTCTTTTAATTTTCGTCATGTGTTACTATTAAATTAGAGTTTTATTAATTTTTTAATTTTTATTTTGACTTTTTAACTATTGTTTTTACCTTTAAATTTTAATATTTCCATTTTATTTTAACTTTGGTAAATACTAAATTTTTAGTTTTTAAAATTTAATATAAAAACTTAAAAAGAAAAAATTTTTATTTATGTTGAATTTTTTCCAATTTTTTTTTATATTTTACAAGTTTTATTAATTTGATTATAATTTAATTTATAATTTTTCTTAAATAAATTCGCCTTTAATTTAAAAAATGTTTTATTTAACTAATTTCTTTTTTTCTTTTTTTTCAATTATTCAATTTTTAATAAAATATTAAATTTTAATTTTTTAAATTTACTATTAAATGTTTAATTTTCAAGTAATTTTTATCTATTTTATCAATTTATATTTATTAGTTTTTATTTTAAACAAAATATTATATTCTTTTTTCAATTAAATGTTGAAGTTTTTCCCCAATTTCTTTATAGTTTATTAATTTAATTCAAATGTAATTCTGTAGCTTCTAAAAATAATTTTTTTTGTAGTGTTTATTATTTTTCATAATTCGTACTAGTATTTATTAATTATTTTTCATAATGTCTTACTATTTTTTTTTGTTACTAGTATTTATTTTTATTATTTTTCATAATTTGTCTTACTAGTATTTTTTTAAATTTGTCTTTTTTTAATTGATTTGATTTTTGATAAAAAAAAAAATACTTTTAACTCTATTAAAATATTTTATATTTATTAACAATTATTGATGTTTATTATTATATAAACTTAAATGTTGAAGTTTTTCTCAAATTTTTTTAATAATTTTTTAATTTAATTCGACTGTAATCTATAATTTCTATTAAATAAAAAAATTTCGTTAGTATTTATTTATTTATTTTCATAATTTATCTTACTAGTCATGTGTTACTTTTTAATTAACTTTTTAATTTTTGATAATATTCGACTCTATTAATATTTTATACTTATTAATTATTGATGTTTATTATCATATAAATTTTCTTCCAAAAAATACACAACAAATATTTGAATTGTATGTACAAGTTTATAAAATACAATTTAACAAATATTATTTTATAAATACATTTTTATATAATTACATATATAGAGAATTTTTATCTATTTTATCGATTTATATTTATTAGTTTTTATTTTCAAAATATATATTCCTTTTTCAATAAATGTTTAAGTTTTTCCCAATTTCTTTATAGTTTATTAATTTAATTCGAATGTAATTTGTAGCATCTATTAAATAATTGTTTTTTTTAGTATTTATTTATTATATATAGAGAATATCATATATAATTGTAAACTTACAAGTCGACATATATTACCATATAATTTAATAAATTTAATTTTTCAAAATAATTATGTGTTTATATATGTCAAAAATATAATATTTTTATATTTACTTTTATATTTACTTGATGTATATCAAATTTATTATATTTTTAATATATTTTAAATGTATTTTACCCGATCATAATAATTTTTTATAATTTGACTGTAATCTATAATTTATATTAGATAAAATATTTCATTAGTATTTATTTATTGTATTTTCATCATTTATCTTCTAGTCGACTTTTTAACTATTGATAATACTCGATCTATTAATATTTTATACTTATTAATTATTGTGTTTATTATCATATAAATTATCATGAAATATAAATATCATTATTTTATATAATATGTAGATATAAATATTATCATTATATAAAATAATAAATTTTTCATATTATTCATATAGAGAATATATATATATTTAAACTTACAAACATATATTACCATTTTAATATATATTAATTTATATTATCATATTTATCACAATATATATTATGTGTAATATATATACATATAGTCTTAAATATAGATTATCATGTATATTATTATATGTAAAATTATTTATCATTATTTTATATAATATTAATATATATTAGCATTATCATACAATAATAAATTATATTTATATATATAGAAAAATCGTATATATAAAATATATTTTTTTTAATATATATTATTATATATTATCATATTTATCACAATATATATTATATTAATATATATACATATAGTTTAAAATAGATTATCATGTATATTAATATGTAAAATATATTTATCATTATTTTATATAATATTAGATATATATTATCATTATATAAAATAATAAATTTTTCATTTATTTATATAGAAAAATCGTATGTATAAAATATATTATTGTATATTATCATATTTATCACAATATATATGTCAAATATTATTATATTAATATATATACATATAGTTTAAAATAGATTATCATGTATATTAATATGTAAAATATATTTATCATTATTTTATATAATATTACTTATATATTATCATTATATATAATAATAAATTTTTCATTTATTTATATAGAAAAATTGTATGTATAAAATATGTTATCATTATATACATTTTTATTTATTTATTATGATTGTATAAAATATTAAATATATATTTTTATTAGATATATATTAAATATTATCACTATATGTAATATTAAATTTTTTATTTTTTTAATGGAAATCTTGTATATATAAATGTATTCCAAATATTTTATATTAAATATACTTATAACTTAAAATAGATTATAACGCATATTTATATTTAAAATATTAAAAGTACGATTTTTATTATTATATATATACATAAAAAAAGTATGACACATTATTACTTGATAAAAGATAAATCTTTTATTTTTTAAGACTATTAATTAAATATGCCTTTCAAGAAAAATTAGTGTTTTGAATTAGAATTTATTACAATCCCCAAAAATTCATTTTTTAAAATTTTTCATTATTTTAATATGAAAAATTTATTCGAAAAAAATAATATGTTATATATACATTAAAAATATTCCATAAATTAAATATATCTTGCCTTGCAAGAAAAATTTGCGACTTTTTCCAATTTTAAAATTATTTTTTAAAAAATTCTCATTATTTTAAGATGGAACAATTTATTTCAATAATAAACCACATATAGCTATATATTGTTTAGACATTAAAAAATATGGGACAAATTTACTTTGGAACTATTATTAGATCTTTTTCAACAAAAAATATGGGACAATTGTATTTAGAGTCCATCTTTTTTTAAGAGTTACGAAATTGACTCTGATTCTTCTACACCGTTAAAAACATAAAATTTCAAACTCCATTTTTCTTAATTGCTAATTGCAAAAACCTTTTTAAAAATTTCAAACTCGATTTTTTTTAATTGCTAATTGCAAAAACCTTTTTAAAAATTCTACATTATTTCAACATGAAACATTTTTTTTAAAAAAAATTCAGTAGTGAGTTTTGAAATAAGATTTTATCACACCATAATAATAAAAAAATAAAAAATTTACACCATTACAACTAAAAAGTCAAACATGAAATAATTTTATTGCATTTACCATATCATAAAAAAAATAAAGTTTTTCAAGATTTTTTTAAAAATGAAGCTAAAATACATGTTCCTTACAATAATACTAAAAATAACAATTATAGCACATTAAGAAAAATTAAGATGAATTAGAGGCTAAAGCGCTTTGAAATTTAGATTTTTCCACATCATTAAAAAAAAAATTAAAGCTTTATTAAAGATTTAATACCCTACATAAATAAAAACTTAAAACATGAAATAATTTTTAAAACCAATAATTATTCAGCCAACATAAAATTAAAATAACAATTACACCAAAGACTACAATTATAATTAATATACATAAAAGCAAACTTCTTGCGTCAACTGTCCACTACCTTAGTGCATACTTTTAATTACACATGCATCAATGCTGCATATACAATTAAACTTACATGTTTGTAAGTTAACAATTAAAGTTCAAGCGGTTTGTACAACAAGCTTCTGAAAGTTTACTACAACATGAATAAAAACTTTAAAACATGAAATAATACTTTAAACCTGCAATCATTCAGCAACATCAATGTATGATTAAGTACATTAAAATAACAATTATACCAGACTACAATTAATATTACACATAAAAGCAGACTTCTTGTGTCGACTGTCCACTACCTTAGTGCACACTTTTAAGTGCTCATTACTAAAATGGTCTCATACAATTGTTGATAACAAAGTTTCATCTCGTACAAAACAAAAAAACATCACAGAAAATAACGCTTAAGAAAACAAAAAACTTATACTTGATATATCGCTCTCCACAATAGAATCTAATAAGAGTAGAAATGGAATTTGGGTATAAAGTAGAACATTAATAAGAAATAATCAAAAGAAAAAACAAAACATTTGCTATCTAATTTTAAAATCTACGACGGTAGAGATAGATTTAAATAAAACAAAATTTGATTAAGAAGAATAAATATATGCGTTATTTCTGTACAGGTAGGGATATGAATAACATAGAATAACATCATTCATGCTTGTAAGTAATTAAACGCAGTCATGTTTGAAAATTAGTGATTGAAATTACAAATCGAAGCTCCTTATACGTTGTCATATGTTTTTAATTAGTGATTGCTTATACAATGTTGTTGCATGTTTTTTTAAGTAAATTAAAAAATAAACAATTAAAGTTCAAGCAGCTAGCCTTTTATCAATTCGCCTTTCAAGAATTAACAAATAAAAATACAGAACAGTTCGATGAATTCCAAACAAAAGAGATGCAAAACAAGTTTCTGAAGATTTAAGAAATAGTAACCCATTTCAAACAAAATTAATAATAAATAAGCCAACAATATAGAAAATGAAATCCTCTCTGAAGGTGGTGAAAGAGAGCAGAACAACTAAAATTAATATTAGTTACAATTGAATAAATTTGGGAAATGTTTTTAATTGTTAAAAACATACTTAGTTAATTTTAACTCCTCATAATTATCTTCCACTAATCAATTTTATGAAAAAATTAACAGGGTTTTACACTCTAATTAAAAAATTAAAACATACAACAAATCATTTTGATTGGTTTCAATATCAAACCCCATTTGATAATTAAATTGACGTCCTAAATCTTAAATATAAAACACGCTGAAATAATTTTACAAATCAACACAGTTCTAAACATTGTAAAACCAATAGCACAGTTAAATGTATAGTTAAACTTTGAGATTTTCAACAATAAACTTGACAAGAATATGAAAATATATGACCTAGCTAAATGTAAGAACAAGCATCCTTAAAACATTACTAAATCATGAGCAGCGACTGCAACTGTATCTATAACATTACCTAATAATCATGAAAGGTTGTTTCCCACAAAAATTACATGTACTCTGTACAAACGAAGTATATCAACAGTAAATCAGGCAGTAAACAAGTCAAAACAAAATTTCACAACATTTAACTACAAAAATTAAAACCTGTCCAAATCATTAACTATGCCTATTAAATGTTTCATAAATATTTACTCCGTATTAAGTTATTAACAAATGATTGGTAACATTCACTCTGGATTGGTTAGACACAGAAAATTCTTAAGTAAAACAACAGATGGCCTATACCGAAGTAGATATCGCTACAGAACACAAGGAGAATGGAAAGAATATTCAGAAAATGAAAGCCCTAAATAAATGTCACAAGAAAACTTTCCCTACAAAATTAAACCCTATAGTGTAAAATTAAACCCTGAACCCAACATCAACCCTGCACAGATAATAAACGGATCGTACAGATTATATTATAAATATCTACCCTGCATTGACAAACATTAATGAAAGACTACCTTACTCTACTGTACATTGTATTCCATGTCGATATAAACAAACAGACGTAAAACTGCCCTGCTCCTACAAATACAAAAGTAAATAAAAAGCAAAACGTTTTAAGTATTAAAAATCTGAAAACATATAAACCTTCACTGCAAAAATAACACGGCCGGATCTTAAAAAACCGGGCCCCTGCACAAGATGCGAATATACGAATCGCCGTCAATTATTTGATTGTTCGGTGATAAAGTGTAATGCTATACACTGATAAATAAAAATCAGACTTAGCTCCAAACGAATAACAGAAAAATAAATCGAAGCCCTAAATAAATAATAAACGCTATAGACCGGCACACATTGGTCCGAACATGTATGTTTCCACCATCAATTACTACACAGCCCTAAATAACAGTAAAAAAGATCGAAGCCCTCGGGTGCAGAATGAAACCCTACGCCTAATGCCATACAGAAACATATCACTAATATTTACTCTGTTACATTATGAACCACTAGGCATAAACAATTGACTACATTAGAAGAGTTCTATCTAAATCTGAGAAGAAAGTTCTGGAATGAATTCCCGTGGTTTGGTATTTATTATGTTTAAACATATACAAATGAAACCCTATACATCGATAATATTTAATCCATTTTAGCGAAAATACACAAATGCTTACATAGAATAAACGATGGAACAGAAGGGCTTACCCGTGGTCTCGTCTGCACTGACACTTCACTCCATCGCTAAGCTCCCACCGCTATTCTTGTGGAGGATCCGACTCACAAAAATATCAAGAAAAAACTCAGCAGACGACAATACATTCATCAAAGGACTCAAACAGACAGAACAGAAGAGAGACACAGGCATGGCCATGCTTTGCACACATCAGACCTCCACAGACAACAACCAAAAAAATACAAGGCAGTAAAAAAAAAATGAGATCGGACCTCCACAAGCCAGAGCAGAAAAATCAAAAGAGAAAGACACTCTGGGAAGCGGAATCAATCTTCGCAAGACAAGTGAAAGTTTTTTTAATAGAGCCCGTATATGCTTTCCAGCTGGCTACTGTCCGGATATGCTTTCCAGCTGTCTACTGTCCGGAAGCTTCCACTTAATCTTTTGCGTGCTAAACAAATAAGCTATCTCATGTTTTTGCCCGTTGTACCTTTAAGACAAATATTTTAAATCTTATCCGCATTTATTAGATGTAAGTACAGGAGGCGAGTGGAAGCAGATATGCTTTCCAGCTGCCTTGCATCGGGAAGCTTTCCAGATATGCTTCCATATCTTCCACTTAATTTTGTGTGTGTTAAACAAGACATAGGTATCGCAAAGACTTAATCTCGTGTTTTTGCCCGTTATACATATGCTCTAACATTGGATCCTCATTTATTAAATTCTCTTATCATAAACAACTCTTTGAAAGACAAACAAATATGGGTTATGTTTACCTTTTATGGTTTATGCAAAGGTTTTAAGTTTTTTTTCTTTTTTTCCCGTTCTCTGTCTTTTTTATTTTATAATAATTTCACATTCTTAAAATTATTGTTTTTCCTAATTTTAATATTTACTAGCATTGTATATGAGGATGCAATGTATATGTGTAATGCCCCGCTGGGCATCAGACTCCTTTTCTACCTGCCTCTACTGCCACCTTGGCCTCCTCCCAACCACCCAACCTGCCAACTTTTAAGACTGTCATGTCTGTCTTTGCGTGAGAAAGATGGAGTCGGTGGAGGCCTGTTTTCTTCACCTAAATCTTTGTTTTGATCCTTTCATTCAATGCACTGGACGCAGACATAATTGACTTGATGGCTAGTGGAGCAGGCGTGTTGCATCCACCTTCTTGAATGCTGCGATGTGTGTTCTTGTCAGGGATCCACTGCAGCGACCTGCAACAGGTCATTTCGGGTTCCTCCTTCAAGATATTTTTCTCAAAATCGTGCTGCACAGGCAGTATCAGTGGAGCGTAGCACTGAAATTCTCCTAGGAGAGTGCCGTGAGGAGGTATTTGGCTGTATGCAGCAGCTACAGGGTAGAGAGGTAAACTTATCCCAGAAAATCAGTGGCCTCCAGAGAGAGTTAAGTGCGACAGCTGCTGCAGGGCGATCCCAAGGAACCGTTGGTGTGGATCCTGTTGTTCTGGTTGCACGCGACCACAGTCGTGATCAGTTGTTGCAAAATCTTGCAGCTGTAGTAGAAGAACGAGATAAAGTTTTAGTTGAGTTGTCTTGCCTTTTCATTTTGGAAAGTCGCTTCCGTCCAGGGGGTGTTCTAAATGGTGGGAAAGCACATAAAACATCTTGAAGGAGGAGGAGTCCGAGTCCACGAAGGAGAAAGGGTAGGAGGAGCAGATCTCTCAGTTGGTCACCGAGGAGAAAAAGGAGCAGAAGCAGGACACCTCCACCTGTTTTCAGGCGTGGCGATGAACATGTGGAGGGAAGAAAGAGGAGGGGCATAGGAGATCTATGCAATGTTGGAGAAAATGCCTTGGAAGATGAATATGATTGCAGGAGTGCAGCATCTATACCATCCAAAGGATCTCAGGACTTTGACCGATTGGATGAGGAGTAGCTCATGTCAATGTTTGCTGATGTTGAGCCGTTCAATAAGAGTCAATCAAATCAATCTTCTAATCCTCCTACTCATCAGGCATCTGCATTGGATAACAGATGTTCAAACAGACAAGCAACTTCCGAGAACCCCTCCACTCCATCTGATCACAATAGCATCAATGAGCCTTCAATGGAAGAGAAAGTAATGACTGTATCGAGCCAATTCAAAAGTGAGCCAGAAGTACAAAGTGTCAACAAAAGTGACCAACCACTCCAGACCGCCAAGACTGTAATGCCCTCATCATCAGCAATGGAACTCGACCCAAACATGGATCCAAAACGGGTCAAACGAATTTTAGCGAATAGGCAATCTGAGCAAAGATCTAGAGCGAGAAAGCTGCAATACATTTCAAAGCTTGAAAGAAGCGTCAATGCCTTGCAGACAGAAGTGTCGACGCTGTCTCCTCAAGTGACATTTCTGGATCATCAAAGAGTTTTATTGAATGTTGATAACAGTGCTTTGAAGCAAAGAATTGTTGCTTTTGCACAAGACAAGCTTTTTAAGGATGCACACTGTGAAGCATTGAAAAAGGAGGTGTCAAGGCTAAGACAACTATATCACGAGCAGCAGCAACATTTGCAAAAAGAAATGCATGCATCCTCAACAGGGGCATATGACTTACAACAGCACCAGTTTGGTAAGCTAGAGCAGGGTTCATCTTCACAGATGATGGATCAAAAACCCGAGATCTCTGATCCTTTTCCAAGTCATCTGGAGACTACATCAGGGATTCCAGACCATAGAGAAAACAATGCTTCCCACAGCCATACAGCCCCTGGTTCTCAGATGTTGAAAAGCATGATGCCTTCAAGCTGCCTTATGGGAGGGAGCAACAAGAGCTTGGAAGAAAGAATTATAATCAGGCATGTTAACTTTACTCCTTGTAATAGTTTTCTACCTTCTTTCAGTATCTTGAAATGAATTTTCTTTCCTCTTGAATGGCGCCTAGAATAAATGTTTTCATGGTTGTTTATATCGCTGTCTAAATGTGTTGGCCGTTCTTTTAAAATCTCGTTCCAATTTCGCTAGTTTTTCTTGGAATGTTCTTTTCCCTCTCTTATAGCTTACTCTTTTTATATTCGTCTAAAGGGGCTACTGCAATATTGTGTGATGCAGTCTAGTTCGTAGGGAAGGAAACATTTTAAAGTTTCGTTTGCTTATATGACTCTCTTTTAAAAGAATTATGTGATGGTATTTTGTAATTGGAGGCATACTATATGGAAGGTTAAGCCTTCATATCTCTATTTGGTTGAATAAATACGTATTTCCTGTTTAGGGCTCTCCTATTTTTGGCAAAAAGGTACATTAATAGTGACGTTGTGTTCTAAAACTTGTTTAAGCATGTGGGCATTCCTTACTTTTTTTTAATTAGAAAATGGCATTAGGGTTTGTTTCAGAACTGTACATGATCGACTGTTGTACCCAGTTCTAGAGGATTAATAACCCGACATCTATTTTGGCCTCTACGTGTTGAGAGGATTACTATACTTACTTCCTGGATTCAAACTCTTGTTTGATTAAAGTAAGGGGGAAACATTGTAAGTTTTATTGAATGAAATCTCTTCAAAAAAAATTTAAGGGTCGCGAGAAAGCTATTAATAGCTGGATTGAAACAAAAGTTGTAGGTGAATCCATGGATTGGACTCGGGAACTTGTTTCCTGTTAGATGACAGCTGATTGCAGTGATAATATAATAGGTGACTGTTATATTTATCTGTTTGATATTTGCTAGACTTTTCCTTGATACGCCACATGGATCGGGTAAAAGTTGCCATCTGTATACCATTGGCAAGGAGTTCATAGAACTTCTAGGCCTGACTGCCCTGCGTAACCTTCCTGATGGATATGTGCGTTGGTTCTTTTTTGAGCTGTACTCGTGGTAAGGCCTTTTGAGTCTGGAACATCGCTGGTGTACTGACCCACCGTGTATCGAATCCCTTTGTTTTCAAAACTCGAATATCTTATACTTCGAACTTGGTTACTAGAAACGACTTTGGAGGTTGACGAGTAGGCATGTTGGTAGAATAAGGCCTTTTTGTGTCTCTTTTGTACGCTTTGAAAGCAGTGGAAGGTTTTGGTTAACTTGGTCTACATTAAAAAAATCCTAATGAAGGTAGTGGTAAAGCTCATGCGCTAAAACTGAAAACTATATTTGTTTTTCCTTAACGGCGTCGAACCCTAATATTGCTATGAAGCCTTAACTTGGAGATTTGGATAACGTCGTTTGTTCCGCCTTACGATCATATTAGTAGTTTGTGTCTTTCTTGGAACCCTTTAGTTGGATGGAGTAAGTTTTGGATCCAATCACGTATCCATAGGATTACATGAAGGAGATATCAAACACTCTTTACCTTTCTTGTTCCTTAACCAAAGGTTTGCCTTGATTGTTATGTGAGTTTTTCTTACTAGTATTTGAATTTATCCTTGGCAATTAGGTTTGTTTCAGACTGTACATGACGACTGTTGTGTACCCAGTTCTAGAGGGAAAGAACCCACATCTATTTTGGCCTATACGTGTTGAGAGGATTACTATAACTATTCCTGGATTCAAACTATGTGTGATTAAAGTAAGGGGAAACATTGTAAGTTTAACTGAATGAAATCTCTACAATTTTTATTAAGGGTCGCAAGCAAGCTATTACTAGCTAGACTAAAACAAAAGTTGTAGGTGAATCCATGGTATTGGACTCGTGAACTCGTTTCCTATTAGATGATAGCTGATTTCAGTGATAATATCATAGGTGGCTGTTATATTTATCTGTTTTGATATTTGCTAAGACTTTTCCTCGATAAGCCCACATGGATCGGGTAAAATTTTCCATTCTTCTATACCTTTGGCAAGGAGTTCATAGAACTTCTAGCCCTGACCGCACTGCGTAACCTTCCTGATAGCTATGTGCGTTGGTTCTTGGTTTGTGCTTGTACTCCGTGGTAAGGTCTTTTGAGTCTGGGACATCGTTGGTGTTTTGCCCTCTACGTATCGAATCCCTTTGTTTTCGAACTCGAATACCTTGTACTTCAAAACTTGGTTACTAAAAGGTCCCCATTTTGTGGCCTTGTTAGGGAAATCAATTTTTATTTTAATGTTTATTGACATTGTCTGAATTATATAAAAATTATTAATGATTTTTGGGTTTAGTCTTCCCTTATATTATGTAGAGAAGTTGACGATTAGGATAGGGTTTGTTGGTAGAATAATGGCCCTTTCTGTGTCTCTTTCGTACGCTTTTGGAAAAGTGGATTTGTTTTGGTTGCTAGTACTCACGTTTTAAGAAATCCGATAAGGAGGTAGTGGTAAACTCCTTGGTTAAAACAAAAACTATAGTTGTGTTCTTTTAAGGGCATCGAACCCATATTACTTTGAAGCCCCTCTGGAAGAATTGGATAACGTCATTTTTGCTTCGCGCCTACGATCATAATTAGTACGCTTTGTCTTCTCTTAGACCCCTTAGTTGGATGAAGTAAATTTTGGATTCCAATCACGTAACCTATAGGATTACATGAAGGAGATATCAACACTCTTGACTTCCGTTGTTCCCAACCCATAAGGTCTTGCCTTGATTTATGTAATTTTGTTCTTACTAGTATTTGGACTTTCTCCTTGTTGGTTGATTTAGTTTTCTCTCTCATGAGATTAATATTGGAGTTGTGAGTTGTGTTTTTAATCCATTTCTGAATTTAGAATATTATTTTCTTGATATTGTTAATTGTTAGCTTATTATTGCATTGTGTAGCCTTAACATGGCTCAGTTCTTGCGAACTGACTTTAGTTAATATTTGTGCAGATGGATTATGCAAGTAGACTAGAAGAAAAGAGTGTAAAAGTTTCATCTGTACCATTATGAAGTTCCTTGTAAAAAAATGTCCAATGTGTTGTAAATTGTGTAACGTTGCTTGTAAAGAGAGTTGATATGATCTCTTGCCTTGTATTGTTTTGGTAATGGTGAAATAAAGTGTCTTGTTCTTGTGTAGTTAAGCTTGAAATTATCCTTGTGAGAAATGGCATTCAATCTTTACATTGATATGAGTATTGTAAAACTTTGATCTTGAGAATAAATTTATTAAGTTAAATCTTTCTAAGACTTAGCGGACAATATTTTATAAGTAAAGAAAAATGAGCCGGTAACCCTTAAAGAAGCTAAACAGAAATAATGATTTTATATTCAAACAAATAAATGTAAAGGTGATCTATTTGAAATCAAATAATTCCATGAGTGATCAAAATGAAAACATCCTTTGTGAGGTAAACATTTATTAATTGATACCCCTAGCTAAACTAGTGAACACTACCCCCTTTGGGGTGAACTCTTAAACAAGCTTAAAGGAAAACAATGGTTAGTTTCTGGAAGATATTAAGATTTAATAAGTAGGAGAAGACTTTAAGTGAACTACTCCACAGTGTTTAAGAAAATTAACTTAGTTGGTGAGATGAATTTGTGCGAACCATATATTGATTCCTTCTGAAAACTTAAGTCATGAGCTAAAGGGTGTCTTACCAAAATAAAATAAACCCTAACCATTTCTTACTGTGGCTTGCCCTAGTTGTGAGTGTTGTCATGTGGTTGGACTTCCATGTTGTCTCGTCAAAAAGAAAAATAAATTGTCCTTGATAAGTGTGAACGTTTCCCGTGCTGACCTTGTGGTCTTCCCCGTAACAAGTGGTTCCAAGTGTTGGTTGTAACCTTGTGACGACATGTTGTGCCGTGTTGAGTCAAGCAAGTCAAAAAAAAAAGTTATCCTGTATTTCACTGTGTTGTTCTTGTGTTGGTAATTTTGGTGTGTTACAAAGTGCCTCTGATTTTTGGACCGAGTCCACTGCCAACATCACATCGGTCCCTTATGGCAGAGACATAGCAGAGGCATTGAAAAGATTCAGACAGCAGATTCTAAAATCAGTGTGCCCCTCTCAATCATGAACACCTGTCTTCTTCTCCTGACTTTTCTCCCTGCTTTCCTTTCCTTGTCTCGAATTTATTATAGTTAGTTGGTGGTTTTACATTAAGCAGCCATTTAACGAAGCATTATTTTAAAGAAGTAGTTACCAAGGGTAACTGATTTGTAAACTATATATATAGCCTCTCTTTAATGACCCAAAATCACGACACACGAACAAACGCAGTGAAAGACAGGATAATTTTTTTTTGACTTGCTTCCACACATGACACGACACAACATGTCATCACAAAGTTACAACCAACTCTAGGAACCACTTGTTACGCGGGATAACCACAAGATCAGCACGGAAACATTCACACCCAAAAGGATAGTACACTTTTTCTCTTTGACATGACAACATAGGGTCCAAACACAGAACACACTTACAGTTAGGGCCAACCACCATGAGATATTCTTGGGGGTTATTTATTTTTAAAAAGGACATCTTGCAATTATTAGCTTATGTTTTTCAAGGAGGCTCAAGATATGATTCCTACAGTTCATCTTTCCAAGCTAAGTTTATTCTTTTGACACTAAGTAATCATCCTTAAATCTTCTCTATTATGCCATTTATTTGCTTAATTCGTTTATTTAAGAGAAAGGGGGTAATTTTAAATTCCACAAGTCCATCTGCTCACCACTTACGCTACTAGAATTTGTTCTTGCCCATAAGACAACATGGGTTTGTAAGTTCAACAAACTTAGGAGAAGAAGTGATACAAGGTGCACCTTGGAAAAGGGTTAGAGGGAGAAGGTCGAGATGAAATCATCTTCAAGACCACATTAACTATTGCCAAGTATATAATTCAAGACTAGGGCTCTTAACCAGAATTATCAACATATTTTGCTTAGGCTTCACTAAAAGAGTTATATAACAAGAATAAAACAATTTGCCTTTCCAATGGCTGAGAGATAGATTGCATGGTTTCTAAATTGTTTTCTCCTGCTTATTAAATCTTATTATCTTCCAGATCTAACCATAGATTTCCTTTAAGTTCGTTTAAGAATTTCACCATGAAAGGGATAGTGTTCATTAGTGTCAGTTAGGGATATCAGGTTATTTACTGTTACTTAACAAAGGGATAGTTTTATCTGTTGATCACTTATGGAATTACATGCTCTCAATTTGGTCACCTCTACACAAATTCATTTGCAATATAAATTTTAGTTTAACTTCTATAAGTATTAAACAACCCATTCTATTTTACTTATAACACACTATTACTAAGTCTTAGAATGATTTAGCTCATCATTTAATCGTAGGGGTAAAAATTTAACAATAATTATTTATGAAGACAAAAGAAGGTTACATCAATTCTTAGGTACCGATAATCCATTAAGCTCACTCAAAAAGTGGTAAACAAATTTTCTTATATTTTCAAAGATATACAGACAATTCAAGGTTCCAAAGTTAAGACGACATAATCCACGATACAATACACTAAGACAATGATCCTCTTCTAAAATTTCCACTAGATGTTATCAATAGTTGAACAATATAAAAAGGATTCATACAAAAGAACTTCTCAACTGAGGTTGATGTAAAAATCTACAAGTCTATCCCTCATCTACTCGCAAAATCCATCTGCAACAAATTTTTCCACAAGAGTCAGTTCGCGAGAACTGAGCAAGATAAGGCTACACAAAACCACCATAACTATTATCTAACAATACCACAAAAGGAAGCACTTTATTACAAGAATTGGGTCAAACCTCTAAACACTATTAACACATCAAGTTATAATAAAGTCTTCATCATGCCAATCAAAGAAGGAGAAGACCTTGTACTTCAGTAGGAGTAAAAGCAACGAAAGTATAGCAATCGTATGAGAATGGCCCTTGGCCCTATAAGGAGAAAATAAACAATCTAGCAAAAACAGAATTCCCATCAAGTAAGTAATTAAACAATAATTACAAGATTGAGATTTGATATATATAGACCAACCATCTAGAAATTTATCAAAGGTACCAACGCATAGGCTAAAATAATATATTTCTAAAAGAACAAGAGTTGATCGGCCCAAGAAAGGGGAACCACGGGTTTCAAAAATTAACACAAAAAGCCATGTATAATTGAGTTTCAAACCGGAAATCAAATAGAGTATACACACAACATAAGTTTCAAAGTGAAGGCAAAGTATACTAGTTTTGACCATTAACTACAAAGATTTTCCAATCATTCAAGGAAGGGCCAATGTCTTACAGGCTAGTAGCAAACACGCGAGAGAAGAAGGGGGTTCCGTCAAACAAGAGTATACAATAATGTCATCAACAAATTTTATAACACTAAAGGATTTGCAAACCTCCACAACAATTCTAATGTTTGGTTAATTTAAAATAAATTACCTATTTCCCAAAACAACAATATTTTAAGGCAACCCTTGGTAACACAGTCAACCGTCATGACAAAGATACAAACATAATTTCTAAGTGACATTATCAAAACAAAACCTTCCGCTATGAATCCATAAGACTATCAAATGAAAGCTGAGTTTTTCCCAAAGATTAATCACATTTAAGGAAATTTCCATCACAAACTATTAAGGTAATTACATGCATAAAAACCGACCAATATTAATTAATAGCGTTAACATTACGAAGGAGAAAATAATGCAAGTTAGGAAAAATAGAAGAGCACCATCAACAATAATTCAAAGAGGGGGATTAGACCAAAACTATTCTAGTGTCAACGAGGTACTGGATTCGCACAATGAAACCTCGAGCTTAGTTGATCCGAAAAGCTAGTTATGGTTCAAGTTGATAGGGATGGTCAAGGTACTTCTTGAGGATGGCCTTAAAAGCCTAGAAACAAGATGAAAGATAATATAAGAGTCTAAACACGCGATCTGGAAAACACATTGCACACAAACCTTTTCATTCTAAAAGTTTAATACCGAAACTCAAGCTGGCTAGCCCCAAGCATTGATCACACTACTCCTACAACCTTTCTTTCTCGATGCCAAAAGGTTATCAAAGGGACTTGAGAAGGAGCTAACAAAAAACGTCAAAAGACAACTTGGGTGCTAGGGATGGGCTTCATAGTTATCGTAAACTTACTTCCATGATAACGAAAAATACTAGTTTGATCAACATAATAACTTGCAACTCAATCGCAGAGAAGAATAAATACATAAACAAAAAGATGAAGGTCTATCACTCGAGCAAGAGAAACATAAAACCTAGAGGAGAGGGCACACGCATCCTTTCGACCAACATACTGACAACGATAAAAGCTGAAACAAGAAGAAAACAAGCAGAAAGGGGAAATCTCCTGTCATGACATCCAACTGACAAATCAATGCAAGGAAAAAGTGGTTCGATTTCGCAATAATTTTAAACATAATAATAGTAGAAAAGTGTAGAAATATTTTACCTTTTTCTCCAGATTCAACATCGTCCTCTTGTCTCTTCCATTGCTTTGGACGCCCTCCCGAAATCCCACACCCAACAAAACATGCCAGACTGAAGAGGAAGCCAGTGGAAGTTGGAACGTGGGAGGAGAAGAGGCATCCATCGCCCAAGTCACAGAGGAGAAGATAATGAAAGGAAGAGGGTTCGTTGTAGGAAACAGGAACAAAACTGAGCAGAGGAATACTTTTACTTTCCCGTTCACTTAGTACATGTTCTGAATCTGAAAAATATCCTGCTACCTTCATCTCCCAAGACATTTTCTCCAACCTTGCATATATCTCCTGTGCCTGTGGGTGTGATTTTTCACCTACACAAAAAGCATGCACCATTTTATTGCCTTTAATCCAACTACACCCAAGTTTCTTTTTAAATCCTCTATCCTTCATCGATCTCCTAATAAGATGCGAGTATCACCTTTATCATTCTTTTCACCAGAAGAGACTAGCTGTCCACTGCCACAACTACTAATTTTTGCATCTTGTTTGACACCACCATCCCGATCACTGCTTTCCTTTCTTTATCCAATCCACTAAAGGAATGTAAACAACAGCAATGTTTCACCTCTGTTGGGTATTGAAGCTACAACATCGTCACAAAGCCAAAAAGGGTTACACAAAATGAAACCAGAGCCAAATTCGAGCTGACACCATCAGATGGGTTTGAGCAAGCAGCAAGGAAATTTGAGCTTCGTGAATATTCTGATATGAAACAGATCCGCGCCTATGAGATTCTCTTCCATGAGTTACATTGTAAAGCAAGTAAGGTCTCAATAGAGAATCTTTGCAATAAAATTCGTCAGGTCTCCTGGTAACACTCTCACTGTCACATAGTCGATTTTGATAAAAAAATCTTGAAGGAGAATCCTGAATTTGAGGATGCATTCTATACTGAACAGATAACAACATAGTTGGACAACCTGCTTGCTGGAAGTGCTCAAAAAGGCTTCTGTCATACTGCAACATGCCTGCCGCCTAGCTAATCATTGTTGCAGGCTGTTGTAGTGGATTCCTAACCAGAACACACCTTGCAGCACCCAAAGAAAGTGGAGGTAACATGCCTACTTTACTAGCCTGAAGCTTCATCTAAAACCATGTGCGCAGGGCAAAATACAGCAGGCAGACCACAAAGGACAGCAAAAAAAATTGTTGCTTGATCAAACCTGAGTGAAACCAAACAAGGAAAACTTTCGAAGATTTGTTTAAGGCTTCTCCACCTTTTCAAATCAAGAGACACCATGAAAATCATCTATTTTCTCCCTGTGATTACAATCTACAGTGTACAGACTGGTAAAAGACCATTGATCAAGGTTGAGGAGGTATTTGAGACTTGTTTTTCACCTTTTGAAGCTTGAGGACTACTTATAACGGCTTCAACACCTTCCATGGGTGTTCTTACCCATTTGAGATCACATAATCACCACTGTTTTATCTTGAACAAGCATTCTTAATTGTCACAGTTGAAGACTCCTTCATGCTCGGTTCAGATTTGATGCCAAGGAGATAAAGACCTTCAACCAGAAGTTGCCACAGACTTAATGAAGTGGATTGATACATTCACCTTAGCTATTCACATCGAGGACAATCGCAGTTTGGAGGAGAGAGCCCTACCCACATTTTGAATCTTCAAGACAGTGCACTCAATAACTCTCACACAACTGTATACCAACTTAATGTTGTCCGCCACCAACCAGGGAGAAAAGGTGTTTCAACCACCCACACGCAGTCCATCCAAGGAAAATCTCATGTGGTCAGAGAAGGATACGCAGGCAATCAAACAAGAAAACCAAGAAGATTTGCAAATAAGAAATAATAAATGAAGGAGGAAGTGCGGCCACCAGTAAGAAAGAGTTGAACACACCAAGAAGGATGGGGGTTTTTTAATGCAATGGCAGGTGGCTATTAAAGCCACCCACCTCCAGCCAACCAAGGAAACAAAGTCAAAATACATTAACATTCCAATTTAAATTATGTTTCCAGTCGGATCTGTGACCCTTTTTTAAAATATCCTTTTAACATTGAAGTCATTATTTTCCAAAACATAGCTTCATGTCAAATCTCACAATGATCTTGACTCCATGGGTCTTGATAAATATAATGCCTCGGTTGTGGTTTATGTCAAAGTCGAGGTCTAGGTTATACTATTTAGAAACGTCAAGTCTTACCTTAGGAAAAATTAAAGTCCTTAGATATAGTTAACATGATATCAACAAGATACCACAAGATATGATAGCATATAATCATAACGGCAACCACTTTATTGAAATCACGAAGACAGAATAAAGAATTGAAACCAAGCCACTATGTAAAAGATCAAATGAACTCAAGGTAAGATTGTCAAACCAATAAATGTCAACTAAGGTCACAAGGAAATAATGAAATTGAATACAGAAATGGCGTATTGATTTGATATCCTTCTTTAAATAGGTTAACGCACAGGACATTACACAGTCCACACACAAAGGTGTCATTAACGACTTGAGAATGCAAGAGGGGAAGGAGAGGGAAGGTTCTAAAACATCACTGAGACAAGATCTAAGACAACAGAAATTCACACAGCCATTCGACACTCAACAAAAAGGGGTCATTGCAACAAGAACTAGGGTACACGCCGAATGGGGCATTACATTTTTTTACTATTTATAAATGTAATATCCATGTATTTAACAACAAGATAAAATTTGAATGGGAAAAATAGACCCGTGTTAAAAAAACCCACCACCTGATTAGGTGATCCTCAAAACCTACAGTAAAATGTAGAGAATGATGCATCCTAAATGGTGTTTCAGACCTGTATCTTTCATGTCAGTTTCCTTGCATAATTTTTTGGATAATGATTTTGTCTATCGAAACATAATTGACCTTCCCCAATGGTTCATAATTTTCATAGCACATAGTAAGTAGCATAGAAAAATTGGTCCCGTTCAGGTCAAAAAATCCATAAGAACAAATAATATGTCGTCTTAGTCAACATCCATAATTTGTGCACAATCAACATCCATTCACTGTATATTTGTTCCCTCACAATTAATTGATATAGACCTTAGTTGTCTCTATCCGTGTTAAAAGGAAGGAGGGGTTTCCCCTGAGTGAAAACTCTTTTCAACATATTGCGAAAAATTATTTGAACCCTCTTTGGTTGATGAATTCCTTATATGTGTCGGCCAAAGGGCGTATTGGTAGCAGTGCAAAGTGGGAGACGTGAGGGATGACAACTTTGGTGTGATTGGTTCCAATGTGCCAGCATTGAAAACGGACATGGTTTCAATGAAAAGGACCACAAACGCATCCACGAGCACATGAAAGCATCAATTACTATGACAGTTTTGTTAGTAAGGTTTTTCTAGGGACATCATGTCAGTTGGTTCCTACTTCATGGATTTTGCATTGATTATATCAGGGTTAAAATCTATGGCCTCTTGTTTGTGATAGTTTCAAGGAGACAAACATATAGTATTAGTATATCATATTTATTATATAGTATTATAAAATATCATTAAATATATGCAAAATATATAGTTTTATAGTTTGTATGAGTATTTGTATTTGTAAATATACGGACTCTGAAAGCATTTTAGTAGGTGATCTCAAATTTGGTAGTTTAGAGAAGACATGTTTCAAGGTATTGGAAAATGGTATGTGTCTGAATATGTACACATAACACCGCCATGCAGACATTTTTATATTGAATGTCAAAGACATGTTTTGAAGCTGCAACAGAAAACATTGGAAAGTGGCTTCAAAGTGGTCTTTAGAGATTGGTGGCCTGGGTATACTACTTTTGTGTATATCAGATTATGATTTATAAGCCAAGAATCTTAATTTCTTTCAACATTCGTTGGGTTTTCTACTTTTGGGCATTATCAGATTTCTCATTTGTACTAAAAATGTAGTTATCATCTTTGAGAAAATCCAACATCTTTGTGCACTTTCAACCAAAACTCTATCAATCAAATAGAACTTCTTTTGAAAAAAGGGTGTGATAAGGGTGAGGACAGTGATATTCTTTTCTTTTCAAAATTTAACCAATTTAATCTCCAATGGATTAAGGAAGGAGAATGACTAATGGATAATAAAATTGAAGGATTGGCCAAAATTAAAAATTATTTTCCCAATCTTGACGAGCCTTGCTAGAAAATGACAGTTGTGTCCTTACCCCATCTCATGATTCAACTTCAAGGTCAAAAATATGAGAGTGCAGCAGTTGTCGTGAAAGCCAAAATAAATTTAAATTTCGTAGTAAAATTTTTCCATTATATTTGTTTAAACATGAAAAGTTAAAATTTGAAATTAAACATGAAAAGATAGATTTGGCTTCAAGGTCAAGGGTTTGAATCCCTACCAGTGCCACTCTACCTCCTTTACCCCCTTGTTATTTTGCTTCCCCCGATCATTGAATAATCCATCTTCACTCTATTAACCACATTGTTGTGGAGCATACGCAATGTCGTGGGCTCGTTTAGATGGTGAGGAAAGATTCCATTAGATCTCAGTGGAAATTCAAGTTGTGCCAGATTTTCCAAAGCCTGGTAAATCATATTCCCTGCCTTTTCATCCTCTTCTCTGAACTGCGTCTGAAATTTTAGAAATATCAAATATTTTTGTTTTTTATTTTCCATGGACCGCCCTAGACTTAAACCAACGATTTCCTACCATATGTCTTGTCACTTTGCCATGCATGGTACATGTTCCTTCGCTGTCTGAAAGTCAATATTTCATCTTAGTCAGCTTCCATAATTTTTACACAATCACTATCCATTCAGTGTATCAATTTGTGCATACTCAACATCCATCTGTTGTATATTCATTTACTCACAAGTAACCACTAACCGCCAAGTGTAAGGCTCAGATAGTTTCATACGTAGTCAACCGATTGATCTGATTCGCCACTATCTCCATCTATGTGAGAAGGGAGGATGGTTTTCCCCAGAGTGCATACGCCTTTTGGCCTAAAGAGAATTGAGTACTCTTGAGTTAGCATGAACAATGGAAATGTTGAATTGACAAAAGACACCCTTCATCATTATTTGTTATAAGAACAAAAGGGCCAATAATTAATTTGGTGTAACATTAGAAAGACAAAGGATGGGATATGCAATAGTCTTTGAGTCGGTGAGCATGAAAAATAGTTGTGGAAGTAAGACATTGATCTTTAAAAACATCCAATGTGTATAGTCAATGTGGGAAATGTTAACACTTGTACTTTTTGGATGGTGATAGACCAATCCCTTTAGAAAGTTAGTTGACTAAGGTAGAGTAGTTCAAATCCAACCCTCAATGAGTTTATTGGAATAAGTAGAGTAGTTCTTTCTTACCTCATTCAGTTTCTCACTAAAGAAAGATACTGGCTTTCCTCCTTGACTTAAAACAGCACCAATATCCACATGCGAGGCATCACAATCAACCTCAAACACTTTATCAAAATTTGGTAATGCCAAAATGGGTGCCTCTATCACCTTCTTCTTTAAGAACTGAAAACTATCCTCGGCTTGCCTTTGTCCACAAAAACTCCCTTCCTTTTGTGCAATCTGTTATAGGTGCTACTATACTGCTGAAATTTTTAATAAACTTTCTGTAAAATGTTGCTAGACCATGAAAGCTTCTTACCTCTGTTATATTCCATGTGGAGTAGGCCATTCAATAATTGCCTTTATCTTTTCTAAGTCCATCTGTACCCCATCTGCTGAAATAATAAAGCCCAAGAATACCAAACTCTCTTGCATAAATGTGCACTTCTTCATATTTTCATATAGTTTCTCTTTCCTTAACACTTCAAATATCACCCTTAGATGCCTCAAATGTTCTTCCTTAGTTTTACTAAAGATCAAGATATCATCAAAATAAACCACAACAAACTTACCATTATACTCCCGCAACACGGTGTTCATCAATATCATAAATGTACTAGGTGCATTGGATAACCCGAATGGCATCACCTACCACTCATATAATCCATTTCTTGTCTTGAATGTTGTTTTCCACTCATCTCTTTCTCTGATTCGAATCTGATGGTAACCACTTCAAAGATCAATCTTGGTGAAATACCTAGATCCAACAAGCACATCCATCATATCATCAAGGCAAGGTATTGGGAACCTATACTTGATTGTAATTTTATTGATTGCTCTACTATCAGTGCACATTCTCCATGTTCCATCCTTCTTTGGTGTTAATAAAGTTGGGGTTGCACACAGACTCATGCTCTCCCATACGACGCCCTTTCTCACGAGCTCTGCCACTTGCCTATTCAACTCAGCATGCAATGTCGAGGCTCATCCTATAAGCCGCTTGATTTGGGAGTGAAGACCCTAGAATCAAATCAATATGGTGTTGAATATCTCTTTTGGGTGGTAATATTTCTGGCTATCAGGAATAGCAGAAATAACATTAGAAAATTCTTTTATCAAATCTACTGTTTCTACTGGTATTTGTGCACTTGTAGGTTCATCCTTGTTGGTGACTAGTGCATAACAAAAACTAGTTGCCTTTACCTCCCTCACAAATTCCTTTGTAGAGAGCATATTTTCATCCTTCCCCTCTTCCTTGAGAGGTAGTAAAACTATTTTTGTGCCATCCTTCCAGAAAGTATAAGTATTCTTTCCCCCGTCATGAATAACTTTCCTATCAAATTTCCATGGTCTTCCTAGTAGCATATGACATGCATCCATAGGAATACCATCACACCAAATCTCATCCTTGTAACTTTTCCCAATAGAGAAACTTATTAAACATTTCTTATCAACAGTAACTTCATTACCCTTTTTAAACCATGTAATATGGTAAGGGTTAGGATTCTTCTCACAATGCAGACCCAATTTCTCGACCATCTCATTTGAAACCATGTTCTCACAACTACCACCATCAATAATAACATCACATACCTTTCCTTCAGAAGTGAATCTTGTTCTGAAAATATTTGTACGCTAGCCATGCATCCCCCTTGATATCCTTCCTTGGAGCAATCATCGTCCTCTTGATCATCATATTTTCTCCAACATCTGGTGGAATTTCTAGGTCATGTTCATCTTCTACTTGTTTAGCTTCAACAAGATTTACTCTTGGTGCATCTCCTTGTCTCTTGTCATGTGTATAAGAATGCGGGCATTCAAAATCCCGATGCCCCTCTTCACCACATCTGTAACAAACAAATGGTCTTCATGGAGCCTCCCATCCTCTATCACCAGCATATCCTCTGCCCCTAGAAAATCCTCTGCCTCTTTGTTGATTTTGGAAATCTTGTCTTGTATCTTCTTGCTTGTCCAATCCACGAGATGATTCTCCCCTACCTTGGTTGAAACCAGCTCATCCCTGAAAGGAAGATGAGGCCCCCTTATTCATTCTAGGTGATCTCCTAAAACTTTGATGATTTTATTTTTCCTCGGCCTTTAATTCTAATTAATTGGCATCCTCCATGCTCTTAATCCTATGCATACTTATCTCATCTTGAATAAAAAATTTTAATCCATTTACATACCTTGCAGCCATTTATTCCTCAGTTTCTTCATGCTCTACACGAATGGACAACTTGTAGAACTCATCTGTGTATTCTTGCACTGTTTGTAAGTTTTGTCTGAGATTATGAAACCTCCTATAAAGGGTTTGTGCATAATCCATAGGGAGAAATTTATCCTTCAACTTCTTCTCTAGCTTACTCCACGTCCTAATTCTTTCTTTCCCCTTTCTTAACCTCTCTTTATGTAGGTGATCCCACCATAACATAGCATGACCTTTCAATTTCGTGCATGCAAATTTCACCTTCTTTTCTTCTAACATAGCCTTCCACTCAAAAAAATTCCCCATGCTAGTCAACCAATCTATCAGCTCCTCTGGTTTTAGACTACCACCATACCTCTAAAACATCTACTCTTATCCCATCATTCTTCCCTTCTAATTTTCGTGAAGCATCCTTTCTTCAAAAGCTAATGGTGGCGCTTGCATTTCCTCCTCTTCACAAACTTCTTCTTCATCTGTGTCATCTCCACCTTGGTTTGACTCTCTGGGTTATCATTACAACAAGTGCAACAACTTGCCTATGCAGATCTTGCATATTTGTTATTCATCTGGGCAATACCACCTCCTCTTCCTCTTCCTCTTCCATTTTTTTTAAAGACTCGAACCTGCTCTGATACCGGATAATGTAGCCAAATTCTAACCAACTTGATTTACTGCAAATAATATGAACTCCAAAGAAAATAGATCTCCTTCTTCATTATTGAATAATGAATTACAATGTTTCCTAAATAGGAAAAACAACTCCCAACTCGAGTTGTCATGTAAACTCTAACTAACTCTGACTAAATTTATTCTAGGTGGCGAAAATTACTATTTTTAGCAGTTTACTAGAACCTGCTATTCTTAGTAAGTTCAAGCATGCTTATTCCTATGGACACAGAAAATTGCCACGCATCTTCTACATCCCTAAATTAGAGGAATTGTTGCAACTTTCTAACTCATAATGCAACTAATAGACTAAAATTAACTAATGCCCAAAAATAGTGAAAAAACTGAACTATAACTTAAATCCTAATTTTTGGCCTCAAGATGGCGGATTTAGGGCCCTTTTTAAAACATGTCAAAAACTTGCCCCAACCAGTAGGAATGCAGGTTTTTGCTACATTCGTCTCATTGAAACATGGCAGGTTTCAAAAAAAAATGGACTCAAACGGACACCCGGAGCTCAAGTTATGACCTTGTCAAGTTCCCGCTAATTATGGCACATCAACAATTACACGTGTCTATGTTGTTCATGTTTGAGATGGAAGAGTGACACTTTGGTAGTAGCTTTCAAGGAAATTCAGAAGTAAGTTTGAGATATTTATGTTTGTTTCTTGGAGTTAACAAAGGAATACACGTTTGTAATTAAAAAACATATTCTTTATGGACTAACAAGTTAGAATGTGTATTGATGTTTTAAAAAGGCTATTCAAGCATGAATGTATACATACATCATTATATAAGTCCTATAAGATAGTGAAGGGCCATTAAATTGTGGTGTATTGTCGAATATGCTTTCATGAAGCAACAAGGTACAATGAATCGGAAAGTATGACATGATACAAACCTATAGGTTCTCAAATTAGGTGTGTAAGTGTATCCTAGATTTAGGGTCATGAGGAATTTTTAATGTCTTGGAAGGATATGCAAGTTCGGTGTCATGTCTTGGGTCCATAAAAGTTTTAAGCGAACACCAAGTCTAGATATCCTATGTCTTAGGTATATGATGCTTCCTAAAAATGCCATGAAATGTTTGTTGCAGTATCTCAGGTGGATGTAGAGAACCCCATTGATGAATTTCAAGGTTATACTAGCCTAGAATGAAGAATATACCTTGGTACTTTCAAAGAATGTGCAAGCTCTTCAAGATTAACATGGTACAGACTGTGACAAGGGATTATAAGATTGAGAAAGAAGTGAAAAGATTCTCTACAAATCTAGGTGAGCCTAATAAGGAAAGAAGAGCCTAATTTTAACTAGAGTCAAACATGTAAGATTTCTATTAGTGCTAAAAGTGTGGAACTATTCATGCTTACAAAAGAAGGTGGTAAGTAGGTACGTTTCATGACCAAGGATGGTCAAAACTTTATAGATGACTTATTAAGGAAAGGAAAAATTATTATTTGATCTCATCAAGTATGTAAGGTGCTATGAAGGATGAGTTTGAAAATAAATAAATATTAAAAAGTATGAGTGACTATTAGCTTGCATGAGTGAAGTACACATGACATCACATTATCAAAATTACATGACACGTGTTTGTTAATGCCTTTAAAGGAAGGGGGACTATGATCTAGTCTTGAATTATGAGTGCTATAAACATGAAGACTTGTTATTCATGATGGATTGACATAAGGAATTAGTATAAGATAAGGAGTATCAAGAGAACCAGGTGAGAATTTAAGCTAGTATGATCTCTGTCAAAGAAAAAATGCAATACTATAGTGTTGCAAGATTATAAGAATGGTGCTACAGGTTTCCAGGAACCATGGTAACAGGGGAGCTTGATTTGTTCTCTAGTAGGTTTTTTAGATGCCTAAGAAGGTGTGAAAGGTAGGTGAATGATGAATTTCTAGTGTACTTCAGTAATAAGTAAGTTTTTGACTCAAGAGGGTTGTAATAACATGCTTAAAGGTTGAAAAGATTGAGAAAGAGATTCGGGGAAATGATAAAGTGTTTGAGTCCTTCCCATGGCTTGAAATCAAGGGAAGAAGCATAATATTTGTACTTTATACTAGAGTAGGATGGTATAAGTCCAATGGGATTCATAAGGAGTAGTTTTAATTATTGTATGGGTCTTGAAAGCATGCTAAAGTTGGTCAAAATTTCTCTAAAGAAAGTATTTAGGGGTTTCAGTCCTCAAGGTGATATGAAGTCAAGATATGGATGTGTCAAGACTAATTTGAGCCTTGTCAAGTAAATATGAACCCAGAGATAGGTGAACATGATGTTTTAATCCCAAATCATGATTGTTGGCGTGTATAGGTGTTGTGTATGTTTTTGCCTATGGGGAGTGCAGTCATCAAATGCACAGAGTATTAGTGAGAAATGATAAATTTTTGAACCAAATTTGATGATTTTGGTTGATTTTTCCAACCAAGAGGTGATATATGAAGCTAAGAAATATGAAGATCATGCAAGAAAATATTTGCTTTATTATTAATGTAAAAAGGAGGATAAAATTAGGTGGTTTTCCATCAATAACAAAGGTGGCGATTGTTGGCATGTTGAGTTTTAGATGTTGTCATTGATGTAAAATATTATTAATGAAAAAGAGGATGATGGAGAAAGGTCATTACATGATTATTATGTTGGAACATAATGATTAAGTGGTCTTGCCAACCCTTAATGTATATGGGTCCATCACTAATATATATAGGTTAATATTTAATAATATGAAATATTTATATTTATATTATTAAATATGCTAACCTAGGTATATACTTTTAGTTAAATATTTAAAATCATGAAATGATTATATTTATAATATTAAATATTATAAACCTAGGTATATGTGTCAACTGATAACGTTGAAAAGGTGGGTCGGGAGACATACCCGATCACATAATATAAAAAAGACTATAGGTCCTCATTTGATATGTTCAAATGAAATATCAAATGTGAATATTATTTTACCCTTGTGATTAGGGTTGAAAGGAGGAGGTGAAAGTTACTCGATGTAATTTTGGTTCTTGGAAAGTAAAAGGTTATTTCACTGTGGTTTTTACCCTATTTGGGGTTTTTCCACTATAAACACAATGTCACTGGGTTTTAACTTTTAGTATGTATTACTTAGTTAATATTTTATGTAATTTTATTTATTACATTGCATAATGTTTAACATTTAATGTTTTATGGTTTATATTAATATTTAAATGTATTGGTTGATTAAATTCGTAATAGTTAGAATCCTCTAGTTTCTAACATGGTATCAGAGCATGGTGTAAATTAAATAGGTTAGGTCTAAGTTATTGTATTTAATATATTTAATTTTTATGAGTTTTTTCAATCAACTTGAAAAGGGTATTTAATTTGATCGGGCCCCCCTTCTTTCCATTTTTTGTGCAAACTAAAATTGTGTGTGTTTTGTGAAGAATTGGTATTTGCAGGAATATTGTGGTGGACCCTCGTCTTCGAAACCCTTGGTGAAAGGAGCTCTCGAATAATTTTTTTACATGGGCATGAATATCATATGTAAAGGTTAAACTGTTTAAGAAATATTTTATTAATTCTTGTATAGTTTGTAATGTATGTGAAGGCCCAGGTTGAATTTCAGGGTAAACATGTAAAAATTCAAATTACAGGGTCTCTCATAGGGAGAGAATATTCCTCGAGAATAGGAAATTAATATTTTTCTATTGGCTTTGGGTGAAAGACCAATGGAATGGGGCAAAATAATGCAGTTGCTCTAATATCCTGGTTTGAATTTTTTTTACATATTTTTATTAAAGAGTCATCTATAGTTGTCAGACTCCCTTTAAATAGGGTCCTTTCTATTTCTTTAATAAATTCATGTAAATAATATAGTCTTAAAACTATAGTAATCTTTTATAATTCATAAAAAAACAAAACAAAAATATATATTTGTATAACAAAATAATTATAATTTTATAGTTTGTAAAACTAAGTATTCAAACATAAACCTAACATGTGCCCCTAACCATTTATATTATCCATGTAAGGGAGCGGCCCCATTCATTTATAATTTATAGTTTATAAAAACTATATAAATAAACATATTTCAAGGTTTTCTTTTATATAAGAGTAGGAGAGGAGAATACAATGGGATATTATTTCAGTTATAAATGTGGAATTCCTAGGTATAAATGGAGAATTAAAAAACTATTTTATTGGTGGCCCATGTGAAGTGTGGTAAATATTTATTAAAATATTGGTAGTTATATCCACATAAAAGTTTTAAAGTTTTTAGCTTGCAGGAATTATATGAAATATTTTTCAATATTTCCATAGTTTCAAATGTGTGCAGAGTTAAATTAAAAGTAAATGAAGGGAGGAGATAAGGTTCATGAAAATAAGGATTTCAATTTATTTCATTGGCTTGGTAAAATTACTTGCCCCCTCTGCAAAATACATAGGTTAATTTGTACTCTCATAAATCTACTTGCACCAGATAAAATTATTTTAACCCGGTCTATGTCCTTTAAACCCCTTTAGTAAGGGTGATATGTTATTTATTAAAAAAATACTATAGTTTATAATTTTTATAAACTATATGTTGTTTTTTATTTACATTATATAAACTATTTACTTTTTTTAAAAAAATTGTATATATTTTTTATATTGTAAATTATAATAGGTTATTATAATGTCTTAAAATATAACCACCCTAATATTATACAGAAGAAAAAATTCTAGAATTTCACCATTTGGAAATACACAACAAGTTTTGGCTCCATTAAATTTGACATGACCGTCATGACAGGGCCAAACATAAGGAAGTATGATGGTCATTTAGACGTCATATTTAATCTCGTAGGTTCTAGGAAACTTTCACTGTGTTAAAATTGATGGTCAAATGACCGTCACAACAGTCCAAAATTAAGTCATAATGACAGTCATTTAGACGTCAAATTTAAGTTGGTCAGATCTTTGTCTACATTAATTTTTCAGAAATTTTAAGTTGTTATGCATTCTTAGGGGTTTCTTCTTCACTTCTATATAGTCAGAAATATTTTTTATATAAATCTGAGGTATAATATAGAAAATTTTATATTGCGGGTTATTATTTTGATCATGAGAGGTTAATTAGTATGTATTGTAATGATAAAATTAGTTATGATCAAATAGTTTCTTTATATCTATAAAATTTAGATCTAATTCTATTAAAAGTGTTGTTTTTTCAATAAATATGTATCTAAATCTATGGTACATTGTATATTATAATGGGGTGTGTTTTACAGGTTCAAGAAAAGAATGACGTTTAGCTATTTTTGTCTTGACAAAACCCAAATCATGAATGGAATCGACTACAACATTTGGGTCAAAACAAAATTTATGGTGAGGAAATATTAGATGATTGTTTCTGGATCAGAGGTTACTCCCAACGGTCGTTAAGAAACTGTAGATAACATGAATGTATTCTTCCATCGAATACATGAGGTTCTTTCTATGATTCTACGCAATGTGAATGATGAGTAAATTATACACATTGGTAATATAAAATTTTTGAAAGAGATATGGACACAACTAGAATCCATGCATGAAGGATACTTGGTATATGAAGGATAGTAATGAGAGTATAATAACTAAAGGAATTCAAAGAAATAGTCTATTTATTTATGATGATTTCTCTTCTGCATCTTGTTTTATATCTCAAAGTTGAAATAATTCAAAACTATGACATGAAAGGTTAGGACATGTTAATTATCGAAGCTTATATGAAATGTCTAGATATAATCTAAAGAAAGGTTTACATGTGTTGTCTTCTTCTCTTGAAGTTACTTCATTAAATGCTTCTAAATAATGGTTTCAATTTTGATTTAGTAAATGGTCATGATGATGTTTTGATGCTATGGATGTTTCTGAAACTCCTACATTCCATACTAAGAAATTAAATTGGGTTCAATCTATGTTAGAAATTTCAAATCCTATTAACCTTAGGAAAATGACTAAGAAGCCATCATATGTACCATGCATTAATTACCTTGTATGAACCCAAGCTACAAATTTTTGAAGAAGCTTCTCGAGATGAGAAATGGATACATGCAATGCAGGCTGAATATAATGCCCTAATTTAAAATCAAATCTGGGAGTTGGTTCCAACTCTAGAAAAAAGAAGTATTATATGGTCTAGGTGGGGTGGTTATACAAAGTAAAATATACTGTTGTTGGTATTATTGACAAACATAAAGCTAGAATTGTTGCTAGAGGTTTCACTTAGAAACCTGGTATTGATTATGTTGAGACATTTTCCCTTGTAGCTAAAATGAGTACTGCTAGGACCTTATTTGCAATTGCAATTTGGGTAACAAATCCACCAAATAGATGTGAAAAAGGCTTTTTTGAATGATGATTTAAAAGAAGAATTTTACATGTCTTAACCTAAAGGATTTGAAGAAACTGGTAAATAAAACTATGTTTATAAATTGAAAAAATCCTTATATATTTTAAAGCAAGCTCCTAGAGCTTGGTATGCAAAAATTAATTCTAACTTTAAACAATTAAGATTTGTTAATTGTTCTTCTAATAATGATGTATTCATTAAGTAAGAAAGATCACATATTATCATTGTTTATATATATGTTGATGATTCGCTTATGACTAGTGATAATCCTACTTTAATTTGTAGAATTAAAGAAAAATTGAATCATTACTTTAAAATGACTGATTTAGGTATCGTACATCATTTTCTTGACATGATTATATTTCAAGATAAAAAAATTATTATTGTTTCTTAAGCATGGTATGCAACCAATGTACTAAAAAAGTTTAACATGATTGATTGTAAACCAATTTATACTCCTATGAAAGTTGGACTGAAAATTGATCCTAAACTTACATGTGAAAAAATTGATCTTACTTTATATAGACAATTTGTAGTTTGATTTATCTAACTATCATGGGACCAGATATTTCCTATGTAGTAGGAATTGCTTCTAGGTTTATGAAAGAACCTTATAGAGATAATTGGAATCTTGCAAAAAGGATTCTTAGATATATTAAAGGAACAATTAATTATGGGTTGCATTATGCTAATAATAAAAATGATAACTTATATGGATTTTATGATTCTGATATTGTTGGTGATGTATTAGATAGAAAATCTACTTCCGGTTATATGTTTAAATTTGGTGCAGGTGTCATTACTTGGTGCAACAAAAAATAGCCAACTATTTCTGTTTCTGCAACAAAAGCTGAGTATAGAAGTGCAACAAAAGCTGTAAAAGAGGCTCTATGGCTAAAGAGGTTTTTTGATGAGATAAAGATGAAGGATCCAGGTAATGTTCCTTTGTTTTGTGACAACCAAAGCACCACAGCTCTTGCACATAATCTAGTACAACATCAGAGAACAAAGCACATTGGGATACATATACACTTCATCCGTGAGAAGGTGCGAAGTGGTGAGATAGATCTCAAGTTCATGTCGAATGAAGAATAGGTTGCTGATATCTTCACAAATCCCCTGAGTGCTGTAAAAAAATTTCGATTTCATGAAAATATTGTATTGTCAAAGTTGCCATTGAGGGGGAGTGTGCATGATAATGTCATTTCTTAATGGAACTTTTTTTTTTTTAAAGACATTTGGGCATTTGTGAAAGACCTTTGGGAAAGTGTAAAAAATACCTTCGGTCAAATGTAAAAAGACCTTCGAGCATGTATACCTCATCAACTTTTTTTTTAGAAAAAAGTGTAGAAAGATCTTAAAGGGGTTTTCAATAAACTATTTAGTGTTATTGAGTTTACTGGTAAACATCTCGTACAAACATATTATTAAGGAGGTCCTTGGTTATAAAAGGCTCCTATATGCTCCGGTTCAGTAACCTTTTATGAGAACATGTGAGAATATGTAAAACTCACAAATCATACTTAGCGACTGATCATGGGACGGTCTTTGGTATTCCAAATCCTTTTGTACCAAAATGTAACTTGAGTATGATAAAGGTGTTATAATTCCTTCACTTGATATGCTAGTCTAAAACCTTTATGGTTTAAGGATTGTAAATCCTATATTGTACCATGGGCAGGTAATATATTGACATATGTTATCCCACTTAACATTAAGGGGGAGTGTTGGAACATAAAGATTAAGTGGTTTGACCAACCCTTAATGTAAATTAGTCCTTCACTAATATATATAGGTTAATATTTAATAATATAAAATATTTCTATTTCTATTATTAATTAAGCTATCCTAGGCATATACATTCAGTTAAATATTTAATATCATGAAATGATTATATTTCTAATATTAAATATTATAAACCTAGGTATATGTGTCTACCGATAAGGTTGAAAAAGGCGGGTCGGGAGACATACCCGATCACCTAATATAAAAAGGACTATAGGTCCCCATTTGATATGTTCAAATGAAATATCAAAGGTGAATATGATTTTATCCTTGTGATTAGGGTTGAAAAGGAGGAGGTGAAAGTGTTGATTGGAGTTTCCTATTCAGATTAGTATTACAATAAATCAATAAAACACCAAACAACCTCGAACATGCAAGGTCTTAGTACCTTGGAGATGATGACAGATGCGGACACTGAATGGATGATAACATTTTCGTCATGATCTCAATAAACCTGTAACTCATTGACACTCAAGAAAAATAGATCAGATACTTCCATGTGAGGGCTTCCTGACGTATCGGATTCTGGAAGCATTCACTTCCTTGGTGGCTGTCAAGCTCCATGTTCACCAGATAGAATAAGTTTCAAACGATAAAATGACATGCCACAATTAGAGAGATTTGCAATATACCGAATGAATGAAATGAAGAAGACACCAAAAGAATTTTGATATATCAACAAAATGATCATCAAAGTGGCATTACGAGACTGGTAGAGTTTCACCTCGAAACACTCCAAAATATGTTTCAAAACTTCACAAATAATTTGGATTTTTTTTTTAATTTCAAGCTTGAGAATTTTCATAATTTTTCATATGTGCAGAGGGGGGAGAAAGGGTCATATTTATAACTTGAATTTGGATTAAAATATGGGGTCAACGAATAATCGAGATATGCAAAAGGAAACCTGCTTAATGGGACATGACAAAGAGTTGATTTGACATGTGGAGTTTATGATGTGAGAAAAAGAAAAGGTGTGATATGGAGTGAGGACATGATTAGGTGTAATAGTGAAGCCATGTGCATTACTTTACACTATTGATTTTTGGATTTGTTGTCAGATGTTGAGATTTTGAATTATTGAATTCATGGGTGGGGTTTATGAGTTGATAATTTAGTGGAATTGAATTTTTAGGTGGGGGTTGAGTTTTAGGTGAGAATTGATTTTGATTTGAGTGGGGAACATGTGGGACTCTTGATTTGCATATTTTTTTAGATTATTTAATTATGAAATAGGATTATATGACTTAATTGGAATAATGGATTATTTAGCACGTAATGTAGTTTTGACATGTGACATGAGATTAATTAAATTATAAGATTAACTAATTGAATACACATTTTTTATGGGAAACAAGATTTTCATGAGTAAGCCTGCTGAAGGAGAGAAAATGTGGGGTGATACCAAAATTTGGTGTCTACATTTGCCCCATTTTGGTGAGTGGTTTGCGATAGCAAGCCACAAGACAAAAAAAATGGGTTGGATGAAATCATGTGTCTAAGGATGGATTATGATATGACCAAAGGAAAGATGCCCCTAAGCAAAGAGGATCGAAATAACAATGAGAAATATGGCAGTGACTCCAATATCACTTCAATAGAGGACAATTGTGGTCTCAAAGGAGACGAGTGAAAAATTTCTATGGACCAATGAGTGGGTGAAGACCTCTACAGTATGGATGTAAAATGAGATGACTGACATGTCATAGGAAAACATCAAAATATTTGTAACTGAATGCGAAAAGTATGCCAAATCCTTCCTATGCAATGAATCGAGCAAAAAATCATGCGTCCAACAAAGTGATGAGGATGAAAATAATGATGCCCCGACACAGGGCATGATATATAAGGTGGATATGTAAATAAAATTCCCCATGTGGACACGATGAGCATATAGGATAGTATGAGATAAAATTCCCCGAAAGGGTGATAAATATGGTGATTAAAAATATGTTTCATATGAAATATTCGTAAGTGACAAAAAACTAGTAGGTGAGGGAAATAGAAAGAAATCCCACTTCTTCAGCAAGAAGGAGTCAAGTTACTTTTGCAATGAAACAAAAGTAGAGAAAACATTCGTGAAAGAGAACAAGATTGCATAGGTGATGGCCATTATGGTATCCTCTAAGATGAAAACGTCAAAGGAAGATGGGATGAGGGATACACTTGATGATGTCTCTTTGAGAGGGTTGATAAGAATGGAAGAGATGACACCACTCCTGAAATGAGGAGAGAGAAATTTTATAGGGTGGAGGAAGAGGAGATTGAATGGAATAGAGTGAAAGTGGTGGAGGAGGAGACAAAAAGGAATGAAAGAGGATAAAGAGGATGAGGTGTAATATTATGGAGAAACCATCATCCAATGATAACGAGGAGTGCGAATTGTGCTTGATTGTGATGGAAAGAAGAGGAAGAGAATAATAGAGAATGACAATAAGAAATGAAAATAGACAGGGTGCGATGGGCATGGAGAAAAAGAAAATTGAGAAAGAGAATAAGAGAATAAATTGATGAGGAAGGATGAACAAAAAGGAGAAGACAATAAGAGGGGAGGGAAGAATTAAAAATAGGGAGATGAGGTAATAGGGAAGAGATGTGTTGTAAAAAAGAAGTAGCAGAGATAATAAAAAAGGAATATGGTGGAAGAAAGAAATGATGGAGGAAAAAGAATCAGAGGACAAGAAAAGGATAGAAAAAATGGCAAAGGAGTAAGGAAAAGGAAAAGGGAAAGAGAAGAGAAAAGGGGGTGGAGAAGAGGGTGAAAACGGAAGAGAGATGTTTAATATGAAAGCAGTGGAAACCAAGAAATAAACAATATTAGGAAAATGATGGAGAGAAATGACAGAAAATGGAGGGTGATGAGTTAGAGGATAAATGTGAAGCAGACAAAAGAAATGACATATTAAATTAAAAAAAGGGGGGGATAAATTGGGATTTTAGAATGAAAAGATAAAAAGGGAATGATTGATTAAGAGAAGAGCAAGAAAAGTCAAAGGATGGAAGATGGAGAAGGATATAGGAGATGGGGATGAAAGGGGCAGAAGGAGCTGATGAAGGAAAAAACAACAATAGGATGATAAAATGACATAGTAGAAGATGAAAGAAAAAAAAGGAAGAAGGAGATAAAAAATGAGGGGAGTGAGGAATAGTGATAGGGATGAAGGGAGAGAAATAGTGGAACACATAAGAGATGATAGAGCTGAGAAAAGGAAGAAGAGGATATGAAATAAGGATGATAAGAGAGATGCATAAGGAGATGAGATGAGATTAGAGGGGTAAACAACAGATAAAGGGAGAGAAGGATGAAAGATAGATTAGGAAGATGGAGTTAAAGAAGACGAAAGAGGGGGTAGAAAAAAAAGTAATTAGGGACCCAAAAGATGTGAAAAAAGAATGATTATAGGAAGAGAAACTAGTACAAAATGATTGAAAAGGTGGGGGTGAGAAAGAAAGGATATTTGGTAATGGAAAGGTGGAAATGATAGGGAAAGAAGAGATGATAGAATGGAGACGGGGAGAAAATTGATGCAACTATGGTGTAAGGAAGAATAGAGAAGGTGAGACAACATTGGTTATCCATGGGGGAGCAAAAAGAAAGTGCGAGGGAAAAGGGGGATGAAAATGACGCAGAGGAAGTCAAATAAAACTAGGGGTAGAAAAGAGGAGAGGAAAATAGAGAAATTGATGCAAACAAAAGGAAACCAAAATGGGAGATATGTAGTGGAGAGTGAGTAGTATAAGGAATGTAAAGAGAAACTGGAAGGGAGGAATGATACATATTAGAAGAGATGCAGAGATGCATGAAATGAGGATAAGTTGATAACGAAAGAAATATAGAAAGGGTGTATGGTGAAGATGTTATAGATATGGAAGAAGTCAAAGGGAAGATTGGAAAAAAAAAGAGAGGGAAGAATAGAAGAGGCAATGCCAACAAAGGGATGTTAGGAGAAGTCCACCAAAAATCATTGGTGGGGATGGCTGAGGATGAAGAGGTGGCAAGGAAAAATGGGAATGGAAGATATGGAAAGTGACACCAATAAAGGGACGTTAGGAGAAGTCCTCTGATAATGATAAGAGGGCATAAAAGAAAAAGGAAGGAAGAGAAAATGGAGGAGGTCAAAAGGAGCGAACATAGATGTGTAGAATGGGAATGGATGAATTTTAGGAGAATTCCACCAATAGTTATTAGCATAGAAATGGAAGTTGATGATGAAAGCATGTTAAGGGAATAACCCATAACAATGGTGGGTAAGCATGGGTAGATATGCGCGCAAAAGATGGATAACGATTTTTGCAAAGATGAAGGTGAGGAGAGGATGCAGTGGATGAGGATAAAACGAGGTAAAGATGAAGAAACGTGACATAGTAAGAAATGGTATGACGTGGTTAAGTTAGATTTCTAAATGAGGGATGATGGAGATGATATTTGGGGAAGTCAAAGATATTTTGTGTAAGGAAGAAATAAAGGATAAGAGGATGTGTTTATGGGGAATGAAGAGAAAATGTGGATGGTGTGAATGTGGAGCAATGGGGAAAGGCAAGATGATGG